>OW240923.1:45331537-45347660 GCA_933207985.1 Pelobates cultripes
AGTGATTGGTGACAGTGAGGGGGGGGTGACTAGTGACAGTGAGGGGGGGGTGACTGGTGACAGTGAGGGGGGTGACAGTGAGGGTGGGTGACTAGTGACAGTGAGGGGGTGTGATTGGTGCCTACCTGTCTCTCTGCTTCCTCTCCCAGGCTGCTGCTCCTTCCCCTCCTGGCTCTGTGTGAAAGGAGTAAACAGGAAGTGAGGTCACTTCCTGGCCCCGCCTCTCCCATCACACAGAGCCGCATGGGAGAGGAAGCCGGAGATCTGGCAGAGAGCAGGTGAAGCTGCCAGGTCTCATGGGGGGGGGGTGAATAGCAGAGCGGTAGGTTGTGGGGGCCCCGCGCTGCATCAGGGGCCCCACAACCTATCAATGAAAAAGCTTTATTTTATTATTTTGCTGTTCCAGTTGGAGAGATCTCTGATCTCTCCAGCTGGATCATGGCTGTGCTGCCGGGCCCCTGACTGCCTCGGGCCCTCGGTCCGTGACCGATATGCCCGAGTGGTCAGTCCGCCCCTGCTTCTAGGCAGGATTTTTCCAGACTGCTTCTATTGAAGGAGACAGACAAGCAGTGATACTTTACTTTTGCTGTACCAATGTGGGAGTGGGAAACAGTCTGGGTTATTAAGTCTAGTATGAGACTAAGATTAGGTTGCAGATGTATTTAACTATGCATTACTGCCAGGTGCACTTCAAACAACTTTGAGTGGGAGATAGAAGATTAACATGTTGCTATTGTTCCTAGGTTATCGAAATACAGTTGTTAATTTTTTTTATTAGTTGACTGTTTAGAGAAAGAAAATACTTGTTTGAGGTGTGTGGTGTAACAAACAAAGAAAAAGTTCCTCTTCAGTAGCCTGGGTCATTTATTCTAGTGTGAGACTAGGTTTAGCTTGCAGCTGTGTCAGTCACACACAGTTACAGGCAGACAGTAACACATACAGTCAGAGACAGTCATGCACACAGTTACAGGCAGACAATCACATATACATTCACACACGGTCACTGGCAGACACACACACACACACACAGTAAAAGGCAGCAGCAAACAGTCACATGCACACAGTCACAGACAGATAGTCACACACGGAGACAGGCAACATCAAACAGTCACAGGCAGACAGTCAAACATACATAGTCACATGCAGACAGTCACACACATAGTTATAGGCAGACAGTTACACGCACAGTCAGTTACAGGTAGTCACACAAAGTCATAGCCAGGCAGTCACAGACACAGTTAAAGGCAGACAGTCACATATACAGTCACACACACACACATTCACAGGCAGAGAGTCACACACACATACACAGTTACAGTCACACACAAAGTTACAGGCAACATCACACAGTTACAGGCAAACAGTTACACACAGGGACGTATTAGCCGCGAGGCAAACAAGGCATTTGCCTTGGGCGGCATTTTTCAGGGGGCAGCAAAAAACGCCGCCCCCCAAATGCCCAGGGCAGATGCCTTGTTAGCCTTGCGGCTAACTGACATCCCGGGCGGCCGGCGAGGGAGCACTTCCTATGAGCTGACTGCTCAGCTCCCTCGCGCACCGCAAAGTGAGGCTGGGAGCCGGAAGATGACGTCATCTTCCGGCTCCCAGCCTCACTCTGCAGCCGGCGCGCGAGGGAGCTGAGCAGTCAGCTCATAGGTAGTGCACCCTCGCCGGCCGCCCACCTGTCAGCGCCGCCCGCCTGACCTGCAGCCACCGGACCACCAGGGAGAGAGACCCCCCAGCACTCCCAAAGGTAAGGAGGTTGGGGGGGGGATTTAAATTAAAAAAAAGTTAATGTGTGTGTGTGTGTCTGACTGTGTGTGTGTGTGTGTCTGACTGTGTGTGTGTGTGTTTGTGTCTGACTGTGTCTGTGTGTGTGTGTGTTTGTGTATGTGTCTGACTGTGTGTGTGTGTTTGTGTGTGTTTGTGCGGGGGGGGAGGGGGGCGCCTGAGTTTTGTCCTGCCTAGGGCAGCACAAAACCAGGATACACCACTGGTTACACACATACACACAGTTACACGCAGACAGTTACACACACACACAGTCATGCACACAGTTACAGACAGACAATCACATATACATTCACACACTGTCACAGGCAGACAGTTACACACACACACACACAGTAAAAGGCAGCAGCAGACAGTCACATGCACACCGTCACAGACAGTCACACACTGATACAGGCAGCATCAAACAGTCACAGGCAGACAGTCACACATACATAGTCACATGCATACAGTCACACACAGTTACAGGCAGACAGTCACACATACAGTCAGAGACAGTCATGCACACAGTTACAGGCAGACAATCACATATACATTCACACACGGTCACTGGCAGACACACACACACACACACACACAGTAAAAGGCAGCAGCAAACAGTCACATGCACACAGTCACAGACAGATAGTCACACACGGAGACAGGCAACATCAAACAGTCACAGGCAGACAGTCAAACATACATAGTCACATGCAGACAGTCACACACATAGTTATAGGCAGACAGTTACACGCACAGTCAGTTACAGGTAGTCACACAAAGTCATAGCCAGGCAGTCACAGACACAGTTAAAGGCAGACAGTCACATATACAGTCACACACACACACATTCACAGGCAGAGAGTCACACACACATAAACAGTTACAGTCACACACAAAGTTACAGGCAACATCACACAGTTACAGGCAAACAGTTACACACATACACACAGTTACACGCAGACAGTTACACACACACACACACACACACACAGTCATGCACACAGTTACAGGCAGACAATCACATATACATTCACACACTGTCACAGGCAGACAGTTACACACACACACAGTAAAAGGCAGCAGCAGACAGTCACATGCACACCGTCACAGACAGTCACACACTGATACAGGCAGCATCAAACAGTCACAGGCAGACAGTCACACATACATAGTCACATGCAGACAGTCACACACAGTTACAGGCAGACAGTCACACATACAGTCAGAGACAGTCATGCACACAGTTACTGGCAGACAATCACATATACATTCACACACAGATGGTCACAGGCAGACAGTCACACACACAAAGTAAAAGGCAGCAGCAGACAGTCACATGCACACAGTCACAGACAGTCACACACTGATACAGGCAACATCAAACAGTCACAGGCAGACAGTCACACATACATAGTCACATGCATGTAACTGGGTGATGTTTCCTGTATCAGTGTGTGTGACTGTAACAGTCACACACATAGTTATAGGCAGACAGTTACACACACAGTCAGTTACAGGTAGTCACACACAGTCCTAGCCAGCCAGTCACACACACAGTTACAGGCAGACAGTCACACATACAGTCACACACATTCACAGGCAGAGAGTCACACACACATACACAGTTACAGGCAACATCACACAGTTACAGGCAGATGGTTACACACACACACACAAACACACCACAAAATTACAGGCAGACAGTTTTACACACACACACACACACACACACATACAGTTACAGGAAGTCACACACACACACACACACACAAATTTACAGACAGACAGTTACACACACACACAGTTACAGGCAGACAGTTTTACAGACACAGTCACACACACACACACACACACTTTTACTTACAGACAGGAGCTGGAGGAGGAGTAGATTCCCTGAAGTCCTTTCCTGAAGCCTGTTAGGTGGAGGAGTATTGATTTCTTCTTGCTGCACCTCCATGTGCAGCAGTAACAGCAGGGGTAAGGGCCATATTAAGCCCCGCCCCTGATGACAATTTGGCCCTGCCCCTATTTTGCTTAACTCCGCCCCCACTCTCATTCCGTGCGGCCAGTTCAGCTGCTCTTTGCGTGTGTAAGTTGATCTGGCTGCCCGGCACCCACAGCTCACACAGCCCCCTCCAGCACCCAGACCAGGGTCAGGGCACCCCGCACCCTGGTGGCACCCGGGGCGGACCGCCACCTCCACCCCCCCCCCCTTAGTACGCCACTGTATATTCCTGAAAAACAGGTAAGTTGTTCCTGGTGACACACTGCATCTCTCCAACTTGCTGTTCGGTTTATTACTACTTGGCCACTCACTTCTCCCGTCAAAGTTTTTTCTTTAAAACAAATAAAAAAATATTACATTTCTCCTTCAGCTTCTGCTGCTTTTCCCTGCTTTCAAACACCTTTCATATCTTTGGAGTTTGGTAGTTGGGAGCAGCTCATAGGGCACTGCATTTTGCCACACAAAAGGATGGCCACTGATGCTTCAGTCTGGATTTGTGGGGCATCTTTATTCTTGTCAGGGTGGAAGGGGTAAATGGGTGGTCAATTGCCCGCTGACTGTTTTTCTTTCTTTCTGTTTTGAACTTAAAATGACCCATCCTCATAATGCAAGATAGTGAAAAGTTCAAGTTTACAAGCATTCATTCTCTAATACTCTATTTTATATATTTATTTATATAAGCACAATAATAGGCAGCATTTTTCCTTCTTTTCTGGCTGCCTGCATGCTTTCCCAAATTTTTCCCAAATATTTTTTAGAAATATCTTTATGAAATACTGAAAAGGGATACAGCCTCTTTAACTCCTAATTGGCAAAAAAAAAAAATGGAGCAATGACTCTGCAGGTGGTTGATCTATACACTAAAACCATTTTATTAGGCTAGAGTTGTTTTAGTGCTTACAACTTCCCTTTAACCCCTTAAGGATCAAACTTCTGGAATAAAAGGGAATCATGACATGTCACACATGTCATGTGTCCTTAAAGGGTTAAAGATTGTTATTTTTAATTTCTTCATTAGTAGCCTGTTAAGCATAAGCAATTACTATATTGAGCTTGCATAGAGTGAATATCCTTTTTAATCAGTGTTCATAAATAGCATTTACATCATAAATATAACTTTTGATATCAGTTAACAATTGAATCAAAATGAAGTTGTTATGGTGCCAGGAGATCCCTGCTGATAGATTTCTCAGTAGGTCATACGTTTATATCCTGTATAAGTTACACTACCAAAACATATTATCATTAAAAAAAGTTTTACAAAATTTCAACGTTCAAACTATAGAATTAGTTTAGAATGAAGCAAAACCCATATAAAGTCATAACTAGTAGTGACAAATACTAAGAAGTATAAAAATATAAACCCAGCTTGGTGTTACATCACAAGACCTCCGTTCTTTCTAATTTTACACTCACACATAATAGTTACACAGTTTTATGCTTTAGACTGATGTTGAACATGTTCATGAACAAATGTATAAATCTAAGACCTCATTAGCACAATTGTAGAGCAAAAAGGAGCAGCTTGGTTAGTCTGCCTCTGAATCAAACAGTATTTTTTCTCTGATATCATATAACTAATTAGTTCAATGAAATGTTCTTAACCATTGATTTCAAGGTGTCGTAAAAATTAATTAAAAAAAAAAACTTACAAGAAACAGTATTATGCTCCTTAAGTAGTATGTCTTATTATATAAGACATGCACACCAAAGTCGCATATAGAGAAATAAAGCATAAATGTATTATAGTAAAAAAAATAAACTCAATAAGCAAAATCTTTTCCTTTTTTTGTGATTCTCAGCTCAGATTTTATAATTACAAGTAAAAACTACATTGCACACTTTAGTAAATCACATAAATCCAAAATTACTACTTGAAATGTATGAGTTACAAACATTTTGCACTTTTTTTTAGATTCTAAATTTCACAAATACATGTAATGTTATGCCTATATTTTTTACATTTCCAGAATATTTTAATTAGTGGGAAAACAAAAATAATGTACATTTTATAAAATGTTATAATATTTCCCTCTTTATTTGTTAAAAAAAAGGACAAACTAAATTTGTTCAATGATTAAATTATTATTTTACTTTGTCAAGTAATTGGAAATATATGTTCTGCATGGAGAAGGCTATATTGTACTGGATTACATACCAATCAACATCAATAAAGTATACTTGTTTTCATTTCAACATAAATGTAATTCATTAGTACATATTAACATTATAGCACTAAAGTTTGAGTAATTGTCTTCCAAGATCATATTTTCTTTTATATATTATAATTTATATAACATATTCAATACTAACATGTTTCTACCATATGGGCATCAGCAGGGCATTTCAATACCTGGGTGGTTTAATTAAGATCCACCAGGCTACTCAAAGATGGTTTTAAATCCCCTCTCTTTCCTTGACAATGAGTAGCTTTTTTATACTGAATTCACTGGGGACGTGCGCAAGCACTGGGTAATTATTTGTGATAACATACAGCTCCGAGACCCGTGCTGGGTGCAGAAAAAGATGCATATGAAAGGAGGGCAAATAGATGGAAAAGACTATCATAAAAAGGTCAACATATCCTATTATGCTGCATTCTGGCATTGGTCCATAAAGCTTTCTCGGAGTGAATGACAATTGTTTTGTTTCTTTGGCCTACAGAAATATCTTATTTTGCATTGGTAAGCTGATGGCGTGACATTTTAATTTGAATAATCTATTATACTAGACTGCTAAGATGAGATCTCTCATTATTTCATAACAAAAAAGAATATCCCTACAGTTACTCATATCCACCACAAGCAGCTCAAACATTCATTGGTAGTATAATTGAATTATATGTTGTTATATAATTGACTTTACTTTAAGCTTATATAAACCTAAAGTCAAGTTCTTTTTCAGTTTGTATAAATATATTTGCAAAAGCAAAAAAATAAAAAATTAAAATCTATTTATTCATATTAAATCTTCCAATAAAGTTACGGCAGGAATAAAGGTCAGTTGGCCTGGGCTTCATATTTTGTCCTTTGGGCCTTCTATTCTAGCTTTGTCACACAGGGCATGTACAATCTGCTTACCCTATCAAATCTAGCCCTATGTATGGAGATGGGTTGACTTGCCGTGGAATACAATGAGATCCTTAAATAATCAGTTATGAAACCATCAACATCCCTCAAGCCATCCATATGGTAATCCTGTAGCATGGCTGAGCTGTCAGCGCTTCACCTTGCTGTGCAGTCTTAGACTTCATGTGGTTAGTATTTTTTCCACCTTTGTTTCCTTAAACTGGTTCTAGCTTCACAGGGTCTAAGTCTGCACGATACCCTGATAGTATCAATAAGCTAGATATAGGAGCAAGCTAAGCCTATTCTCACACAAGAATTAATGATTTTTTTTTCTTTTTTACTGTGAACGCTACACTCCCTTCAAAAATTGATTTTCTTTCTCCAAACAGTTAAAAAAAAAAAAAAAAACTTTTAATAATTGTATATAATTATAACCTATTCTCACTCTGAGATCAATAACAAAATGGCAATTTCCTATCTCCCACTCAAAATAGTTTCAAGTGCCTCTGGAAGTAGCTAGTAGTTAGTCTGCCTGTAACTGTGTGTGTGACTACCTGTAACTGACTGACTGTGCGTGTAACTGTCTGCATGTGACTATGTATGTGTGACTGTATCCGTGTGTGACTTCCTGTCTGTGACTGTGTGCATGCGACTGTCTTCTGCTGCCTTTTACTGTGTGTGTGTGACTGTCTGCCTTTGACCGTGTGTGTGAATGTACAGTTGCAAGAAAAAGTATGTGAACTCTTTTGGAATGATATGGATTTCTGCACAAATTGGTCATAAAATGTGATCTGATCATCATCTAAGTCACAACAATAGACAATCACAGTCTGCTTAAACTAATAACACGCAAAGAATGAAATGTTGCCATGTTTTTATTGAACACACCATGTAAACATTCACAGTGCAGGTGGAAAAAGTATGTGAACCCTTGGATTGAATAACTGGTTGAACCTCATTTGGCAGCAATAACTTCAACCAAATGTTTCCTGTAGTTGCAGATCAGACGTGCACAACGGTCAGGAGTAATTCTTGACCATTCCTCTTTACAGAACTGTTTCAGTTCAGAAATATTCTTGGGATGTCTGGTGTGAATCGCTTTCTTGAGGTCATGCCACAGCATCTCAATCGGGTTGAGGTCAGGACTGGGCCACTTCAGAAGGCATATTTTCTTCTGTTTAAGCCATTCTGTTGTTGATTTACTTCTATGCTTTGGGTCATTGTCCTGTTGCAACACCCATCTGTTGAGCTTCAGCTGGTAGACAGATGGTCTTTAGTTCTCCTGCAAAATGTCTTGAGAAACTTGGGAATTCATTTTTCCTTCGATGATAGCAATCCGTCCAGGCCCTGATGCAGCAAAGCAGCCCCAAACCATAATGCCCCCACCACCATACTTCACAGTTGGGATGAGATTTTGATGTTGGTGTGCTGTGCCTTTTTTTCGCCACACATACAGTTGTGTGTTTCTTCCAAACAACTCAACTTTCGTTTCATCTGTCCACAGAATATTTTGCCAGTACTGCTGTGTTCCACGGTGCTCTTGTGCAAACTGTAAACGTGCAGCAATGTTTTGTTTGGACAGCAGTGGCTTCCTCTGTGGTATCCTCCCATGAAATCCATTCTTGTTTGGTGTTTTACGTATTGTAGATTCGCTAACAGGGATGTTAGCATTTGCCAGTGACTTTTGTAAGTCTTTAGCTGACACTCTAGGATTCTTCTTCACCTCATTGAGCAGTCTGCGCTGTGCTCTTGCAGTCATCTTTACAGGACAGCCACTCCTAGGGAGAGTAGCAGCAGTGATGAACTTTCTCCATTTATAGACAATTTGTCTTACCGTGGACTGATGAACAGCAAGGCTTTTGGAGACACTTTTATAACCTTTTCCAGCTTTATGCAAGTCAACAATTCTTAATCGTAGGTCTTCTGAGAGCTCTTTTGTGCGAGGCATCATTCACATCAGGCAAAGCTTCTTGTGAAAAGCAAACCCAGAACTGGTGTGTGTTTTTTATAGGGTAGGGCAGCTGTAACCAACACCTCCAATCTCATCTCATTGATTGGACTCCAGTTGGCTGACATCTCACTCCGATTATCTCTTGGAGATGTCATTAGTCTAGGGGTTCACATACTTTTTCCACCTGCACTGTGAATGTTTACATGGTGTGTTCAATAAAAACATGGCAACATTTCATTCTTTGCGTGCTATTAGTTTAAGCAGACTGTGATTGTCTATTGTTGTGACTTAGATGATGATCAGATCACATTTTATGACCAATTTGTGCAGAAATCCATATCATTCCAAAGGGTTCACATACTTTTTCTTGCAACTGTATATGTGATTGTCTGCCTGTAACTGTGTGCATGACTGTCTCTGACTGTATGTGTGACTGTCTGCCTGTAACTGTGTGTGTGACTGTCTGCCTGTAACTGTGTATGTGACTGTCTGCCTGTAAATCTGTGTGTGGGGCTGCAGGGATTTTGTAGAAGGGGGCAGGGTTTTGTATTGGGACAGGAGTCTTTATAAGATGATTAGTGGAAGGGGGTTGCAGGGGTTTTGTAGACGGGGGGGCAGGACAGGATTTGTAGAAGGGGACGGGACAGGGATTTTGAAGGAGGGGGCGGGGCACACAAGGGTTTTGTAGAATGGGGCTGACAGCCCTGGGTGCCAACTGCTTTAGGTACGCCCCTGGGAATATATCCCTTATATTTATGAGGTAGGTGAACAGGGGAAGACCTATCCCAACCTGACATTACTGCAGCTGAAATTCATGCCCTATTATTGTCCAATCCTTCCAGTAGGATGTCACTGCCAATGAAGTGGTGGGGAGATGAGCTTGAATGATAACCTATGAATTGCCCTCTGTTGTTCCAAAATACATTCCAGTATATCCACTGTGTGCTGACATCCTGTCATAAATGGTGTGTAGGAATCCTTTTTCCTGCTTCTGGCATAACCTTACACTATGGGGGAAATGCCCAGTACTCCTACTGCAACACTCAAGTATGCTTTGCACCTTTGTGTTGGCTTCCTATATTGCACCCTTCATTGAGAGATGTAGGATGTGTACAAAACAGTGCAAAAGAATCATCTCAAAGAGCTTCGACCATATTAGCAGCTCCATTGATGTCCACTACCCCAGATTGGTGCCTGCCTGCTCTATTAACCAATTCCCCACCATTTGCTTAATTGCATGCAATATGTTTGCTGAAGTGTACTTTTCATCTATCAAGTCAGTATGTAGCAGGAGAGATTGATAGTCCTGCTGCGCTACAGATCCAGTTCCGGCCTGCCATGCTTGTAAAGGTTGACACCAGTGTGCCATCAAGGAGAGGAAGGCATGCTGACGATTAGAAGCACTCAATAAATCTGTGGTGAAGTGAACCAATTGACCTCCAACCATAGCCAGCTGCTGCTTCACTAGTAGCACACGGCAACGGTACAGTGATGGTACTAGCTTTCTGCTCAAAGTGAATTGCAAGGGAAGTACATATTGGTGAGCAAGGGCCTGTATCATTTGCTTAAAAGTTCCCCTAGTACTTTGCAAAAGGATGCTCGCCTTCTACAGATCATCTGGACAATCTGTCAGGTGATTTTGTAAGCCTACTGTTTTAACATGTTTTGACATGAAATCCAACAAAATGTTAAAGAGTGGACTGGCAGGCATGTCCCAGTGATAATGTGGACTTGGAGCCTGTCTGTCCATATTGCCTTGTGGCACAAGGTTCAAATCCCTTCTGCTTCTTCTAATGGTTGTAGTAATGGAGGGGGTACAGATGGTGGTAGTTTTTTGTGCAGAATCAGATTCAGCACCAGTTAGCTTAGTATCTTCTCTTTTTGGTTCTTCCTTCAGTAATATAGAGTTGAGTTATCTTTGCATGTGATGCTTCGTACCAGCACTGTTGAGATAACTCTTCTCTATCCCCTACTCACTTCCTGCTGGACCATTTGCACTTTGCAATTCTTCTGGGAGGCTGTAAAAGTAATTCCAAACTTTGCTGCAGTACAATCTACTAGCCACAACTTTTAACAACTGTATGTTGGTAAAACAGCCTCATGCTAGGATGAATGACAAAATGCCTGCAAACCCAAATGCCAACCTCTTATCTCTCACTCAAAATTATCTTTAGTGCTCCTTGCAGTACTAGCAGCTATATGCAGCATAAAGCTAATTCTTGCCTCAAACTAGAATTAATGATCTAGGCTAGACAAAAGGAATTTCCTACTCCAACACACCACTGCTGTGCCGCCCTGCTGCCCTTCATAGCTGATATCAAAGTGTTTAGAAAAATCCTGCTTGGAAGTATAACAGTTTTTTTGCTCCTCCCATACCCCCTCTATAGAACACTTAACTAGATCTGAGCATACAATCAACATTTAGTGTCTATCCACTAATCATCAATCTTATTTTTGCTGCCTCTTGATTGGAAAGGAGATCCAGTCCACATGATTGGAAAGCACTCTTGTCCATCATAAGAAACTAAGCTGCTTAATTGTTTACACCAAACAAAACTGTCTCTTCTAAGTTCCATCCCACATTTTTCTGGTGCCAGGAATGATAGTCTAAATCTAAAATGAAAACTAGCATGTTTGGCCTCGTGCAAGTTGGTTCCCATGTGATTCTGGTGCACAGCTGTTCAGAAATTAGAAATTCTTCCAATCTCCCGATTGATCTGAATTTGGACAAACTGCAGTTGATTCCCAAAATGAATCTCCAAGTCTAGTAGATGCTCCCTTTTTCAGTAATGAGTTATGTACCTTGTAAATTAATACAATCTTACCACATTACTACGGCACTGGATTTTGTCATAACTAATAATGTTGACTAATTTTCAAACATTCAAGTTAGTGAGCACTTGGAAAATTGTGACAATAATACGGTATAATTTGAGAGTAACTAAAAAAGTAACTAAAAATAAGAGCACCTTTACAACTAATTGACTGGCAGGGAATTTTCACTGGCAAAAGCAAAGATAATACATTGAAGGTCTTTAAACAAATTCTACAAAAGTACATGTCTCAATACATGCGCTGGGAAACAAATGTAAATGAAGCAAATTAAAACCAATGTGGCTTAGTACAAGGATCAGTCAAATGATAAAAGGTAAGAAAAGGGCATTCAAAACATTTAAATCATAGGAGTCAATTGCACCCTATAATTAATATAAGCATGCTAAAAGAGCTAGCAAAAGGGTCATTAGATGGGCTAAACTTGAAAATAAAAACTAATTGTCAAAGCGAGCAAGACAAACACCAAAATACTTTTTAAGTATGTTAATGCCAAAAAAAAAGTTAAAAGTCAATCTGTGAGCCCATTGGAAAGTAATATGGGGGAGTTAATCAAAGAGGATCAGGACAAGGCAGAAATTCTAAATATTTTTTCTTCAGTATATAGGAAAGAAGAATCTATGACTGTAGATATGCAAATTAGTGTTGCCTAACAGCGAACAGGTTATTGGTTAACACAGGAAGCAAGTGGTTCAAAAATTAAAGTTAATGTAAATAAAGTCCCAGGGCCAGATGGTATTCACCCACGTGTGCCTAGGGAGCTTAGTGTAGAAATATCCATACCACTGTTTTAAATGTTTCAGGATTCTTTTCTTCCAGGAATTGTATTAGAGGATTGGAGAAATGTTTTTCTTACAGTAAGAACTATAAGGATATGGTATTTTCTGCCTAAAGAGTTGGTTTTTATCAGAGTCTATACAGATGTTTAAACAGAACTCTGATAAATACTTGCAAAACATAATATACAGGGTACAAAGTGCAAATATATACAGCAAGAATAATCAAATAAAGTGTGGTAGCTAAGCTACAGACCCCCTGAGTGATACAGGGATATAATTTCTTATTAGTGGGGTAATAGCTTCCTGATCCAAGGAGATATCGTCTGGGGTCAAGAAGGATTTTTTTCCCAGTTTGTTGCAAAATTGTAAGGGCTTCAGACTGGGATTTTTGCCTTCTTTTGGCAGGACAGCAAAAACATATGTGAGGAAGGCTGAACTTAATGGATGCAAGTCTCTTTTCAGCTATGTAACAATGTAGATCAGGGTGACCCAGTGTCAGGGTCTTACCTGGGTTGGGAGTCTGTAGCGCAGATATGTTGCTCACCCTTGCAGATAGCCACAGGCCGAGGTGGTCAGGTAAGAATTCACCTGGCCTGTGGGTCTGTGCACGGGGGCTGTGCAGGATGAAGTACCAAGTCGCAGGACAGGCAAGGACTCAAACAGCAGAATCGTCAAAGGATTGCCGAGGTCAAAGGATGCCAGAAGACAGGAACAACAAGGAGTAGCCGAAGTCAAGGGATGCCAGAGGTCAGAGTAAACGTAGTCAGAAGCCGGGGTCAATAACAAGTAGCAGCTCAAACGACAGGAACGCTGGTACAAAGCACACAACAGGATCAAAGACTTGATGCTGATCACAGGGCGAGGCTGAGTTTAAATACCCTGCTAATGTCTGATCAGGGTCAGGTGAAGCACATCCAAAGTCAAGATACAGCCCCCAGAGTAATAGACATGCCCGGATGAACAGGACCAGAATGACATGTGGAATACAAAAGCTGCTGTGGCTCAGAGGAAGGAAGCAGGACCAGGACTGCAAAGTTCCCCGGTTCAAGTCCCTTGTTGGGAACTCCATGGGTGACCACGTCTGGCTGTCTGTTTGCTGCGGCGAGAACCGTGACACCCAGTAGATGTGATGTACTTGGATTTTGCTAAGGCATTTGATAGAGATCCACACAATATGTTACTAGTAAAACTAAACTAGTAAAACTAAAATCAGTTGGTTTAGATGAAAAATTGGGTTCTTGGATAGACTAGAACACTAGCTTAAAGATAGAGTGCAGAGTGTAATTGTAAATGGAACATTTTCAAATTGGAAAAAAGTGGTAAGTGGAGTGCCCCATACTTCTGTCCTGGGTCCACTGATCTTGAAGTGGACATTGAAAGTCATTTGTCAGTGTTTGTAGATGACCCACAACTGTGAGAAATTACAGTCTGAACATGATATAAACCTGTGATGGCTAACCTTGATACCATAAATTGTTTCTGGACTACATTTCCCATGATGCTCATCTAGCTTCTAGACTCTAAAAGCTAGCTGAGCATCATGAGAAATGTAGTCCAGAAACAATTTATGGTGTCAAGGTTAGCCATCACTGATATAAACTCTCTAGAGAGGGATATGGAAAAATTGGGGTACTGGACAGGCAAGTGACAGATGAGAATCGGTACACATAAAGTTAAAGTCACCCCTTCTGGAGAAAAGAACTACAAGCCACTTATACATAAATTTGGGTATAGTTAGGGATAACATTAAATGAAAAGGCCTTGGGAACAATTATATATCAAAAATTAGACAACAGTATGCAATGCCGGTCTGCCATTGCAAAAGTTAGTATGGTGCTTTCGTGCATAAAAAGGGGGTTGATTCATGTGTCCAAAATATAATTTTGTCTCTTTACAAATCAATGGTAAGACTTTACCTTGAATATGAGGTGCAATTTGCAGAATTAGAAAAAGTGCAAAACATGTAGAGTCCACCATCACTTTAAAAATAAAACTTCTCTTTTCATTTAGAATCTATTAAAATCATTTCCACATTGAGGCTACAGAAAATTGATGCACACAAATATTTCATATAAACATCACCCTAAGATTACCAAATGCTTTTTGTGTTGTTCAAACAATTATCCCAAGGCGGAGCATTGCCATGTTAACGTAAGACAACACTTGTGGAATAATGTGATCATGTAGCAATCTGCATGGATCATCCACAACATGAGAATGGGCTGGCCGGTGAGGAGGACCTTTGATCTCCCCACCACATGTGCTGCCTCTTTCAAGACTTTTGCCCAATGCTTGGCGGCCTTGTCGGAAATCTGGCCATGCTGAGACACATCCACTTCAGCTAGCATATTTCCTCACTGGGTAATTTTGTTCCTTTAATCACTTTGCTTTGTCTCTTGTAATATAATTTGTAGTTCTATAGACTCTAGAGCAGGGGTAGGCAACCTTTGGCACTCCAGATTTTGTGGACTACATCTCCCACAATGCTCTTAACAGCCATAATGCTGGCATCTCCCACCATCAGAGGATGTGTAGTCCAAAACATTTGCAGTGCCGAAGGTTGCCTGTCCCTGCTCTAGAGTGTTAGTTCATTTGAGCATGTTCCTTTTTTCCTTTTGTTACTGGCAACATGTATTATTTGTCTCTAATGTATTCACTCCTCGGTGTAATTTGTAAACCACTTGTATTATGTTGATGATATAAAAAACAATAATAATATTAATAATAATAAGGTGGTGTGATGCAAAGTAGCTCTGAAGACTTTTCACAAGTTCTTTACCAGATCTAAACTATCGATAAAGATCTCAATTTAATATTTTTTTTATAGATAGGTTTTCAAATGATTCCAATCTGTTGGAAAAATTATTTATTTACAGAAGTCATCATTAAAGTCTATAGGATTTTTTGTGACGATAAATCATTTGAAAAGTTTTTCTATCAGATGGGTATTTCACCACATAGAATAGATATTTAATAATAAATCAGTTGCAAAAAAATAAATTTGCTGTAATTAGGTAAGATGAGGAAATTAACCCAAACTCACTAAGACAGAAATAACACATTTAAGAATTGCCTTGTAAAAGCAATAGTAAAAAAAAATACTCAAACTTATACTTGAAATGCAGGTATATTACACATCCCATGAACCACTGATACTATCTAGGGCAGTGACAATTCTAAGCTTTGTTTGGGAACATCCCTAAATGTTAATTTCTTTCTTTTTTTTTCATGCTGTCAGAAGGTATCCCTATGTTTAGGAAGTGCGGAGTTCAGAGCGTACTGCCACACAGCAAGAATTCTGTAACAGCTCTTCTCTGACAGTGGCTGGGCTGTCACATCACAAAAAGATATTTCTGTGTATCAAGGTGGGTTAGATGTGTGATAATGAGAGGAGAGCATACACATGCTAATTTAACTATTCATGCGAGCGGGCCTTGTCTTCGTTAAGCAGACCCAGGTAGCAGCTGCAAACTGTCAGGCTCCTCTGGGCCGCACGCTTTTTGATTCCTATTTAAGTTCAGATTCTCTCACTGCCTGTCAGTGAACTCTCTTCTCCTAGGAGGTTGAAAGTTCTCCGCTGATTTGCTGCCTTTTGACATAACTAAATGTCAAAAGAGATTTAACCCCTTTTGCTCCATGTTACCTTACAGACTTGTATGACAGCAAAGCAGACATTTGTAAGGCAAGTAGATTTTTATGCAAAAGGTTCGGATGT
>OW240923.1:45352528-45363570 GCA_933207985.1 Pelobates cultripes
AGATCTCCCCGCCTGTCACTCTCCGTAAAAGAAAACATTACTTATGCCAAAACACAATGGACGGGATTTGAGACTTTAGATGGGTAGTCAGAATGCATATTATGTACAAATTTTTACAAAGTTGTATTTAATAACAGAAAAGTGAACCATACTTTGTAACTGCAGGTGAAATTGTGTTGGTGTTTGAATTCACAAGGATAAAATATTTGGGAGGGAGGACCAGAATGGCGCAAAGAAAAACTGCTACAAAGAGATGTAGCTGTTATGATTACATACAGAGAGATTTAAACAAAAATTTACTCTGCAACATAGCAAAACAGATCCAGCCAGCATCATTAGCACTAATAATAACTATTGTGAGAAAACACAGTTACCCTTTGAGGTAAGCCAGAGCTTGATGAAGTTTTAATGGTGCCCAGAGTGTCCCTTTAATTTTAAATGAGTATGGTGGTAACAAATCGTATTAGTTTGGTTGTCCCTTCTTAATGTTAGTAGTCATCAAGGTTGAAAAAAAGAGTACATCGAGTTCAACCTTCAAAACTACTGAACCATTTAAATATAATATAATAAGAAATATCACACAACCAAAGTGAAAGCTCCCACTTGAGCATGTCTAAGTATAATAGCAAGCAATCCATTATAAAACAGAGAAAAGAAGAATAAAATAAGAAATGTATACATTTTGTTCAATTTACTATGCTAAATATTTAGTTTTTAACAATCTATCATAAAGTTTCTTGGCAGAGAATAATTTGTGATAGCTAGATGGTATTAATTCTAATGGTTTTTGTAGTATCAGGATTTAAATAACTTAACTAAGCTATCTGAATTGCTAAATTTCAAGCAGCAATGTCAGCTATGTCTTATCAGGAAAAAGTCTAAAACTTCATTGGACAAGTAATCAAAATTAGTACATATTGGTACGGCTGCCTAAACTAGCTTATCGCATCTCGATTCCAACCACTGTGATCTTATGGATCCTGGCAATAATGTTTACTCACTTGCTTCTTTTTCCCATTTCTCATGCTGCCCTCGAAGTCCCACACATGACCATGGTTAGTTTTCCTCCTTGGTCATATGGCACCAGTAGTGAATGGCCATGACTACATTTGGTGATCATGCGCAACACTCTGGAAATGACAGAAGAGACATCTAGAACATGGTAACGATGGCCTATTGTGGAAAAGGGGGACTTGACCAAAGAAGTAGAGCTTGCCTTTGTCCAGTGTTGGAAAAACATAAGACAAAGTAGTTCCTACTTTGTCTTATGTATTTTAGGAGAAAATTAACATAAAGGAAGAACAGATGCAGATAGAGGAAGAGAAATGGAAACAATTAGAGAAAGATAAGCTTGAGGTGACAGAAATGCTCTAATCTTTGGTGAGAAGGAAGTTATGACTGAAGTTGTGGCACAATATGAGAACTAGTAGTGACTTTAGGAAAAGAGAGGCACTAATTATTAGACTTGTGCACTAGCAGCCTAGGGTTAATAGAAGGCGCTCTCATTTGGAACGCTTATGAGCACAGCAGATAATGGTCTGCTGTGCTCATAAGGGTTCATAACATTCCATGAACTTATTATTGATACAAACCTTTTTTTGTGGGTTAGTGGACACAAGTTTTTATTTTTCTCTTTTTGTGTGTTTCTTCAAGAATAGTTTTTGTTGCTGTAATAAAGCTTTATTATTTTCTCTTAACCTAACTTATGGACCCCACCAGCCTTTTGACTGAAGTTGTTTCTTTGCATCTATCCTTTTAAGTTTCATGCACTTACCATTCATTTTGCAAATATCGTCCTATTCTGAATGATTTATCACAGATAATACCTCAAGGTAAATCAGTGACATGGGTTCATATTTCTTTGATTACTGTATGTTAGCAAGATACTGGATCTTAAGTTAATGAGTTAAGTGGTTTGAGTAATGTGTTTTGAAGCTGGTTTGAGATTATTATTTTTAAATACTTAGATTAACTTCTGATAGGATGGCACCTCTTACACCCAAACCAAACTTTTTGTGTTTAACCCTTAGACTGGCAGAATATTGGCAGATACTATTGAAGTGATTTCTTTACAAAAGCAGATGCAAAACTCCTTCACTGGTTAAAGCTAATATATGTGTTTTAATTCTGCATAAAAGGAATTTATTATTTTATTTATATCAGTCCCAGATTATTAAATACTGGTCCATCTACCCTTTACAAAATCCTAATTTGCATTTTTATTTCAAAATCAATGCCAATTACTTCAGGTGGCTGATAGTAAATAATAAATGAGCACCTGCTGCCACCGGTGCCCGTTGAAAATGGGAAATAGCTATTCTCCTCACCCAAATACTCCTACTGTACCACCACTGATAAGGCTTCTAGCAATGCTACCCCTCTCCTGTCCGCTGCCTGAGACTATGGCTTCGGCAGCCTTATAGGAAATCCGGCCATGCTTGTACTCCTACTTGTCTTGTGCCCACTTTTGTCTCCCTTTACTCTCCCTTTTGTCTCTGCCTCACTAGGCTTACCTGAAATTGAATCTACTGCTGGCTGCAGGCAGGAATACTACCGGTTACACGTGCTGTATGTAACTTCCACATGCAGATCCAGTCAGTGGAGAAGATGGGATTTGATGTAGCTTCCTAACCCTGCCTGTCTCCACACACAGCACATAATAACTCCCTCAGGACATAACCCTACTTGCTGATACTGGTATTGTAGTAAGGGAAAAACACAAACAGTTGCATTGCTGGTATTTTTGCCATACCAGCACTGGCCAAAAAGCCTCAAATAGTGCGTGGGGGTTGAGTATGACTGAATGAGTGTGACAATGTGACTGTGTGTGTGGTGTGACAGTGTGAGGGTGGGGTGCTGTGTGTAGGGGTTAGTATTGGAGGGTGAGTATGGAGAGGCGAATGTGACAGGGAGAGCGTGACAGAATGACAGTGTGGTGAGGGAGTTTGAGGTGGTGAGTGCGACATAGTGATTGTGTGTGAGGTGACTATGTGGCAGGATAAGTTGGAGTGGGTAGATTGTGCTTGGGGAGGCTGTAATTATCTGTCCAGCCTGCCTACACAGTGCAGCTCAATTGTTTTAATTAGTTGGCTGAGCCCCCACTGTTAGAGTTGAGCGAACACGAACTGAAAAGTTCGGGTTCGTATCAAACATTAGGTTTTTTGGACCCCGGACCCGAACACGGACATATCACTGTATGTTCGGGTTAGATTTCGGTGTTCGGCGATTTAATGGCGCGTTTTGAAAGGCTGCAGGGCAGCCAATCAACAAGCGTTTTACCCGTGTGCCCTTAGAAGCCATCACAGCCATGCCTACTAATTATACTAAACATAAACATAGCACCTTATTCCCTAGTCCTTCTACCTTTTTGAATAAACCAAGCGGTTTTTATAAATGCAATAGATGCATTGTTTGCAAGCGTACGAGTAATATTATTAAGTCCAAAACTACATCGTTCACATCTACAATTACACAGAAAATATATCAAATAAAACACTTTATCCATTGTAATACCAAAAACGTGATTTATCTTCTGGAATGTCCATGTGGACTACAATATGTTGGCATGACCACTAGAAATTTAAAAACAAGATTAGCCGAACACTGTAGGAATATTTTAAAAGGCTATGAGAATCATTCTGTCTCAAAACATTTCTTACAACACGAAAAGAACCCAAAATATCTTAAGTGTTTAGGCATAGACATATGTAATGTCCCATGGAGAGGCGGTGACATTAAAAAAGTTCTTGGCAAAAGAGAAATGGAATGGACATATAATTTGAAAACCCTTGCCCCAAAAGGTCTGAATATTGATTTTGATCTTTTAAATTTTTTATAATTTTATATATATATATATATATATTTTTTTTTTTATTTTTTTTTTTAATACTGTTTTAGGTCCTTTTTTTATATATTTTTAATAATCTCTCATAATCTTACCTCTCTCCATATCTTAATATTAACTTCTTTTATGTACATATCCCTTTTTTTACACAATTTATTTTAACATATTTGTATGTGTTGTTCTCTGTGGGAAGGCTGTTGCACAACTGTATGTATATTTTGTATGAATACTGCCTTATAAGATTAGAACTTTATACTATTATATATTTTTTATTTGTCCATATTTGGTTTTGATCCCATAGTTTGGCTCATGCCTGCTGCCTGTCTGCCTGAGTGGACGGTCAGTGTGTGTTATGTGCCACTATGAAGGCTATCTGCTTGCTGTTATCAGCAGATAGCCTTCTCTCTGCTCGATTAAACTCTTCCTCGAGCATCTGGGAGAATTCACCTCCCCTTCTATGACGCATGCGTTCCACACAAACGGAACGCATGCGTTCCACCTAACATCATGTGACGCGGAAGTGTCTAGAGATCGCGCGTCACGTGATTGTTTTCAATATGTTATTTTTAGTGATAAAAACCTTCGTTTTTTTAATTAAAGTACTATATCCACCTCACATTCACCATATCTACATATATGTATGGAAAATCACTGTTTTTTTGTCTGTACTATTTTGGATGCTCTGATGATGTCATTTTGGTGGGAATTTTAAACCCATAACCCTATTGTATCCTATATAAACCTTGTATGTCAGGTGTGTCCCCCCTTTTTTCACTTTTATCTACTTGAAGAAGCCCTTGTGGCGAAACGCGTCTAGATATTATTTTATTACGTTACAATAAATAATTTTTTGGCATAAAAGACTTTATTGCCATTTTTTCTTGCTTGTCTTTCACCTGACTACCTATATTGCCTAATTTCAGAAGAAGCTTAAAGAATCCATAGGTGGGGATTATACCACCCAAGCGCTTATAGTGAGCAGTATATACCTGCTCAAAAGAATGTGAGTAATATTCATTTTACCATTTTAATATTTTACTGTAACACAGAGAGCACTATATATTTTATTTTTCTTCTTCTGGGTCTGTACTTTGGATGTTGAACGTGTACCAGAGAATCGCCATTTGAAGTCTACTCCATATATCCTTGAGTGGGGATTATTCCACTTCACGTGCTTAACATCAGAGCTGGATCCTCAGCTCTGAAAATTGTGAGTAAGACCTATCTTATTATCTCATTTTCAACGTATATACATACTGTACCATTGGAGTCCTGTTTCTTCTTTTCTCCACATATGCTTCACTGAATCCTATATGAAGATTTGACCATACTCCACACCCTAAAGAATCTTCTTTTATCTTTACGTGGGACTACTCATCATGAACTTTGATAAGTTTTGGACGATTGTCAACCATTTTTTTATATTATATTTTACACATTGTTTTATTACGTATTTTATTTCATATATTTTAGTATACTTCTTAGGCGCATCCTTACTGTACTGTTTGTTTTGTGTTCTTCCAATCATTGGGGAATTGTAGGGGATTCCCTTTTGAGGAGTGCAGCCTTCATATATTGTGGCTATTTAGCGCTGATTTTTTTTCTGTTTTTCCCATGCCTACTAATGGCATGGCTGTGATTGTCCAGTGCAGCATGTGACCCAGCCTCTATATGTAAGCTGGAGTCACGTAGCGCCGCACGCACATGCGGTCTTATTAGTGTAGGGAGAGAATGCTGCCGCTGATAGGGACAGCTTAGGAAAGAATTCTGCAAACTAGTACATTAGTGGGGTGGGGTGCACTTCATATCTGAGAGTCAAATAGAAGCTTCAAATACCGCGGTTACATCGGAGTTTTAAAAAGTTATTTTTTTTGGTGCTAAATAGTACATTAGTGGGGTGGTACATTAGTAGGATGGTACATTAGTGGGGTGCACTTCATATCTGAGAGTCAAATAGAATCGTCAAATACTGCTGTTACATTGCAGTTTTAAAACGTAAACATTTTTGGGTGCTAAAAAGTATTTTAGTGGGGTGCACTTCATATCTGAAAGTCACATCGAAGCGTCTAATAGTGTGCTTACAGCGCAGTGGTAAACATTCTTATTTTCTGGATGCTAATCTGCTAAATAGTACATTTTGGGGCCTGTTCTTCATATCTGAGAATCAAATCGAAGCGTCTAATAGTGTGCTTTCTGCGCACTTGTAAACATTCTAATTGTTTTGCTGCTAATCTGCTAAATAGAAAATTTTGGGGCCTGTTCTTCATATTTGAGAGTCAAATCAAAGCGTCTAATAGCGTGCTTTCTGCACACTTGTAAACATTCTAATTGTACTTTGCTGCTAATCTGCTAAATAGTAAAAAAAAAATTTATAAATCTCTTTTTATTGAAAATTAGAGAGTTTTCAAATGTTTTACAACACTTCAATTAAGGAGATAATCAACAATACGTGGGTTATAACAATTGGTCACATGAGATGAGCAGATCTCGGAAATAACAATATAGGATGTGGGTGAGACACGCAGGTCTCTATGTACCCTGGATAGCAAACCGATAACATGGAAACATGTGAACTTTTTGTGTAGATAAAGAGGTCGTGTGGGTCTCACTGTTGACCAGGTCAATTTAGGTGTGTTCTGTATGATGCCATCTGTCTGGTGCTGCGGACCGATTTTGGTGTTCGAGTGGTGTGGTCATGTACATATGAGCCTAGTGCTCTGCCCTGTATTGGTGTACTTGTCTTTGTTGTGAGGTCGATGCTATGTCAACTGCACCTTTGCCTATTTGCTGTGTATGGTTGTATTTTGTTTTTGGTATGGTGTGTCGGTCGATTAGTGTCAATGTCGGTCGCGGTTTGGGCGATTGTTGCCTATTAGTCATGCACATATGTCGAGGTTTCTGGGGTCGGGCCGTCAGGACGACCGGTGGGGGGGGGAGGAGAGGGGCGTCTGTTCTTCATATCTGAGAGACAAATAGAAGCGTCTAATACTGCGGTTACAGCGCAATTGTAAACATTTTAATTGTTTTGCTGCTAATCTGCTAAATAGTAAATTTTGGGGCCTGTTCTTCATAACTGAGAGTCAAATCGAAGCGTCTAACAGTGTGCTTTCTGCGCACTTGTAAACATTCTAATTCTTTTGCTGCTAATCTGCTAAATAGTACATTTTGGGGCCTGTTCTTCATATCTGAGAGTCAAATCGAAGCGTCTACTAGTGTGCTTTCTGCGCACTTGTAAACATTCTAATTGTTTTGCTGCTAATCTGCTAAATGGTACATTTTGGGGCCTGTTCTTCATATCTGAAAGTCAAATAGAAACGTCTAATACTGCGGTTACAGCGCAATTGTAAACATTCTAATTGTTTTCGTGCTAAATAGTACATTTTGGGGCCTGTTCTTCATATCTGAGAGTCAAATAGAAGCGTCTAATAGTGTGCTTTCTGCGCACTTTTAAACATTCTAATTGTTTTGCTGCTAAACTGCTGCTTACATTGGAGTTTTAAAAAATTTTTTTTTTTGGGGGGGGCGCTAAATAGTATATTTGGGGTGTTAACTTCATATCTGAGAGTCAAATCGAAGCGTAACTTTGATTCGAATTTACTACATCGGTCACTTGTAATATTGTTTCAAACCTACAACACTTGTTACACAGATCTAAGTGATACAAAACAGATTGATATTTTCTACACTAGAAACTACCAGATAACAAGCTGCTATATTTAAACCAGTGATCAATAGCTTAGAGGTACTTCAACAATATTGTAATTCTGGGGCAATACCCTCACAAGTCAAACTGAGAGGTATGTTTATAGGGAAAACTGTTGCCTGGATACAATTCTAAAACAATTTCCATATGTCCTTTGCAGACTTTACATGCTGGAAAAACACAGGTGCCAACTGCTGTGGCTTTCTGCAGTGTGCATACCGGCAAGGAGGGCAGGGTTGAGGAGTGGGTGGAAGATGATGTGGAGGATGATGAGGTCCTAGACCCCACATGGAATCAAGGTCATGCGAGTACGTGTGCAGTTTGGAGGAAGAGGCGCTGTGGTCCAAAGGCACCAGCACAGCATAAGAGGGAGCAGGGTACAAAAGTGAAGCGGCCGTCCCCTAGCGCTCGTCGGCATGTATTAGTTCAAGAATTACCAGTTATGCAAGTAATACATGTAGCGATCAAAGGATCCATAATAGATTTGAGTGAACCCGAACTACAAAGTTCGGGTTCGTACCAGAGTTAACGATCCATTAATGGTTTCACAGTGAGGTGGGCAGTCCGGTGACCAGGACCCACACACTGTCAGGATGTGACATTCACTGTAGCGGCTGTGCACGCTTTTGGCATTGTCACCCTGCTGCTGCTCGCCTGTCTGCACTGCAGCATAACTTCGACCTTCCCGCTCAATGCCTCGTGAGACTTTGCGAGCAGCAGCAGGCGATAGTGGAGTTTCAGCCGCACGGATCAGAGGCTCTGCACCAGACTTCCCTCCAATTGATCAGAGTTAAAAGAGTTCAGGTGGACTCATTACAATTACAGGGCCTCTAAAGACTCCTGTATTGTTATTTGTCGTCACTACCTTCCCGCGTCAGGAGTGGGTCATTTGCGCGCCTGCTGCCTTCTTTGCATGGGGTAGCCATTTCTCAGGGTCCCTGTACGGAATGGAAGCCTGATTCCCCGTTACCCGTGGTCACCATGGTAGGCGCAGAAACTAGCATCGAAAGTTGATATTGATGACATCCGCATGCAAAGTCGCCGCCACAGGGATGTGCGATTTGCCCGAGGTTCTCTAGAGTCAACAAAGTTCCTGCGCAACTATAATGTCAACAGCTACTCTGCGGAACAGAGTTGTCTTTTTTTATATGTCCCAATATTTTGGGGGCTACCCCAATTAAAATATATAAAACCAGTGTTGGCTACCTCATTCTCCTCCTCCACCGCTGCTTCCTCCTCCACCCCCTCGTCACGCCTCCTCAATCTATGGGTCACTTAGTATAAACTAGGTACACATTAGTAGAGGCTTGTGAAGGCCTTTTCTCCATGCATCAGGAGTTGAGCATTTCTCCAAGCATCAGGACTGCAAGATATGCACTGCAGGCTGCAAATGTTTCTTTATTTGTATGTCCCAATATTTTGTGGGCTACCACAATTAAAAAACAAACAAACATAAAATACAGTGTTGGCCACCTCATCCTCCTCCTCCACCGCTGCTTCCTCCTCCACCGCCACGGTCACCACCTCCTCAACCTATGGGTCACTTAGTATAAACTAGGTACACAATAGCAGAGGCTTGTGAAGGACTTTTCTCCATGCATCAGGAGTTGAGCATTTCTCCATGCATCAGGACTGCAAGAAATGCACCGCAGGCCACAAGTGTTTCTTTATTTGTATGTCCCAATATTTTGTGGGCTACCACAATTAAAAAAAAACAGAAAATACTGTTTTGGATACCTCATCCTCCTCCTCCAATGCCACATTTGTTTGCAGGGCACTTGTCCTACTCTTATCCCCATGTTACTTCCTTTTGCAGCTCTCTAGCCCTTTCCAGGAGTTTTTTAGAGGCATTTTTGTGGCCAAAAGTTTGGGTCCCCATTGACTTCAATGGGGTTCGGGGTCAAGTTCAAGGCCGAACCCTCTGGACCCGAACATCCAGGTGTCCGCTCAACTCTACCCACTGTTTTATTCTTGATTCAAAGTATCTCAGAATGATGTCACCGATGTGCCCTTCTCCCACAAGCTAGATCAGTTTGTATTTAAGTGAATGTGTTTAGATATGTGTTTGCATGTGTCTGTATGTATATGTTTTTGCCTGTGTCTGTCTATATGTATATGTGTGTGGTTATGTTAGTCAATATTTGCATATTAGTGTCTGTTTGTATGTATGTGAATGTATATATAGGTGATTGTTGCTGTATGTATGTACATAGGTATATTTGTATGTATGAATGCATGTCTTTGTATGTAAGTGATTGTCTAATTGTGTGTGTGTCATTATGTGAATGTGTGAGAATGTGCTTTCTAGTTTTGTGTTTTTTATCCTCATAGTTCAAGGATATAGATGTCATAAGGGACAACAATCGCTGAGTTTCATGAGCTAAAAAGGTGGAGTTTGGGTTTGTCCGCTGACGGATGTTCTAGTAGGTCGACCTCTCCGAATTCCAGAGAGCAGGAACAGGAACAAGCTCTTATCAGAGCTTAGTGATTATACCCTGGGGAGTATAGTGATTATAGCAATCCCCAGAGTGTAGTTCTCCAATCCCCCAAACATGAGCTGAAACTTCATGAAGGTACAAGATGATCTGACTCCAATGAGCATTTATTACTCCTTATATACAAGTTTCCAGGCCAGAGGCACACCCCCTGGACCTGGTGGTAAACTGTGACAAAAGGGACACCAACCAATGGGAACACTAATTAACATAATAACACTCTCACATACACAATGAAATCCCTACTCTCCATCCTGGAGATAATTGGCTTAAGGCACTGCAGTAAACTCAATTATCTCCAGGTACAGAAAATATCTACATTTTACACTAACAGCAAAAATATGTAAAAGTACATACAAATACATAATTCTTATTATATCACACAGAACCCCCACATTTAACCTATCCCCAGATAGCTCGGATCTGAGCGCCCAATCTAGGTGAACAGCACAGTAAATTTGCCATGGGGCAAAGCATAGCAAGGGCTGTTGAGAAACCAAGGAGGGACAAAAGCAGTCAGTTCCAACTGGTTTGGCAGCAGTGGCGGATCCAGAGCCTGATCTCGGGAGGGGCACTTGTAGATTATTTAAAGAAATAATCCAGACACAATAACCACTACAGCTCAGTGTAATGGTTATGGTGTCAACAGTGCCGGGACCCCCTCCCAGAGTAAATAGTCAAACCGTTTAAGAACAGTTTGACAACTTACCTGAGGTCTGCTGGGAAATGGGGCTGTAGTAGTGCATAGGAGCAGTAGTGTGTGTGAGTGGTGCAATGTGTAAGGGGTGCAGTGTGTGTGTGAGGGGGACAGTGTGTGAGAGCTGCAGTGTATGTCAGGGATGCAGTGTGGGACAGTATGTGTGTGTAACAGTTGCAGTGTGTGTGTGTGTGTGAGTATTGCAGTGTATGTGTGAGTGTGGGCAATGTGTGTATATGGGGCGGCAGTGTATAGGGGCAGTGTGTGTGTATGGGGGGCAGTATGTGTGTATGGGGGCAGTAT
>OW240923.1:45363670-45423160 GCA_933207985.1 Pelobates cultripes
GGGGGAACAGAGATATGGGGAGGGGGGAGACAGACAGAGAGGGAAGAATGAGACACTGGGAGAAAGAGGGGGAATAGAGAGATAGGGAGGGGGAGAAAGAGACACAGGGGGAGAAAGAGATGGGGAGGGGGAGAAAGAGACAGAGAGGAAGAGAGATGTGGGGGAGAGACAGGGAAAGGGGGGAGAAAAACAGTGGAAGAGAAGGAGAAAGAGGCAGAGGGGTAAGAGAGACTGGGAAGGAGGGGGGAGAAAGAAACATACAGAGGGACGGGGGGAGACAAAAAGGCACACAGAAGGGCTGTATATATCACTGGTGGATCCAGGGGGGCAACAGGGAAATTGCTCCTCCTCCCCTGTCCGCAGGCACCGTGCGGGCAGGGGAGGAAGGAAGAGAGGACCTGGGAGCTCACCCTGCAGCTCCTCTGGGTCCTTCTTGCATGAGCACAGAGCGTTGCCGCGATTACCATGGCAACGTTACCGCTCTTGTGAGAGTCAACTCTAGCCCTGGAGCTACGGTCTAGTGTTCACTCTCAACACTGTGACCCCCAGGGATTCCTGGTGGTCGCAGTGGTGAGAGTGAACTCTAGCCCCATAAACACTGCCCCCACACACACACCATACACATTCACACACTGCCCCCATACACACCATACACATTTACACACATTGCCTCACACACACACATACACTGCCCACCCATATACACACAGACCCCCATACACAGCCCCCATACTAACATTGCCACACACATACACAGCCCACACACCCTACACATTCACACACTACACCCCCACACACACACTGAACCTTTCACACACATTGCACCACTGCTCCTATTCCCTACCACAGCCCCATATCCCAGCAGATCCCAGGTAAGTTGTCAAACTGTTCTTAAATGGTTTGACTACTTACTCTGGATCAGTAGTGGTTATTGCGCATGGATTATTTATTTAAATAATCTACAAGTGCCCCAGTAGCCAGCCAGCCAACCCACAGGCTGGCCAGTAGCCAGCCAGTTAGCCAGCCCACAGGCCAGTAGCCAGCCCACAGGCCAGTAGCCAGCCCACAGGCCAGTAGCCAGCCCACAGGCCAGTAGCCAGCCCACAGGCCTACAGCAAGCCACAGGCTTACAGCCAGCAAGCCATAGCCTGCCAGCCGCAGTCAGCAAGCCCACAGCCTGCCAGCCGCAGTCAGCAAGCCCACAGCCTGCCGGCAGTAGCCAGCAAGCCCACAGCCTGCCAGCCGCAGCCAGCAAGCCCACAGACTGCCAGCCAGCAACAGTAATTAAGGTAAGAGGAGCCAACTTGGCTTAGGTATCAGCGAGCTATGTTGTGTTGTTATATTGTGAATAGGAACCAGAGTGTTGGAGAGACCACCCTCCAGGCCCCATTAGACTCCATTGTAGTCTCTAATGGGGCCTGGAGGAGATTCTTTCTAACACACTCTCTAAAGGACACTGAGATAGCCTCTGCTAGAAATCCCCTCCATGGCCCATTAGCCCTCAATTGTAGTCTCTACTGGGGCCTCGAAGGGCTTATTGCCCTTTTGTTCCTTGTGTCTAAAGATTGTGTAGGGTGTGGCTGGAGGCGGTGCATGGAGGCGGGACAAGGGTGGCGCTTGCTGCAGAGTATGGGTGGGGCCTGTAAGGGGGCCCTTGATTTATTTTTCCCGGGGGCCCTGAGGGTTCTCAGTCCGCCCCTGCACACACTGCCCCCCATACCCACACACTGGGTGTATGGGGGCAGTGTGGGTGTATGGGGGCAGTGTGGGTGTATGGGGGGCAGTATGGGTGTATGGGGGCAATGTGGGTGTATGGGGGCAGTATGGGTGTATGGGGAGCAGTGTGTGTGTATGGGGGGCAGTGTGGGTGTATGGGGGGGGAGTGTGGGTGTATGGGGGGCAGTGTGTGTGTATGGGGGGCAGTGTGTGTGTATGGGGGGCAGTGTGCACAACATTTTAACTGTGAATGTCGTCATACTGTTAACTTTTACTGCAATTAAATACACATATTTGTGTTCAGCGGTTCCTTGTGAGTACAATAGTCCCTCCCTCCTCTCCCCCCCTATATATAGGTTATATGACGTTTTGAAAAGTTACAGGTTAGAATATAGTGTTTTTACATTTCCAGTTTATACACATTGAAATGTGCCAGACTGGTTTGCTGGTCCTGTTTTTGAGATCTTATGGCAGCCCAAGAATGAAAATGACCCCAATCATGTCATGCAATTTGCAAAAGTAGACAACCCAGTGTGGTCAAAATGGGGTATATCCATTATTTTTTATTAGCCATTTAATGTTAAATAATGTTTTCTGCATTTTTCACACAAAAACTGTTCTTTCACCAATGATATCATCAATAGACATTTTACTGCTCTAAAACGATCATATTTGTATCCAGTGATACCTCACGAGTACAACAGTACTCCCCGGGTACAGGTTTTATGGGGTTTTGATAAACTACAGGGTCAAATATAAGCATTGCAAATTCTCTGGACTTTCTATCTGGGTTGTCAGACAGGTCCCTCAATATATAATTAGTAAAATCACATAATTATGCAAACATTATACATAAATATACATGTAGAATTACAATATATATATATATATATATATATATATATATAGGCGCTAGACGCCATTGAGTGAGCATGTGTAATGTGTGGCCGTCGTATTCAAAATGACTGAGTGAGTGGAGCAATGAACCTGCATAAAATTTTGCATTAAACTTGAACATTCCTCCGCGGAAACTATGTGAATAATTCAGAAGGCTTTCGAGGATGATGCAATAAGTTCAGCACACATGAATGTTTGGCACAAATACATCATGTCGAGAATCTGTTAAAAATGTCGCCCTGCAACTTTTGCCTTTTTTTCCAAAACTGAAATCATCTTTGAAAGGGAAGAGATTTTAGACTGTCGGTGAGATTCAGGTAAATACGACGGGGAGCTGATGGCAATTCCAACAAAGGATTTTGCAGAGTGTTTTGAACCATGGAAGCTGGAAGAAGTATGTGAGGTTCCAATATGTCTACTTTGAAGGGGACTGAGGGGTCATTGTTCTATGTACAATGTTTCTTGAATCTTTTTCAAAAAATGTCTGTATTTATCATTTTTATCGCTGAATTTTTTTTAATTAATTGTGTATTTATTATTTTAACATAATTATGTGACTTTACTAATGATTTATTAGAATATCTGCCAGACACTCCAGACAGTCTCCCTGCAGTGAGTCTGTAAATCATTCCAATTTAGGTCATGTGATCGCTGTGTCATTACACCATTACAATCACATATGTGGATGATCAGAATTGGCTGCAGGTGGAATTACCTGGGTTTTTAGGCAGTCCCTGCAATTGCTGTGGAGGGTAAGTATCTGTGTCAGGGGAGGGCCCATTGTTAAAACATGCTGCCCTCCTTTTGTAGGACTGTGTAGCATGCCCTTCCTCGAGAAGAAACACAAACAAATTAACGTGAGTATTATTGATGTGGAGCTCGGTTATACACTCAGACACACCAACAATATGGAGGTCCAAGAAAAGAGGGACATTAGGATTGAAAAGAGGAATGGGTGGTGGGGGGCTTGGGAGGGATTTGGGCTCTTACATAGGGACATTTAAGTGGTATGTGATTCCAAGAGGCCTTTTTTCATCTTTTTTTTTTTTTTTAAAGTACTAAATATTTCAATTTGCCAATTAAAAAGTTAAAATATAATAATTGATATCAAAATAATTCTCCACACCTGGTATATTGGAACAATATTTGCACTGGAATACAACAGAAGGTCAATAGAATACATTCCAAAAACATTTCAGTCACATCTTTTTTTTTTTCTATGAAGCCTTTTCAAGCCTAAAACCGGGCCTCTTGATTTATACAAATTTGAAAGAGTTCCCCTACTATGTGTAATCATGCACTCCCCTTTTCTCCTTGTCACACTGCTTCTAAAAAAGGTTTGCAATTCAGAAGTAATCATCAGTAAGTTTATCACGTTTCAGAAAGCTGACATAGGCTTTGGTAGGTGATAGGATTGGGGAAAGAAGCAGAGTTGGTCTGACCTAAATTAGAGTGACATACAAAACACAGGGTAACCCATGACACCCTCTTCTTTTTACAAGTAAGAGGGATGCACAATAGGAACAACCGTGGGAAGATGAATAGAAACACAGTCTGCATGTTCTTGTGGACAATATGGAACTCTTGTTTTGTGAGTGGAGAAAGCATAGTGTTACATTTAGATTTGATATCATCTGAATATGGGCTGTTAAAGCATGCAGACACATTCTTCACCATTAGCATATGGAATTAAAATAGCTTTTAACATTTCTAGCCAACTTTTAACTTATCTGCTTTTGTTAGCTGCTTAACATATTGGCAAGCAACACACAGCAAGGCAGTTTCAATGGAATGAAAAAAGTTTTTCCCCATTTTAACGTATTTGAGGAAAAATGCAGAAATTCAACATGCAAATATTTGAACATTTTGCACACTGCGTATTTCAAAGATTACATGTTAAAATAGAAATATATTATTCAAGGTAAAATATAAATGAAGAAGAAATAACAAGAAAGAAAAATACAAATTAATATATAAAATAAAATATATGAAAATAGGAAATATAAAAAGTCAAAGGAAAAACATAAATTTAAAATACTAAAAGAATGAAAAACCTGCACAATAGTACATACGAGAAATTTTATGATTTGTGATGTTTATTAGTTGTGTTTTTGAATTCTCCAAGAGATGTCTTCATTCTTTCAAAGCTAGAGTAATAGCCACTAGTTCTTATTTCCTATGTCATAATTACTCTCAGCAGAAGATAAATCTCTCACAGAATGGGTTTCTCTGGACTTATTATTTGGGATAGAAGAGCACCTACTCCAATCTCATAAGGATCAGTGATAAAAATGCAGGGTTGATTAGTTCTTCAAAAGTCTGTAAGTCTTGATAGCCCCTGGTAGCCCCTTCTTTGATGAGGGCCGTGATTGGGACTATTATAGAAGAGAATAATATACTATGTCTTCTATTTTACTTGGCAATGTCTCTAGATGGCCCCTGAGGCAATGGCCGTCAAGAACAGCAGAAACCATTTTTGCATCTATTTGGAGCCCATCAGAGGACACAATTTACCCTAGAAATTGAACACTTTCTGGGTTGAATAAGCATTTCTTTAACTTACAAAATAAACAATTTCTGCTTTTGTAATACACTTAGGATGTGAATATGATGTGTTTTAATATCTGGGGAATGTATCAATATATCATCCAGATAAACAAGGATGAATGTATGTAAATAATCATGGAGTACATAATTTATAAGAGAATGAAAGACAGCTGGGACATAACAAAAACCAAAAGGCATGACATTATATTCATAAAGCCTACTTCTTGTATTAAAAGCTGTCTACGATTTATCACCTTGGTGAAGTCTGACCAAATTGTATATCCCTGAAATCTAGTTTTGTAAACACTGTGGAATCTTGTGATTTATCGAATAACTCTATGATTAGAGGAATAGGGATAAGGTTAAGACTTCTGTAATCAATACAAGGCCTATCATCCCCCTCCTTTTTGGAAACAAAGAAAAGGCCAATCCTAGAAGGAGAGGAACACTATCTAATAAAGCATTTGGCTAGGTGAATATATTTCCTGAATATATTCCTCCATTACCTTGCTCTTCTGGGGAGAAAGAGGATAGATTTTACCCTTAGGAGGTATACTTAGGAGACAATAAGTATATGGCACAGTTGAATTGGCTATTGGGAGGAAGTAAACCAACTTTTTTTTTGTTTGTCAAATGATTCTCTTAGGTCAGTATACTGTGAAGGTTTACTAGTGGACAGGGATTTGAAGTGGGTACATTAAGAGGACTAACAGCAGAAAGTATCTCTACATTCGGTTTCCCATGAAATGATCTCCCTCTCTAGCACGTCTATAGTAGGGTTACAGTTATAGGCAGGAGGAGGAGTGTGTGAGGTGTTTTAGGGGGCAACATCATAACACGGAAGGCCAGTCTCTTAATAAGACTTGGGTATGGGAGTTTTATTGAACTATTCAGGCGTTCTTAAGTGACCATTTTCCCCATAGTAGATGCACACCCCCACGAACCCCTTTTTCTAAAAAACATCTCTTCTTTAAACAACCTCATGGAACTTAATTGCATTGGTTCCGGTGCTAGTATTGTTAGAGGTGCAGGAGTGCTAAACCTCAGGGCCAGTCTGGAAAGGTTTCTAATCTGTCTTCTCTCCCTGATTCTCTTATCCACAAGAAATTTGTATGAGATATTGTAACTGAAGATAAAACCCTAGCTGCAAGTTCATCCATCATTGTTTCGGCGAGACCCTCAGTAAAAGCAGTAACTAGAGCACTGTTATTCCATGTGACCTCTGAAAGTCAACGCCATAATATGCCACAGATTTATTTCCTTGTTTGATCATAAGTGCATTACCAATACTTTTTTTATCTTTCAGGTGTATCAAAGACTTTTTTGAAGGAGGCTATATACTCTATTGACAATAAGGTGGTTGTTTTCCCATAATGGGTTAATTCAGGCAAGCATTTTATACGTATGGAAGTTCATCAAAAAGGCTACCATTGCTCTCTTAGAGAAAAAAGTTCTGGGAAAGATCTCAAACATAGAAACATAGAAAGTGATGGCAGATAAGAACCATTTGACCCATCTAGTCTGCCTAATTTTCTAAATACTCTCATTAGCCCGTGCCCTTATCCTATAGCCTTATGCTTATCCCATGCATTCTCAAACACCTTCACTGTGTTAACCTTTACCATTTCAGCTGGAAGGCTACTCCATGTATCCACTACCCTCTCAGTAAAGTAATACTTCCTGATGCACTGAGCTCTTTTAATAACTTTGGGTGTATTCCATCTGGCCCCATTGACTTATTCGTCTTTACTTTTGACAGTTGAAATAGAACCTCTTCCGCTGTAAACTCACATGTAACAAATGACTAATCTGTCCTTTTTCCTAGCTGTAAATAAAAGGAACCCCAACCCAGTTTAAAAAACCTCTACAATGCACTAGATCCCCCCCATATCTAGGAGGAGGTGTGAGGTGTATAGAATGACTAGCTTGGATGAGAGGAAACTGGACCACAGTAGAGGCCGGCTCTGACTCCTGTTAGAGTCCTAGTCAGTATAGTCTGCAGCACCTGGGCAAACTGGTCCATCCTATGCTCCATGTCCTCTATACAGGCAATTAGCTAACTGTTGTTCCAGACCTGAAGTGTCCATGCTCTGTCACAGAGAATATGGAAATATTAGCAAAATAGGAGGTTATAGGAAACAGCACTTCCTAGACACCAAAGGTCAAGCACATCAAAAACAGGAAGAGTTTGTCATTGATTTGCAATGATTCATATTTAACCACATTTTTTTATTTTCAAGAATACGTACTACCTGCCCCTCCCTTTCCCCTTATGTATATATTATGGATCGGTGCTGTAATAGAGTTCAAGCAAGGGAAGCCATCACACATCTTATGATCCTCCTAACTTCTATGGGCCAGTGCAATATACAACATGTTTTTTTTTGGGGGGGGGTCCTCTGTAAGGAACTTTGCTATTTACACTCCATCTATTAGTTACTTGAGTTTGAGCCCCAAAAGCGCACACTAGAACCCAAAGAGGTGTTGGGCATGTTATGCTTCTTATTTTAAATCAATTACTAGTTTGAGCACAGTGTGAAGGGGATTAGTTGTGTGTAGGCAGTTGGACTGAATTTCGTTGTCAAACAATTGGTGGACATAGTGTCTCTGAAAGATTGTGATAGGGCGGATGGAGAGGTAGAAGCTGTACTAAGAGCGCTTGGTTAAACAATTTTATTTACAGTTATAATTGACTTTAATCAACCCCCACTGAAAATCAGGTTTATTTTCAACATTTAGTTTTAGTTGTTTGCAATGAATGAATCAAACTAAATCAATTGAAACATAAATGATTCAAGTGGTTTCTCTAAATTCAACTGAAAATGATACTTTTGGGTGGTGCTGGCCATCCTGGATGTCTGTAGTGTCCCTTTAATCAAGGTTAGATAGAGTTATGGTTAGATAGGGTTAGGGTTAAAGGGATGTTTAGAAATAGCATTGAAATGTAATGTTGTTCAGAATGATGTGTTCAGCAGCGGTAGCAAAATAAAAGTCTAGCGTCTTTATAGCAGTGGGGCATACATGGTCTGTGAAATTAACCACAAAAATATGAAATGTGTGTAGAAAAACACACTGAAAGATAATTATGCCAGAATACTTATGATTAAATACCTTGATGGATCTACATATATCTCAATTTGTTTAAACATTTTGAATTCTGTGTGTGTCTCAGCATGCCAGATGCGGCAAAAGTTTATTTTATTTTTTGAGAAAATCATAATTCACTCATTGCCATATATCTTCAAAAAAATTATTGAAATCTTATCTAAATTTATTTCTACAAGCAATATGGGGTTATAAGAAATATACCAAAAATGTACTGAAATTGTATCTAAATTTATTTTTACAAGCAATATGGGGTTATAAGAAATATACCATATATAGCAAAAGTGACAAAAGGCTGCGATCATAAATACTTATTCAATCGAACCCATTGTCTTATTTGTCCTGGTATACGTTACTTCAAATAAGAATTATTTATGTTTTTAGATACCATGTGTATATAAATATGAATACATTTAATTATTTGTAAGCATGCCTTTATAAGCTACAATTTAGAAGGTGTCCATGTTTTCATTAAACAATAAAAAATACAATAATGCTTAGCAAACAAATAAAAGTGAATATGTCTGAATATTTAAATCCACAATATCCTAATTATTCTGCAATTTCATTCACAGTTGCAGAAGTCATATATATCTATATTACCTTTGTTTATTTATACCCAAGCGTGATGTATATGTGGCTAATGAAGTCAAAGCATTATATTTATATAATTAAAAAGCACATCAAGTTTCCCTAGGGAGTAGTTAATAAATTGTCTCTTACTAATTTTCTCTTCTTTTTCTGCACCGCTACATAAGAGCAATTTGCTCTGTAACTGTAAGAGAGACCTGGTTTTGGACAGGGAGATGGCTAGTCATGTTTTTTGATTAATGCAACATAAATAATTTAATTTCATGATCTCCAATATTTACTAGGACACTGAGGATGCTATGTAGATTTGATATGGTTGTGGTAAAACAATCCTGAAGGTTAAAACAGGGCTATTGAACTTTATCATTTAGACAATAGCTGAAATACACCACAATAGGGGACATATTTATTATAGTAAAACTGAACCAATGTTATATTTGAGGAAATCATTATAGTAATTACATTTTGTTTTTTCCCCCCTGCAACATACAGTGAATGGTCCTATAGATGTTTTATTTGACATAACAGAATAATAGGAGTAAGCAAAGTGAATCTCTTCACTCAATCTCTAATATTTTTTTTTTTTATAAACTCAAATAATTTATATACCTCAAAAACCTTTGTTTTTTGTTACATATTGACCACAGATCCATATAAAGCAGTTGCTTCAAGCAGTATGTTAAAACTCGCAAAAATATTTAGAGGATTCTTTTTTGAGATACTTGGATGTATGTTTTGTATTAAATACTATGTACTAGTAATTGTGTTAAATCCATTTTCAAGATTTGTGTGGGTTTTATTATTAGGTAACAAATTGTCTTGATCTCGTTGTTATTAACTCCAGGGAACTTTTATTATGTTTAGTAGGTCTTTTCTTCCTGCCCTTTGCAATTATACCATTTAACCACCTCCTCATAATATAAAATATATAAAGAAACAACATCATGAATGTAATAGTTGTGAAATACAGAGGAAATATAGTAAGAGTTTTTACATTGAATTATTAAACAAACAAACAACGATTTCTCATTTATATACACAGATTTGGTTTAATTTATTAGTGCACATAAAAAAGTTAAGCAAGTAGAGGCTGCCCACAAAACATAGTGACAGGTATGGAAATATGCCAGCACTACACCTGCCTTGTGAAGGCATAGGATTTATGGCATAAATATATGTAATCTCCATTAGTGATGTCTCGAACGGTTCGCCGAACGGTTCGCGAACGGTTTGCCACGGATTCATCATTGAGTAAACCTTGACCATGTACCTCACAGTCAGCAGACACATTCCAGCCAATCAGCAGCAGACCCTCCCTCCCAGACCCTCCCACCTCCTAGACAGCTCACTAAGAATGCAGCTTCAAAATGGATGCTGTCCAGGAGATGGGAGGGTCTGGAAGGGAGGGTCTGCTGCTGATTGGTTGGAATGTGTCTGCTGACTGTGAGGTACAGGGTCACAGTTTACTCAATGATGAGTCAGCGGCGAACCGTTCGTGGCGAACCTTTCGTGGCGAACCGTTCTCGAACCGTTCGGCGAACCGTTCGGGACATCACTAATCTCCATACATATGTTGCTTAGTCATGCTAATAAACAGGGTCGTCTTAACAGCATTATAGGCCCCAGGGAAAAGCAGCGCACTGGGACCCTGCCTGCACAACAACTCACAGAAATAAAAATTATTTATAAACTTAAGGTTATATTTACTGGTACCTCCAACAAAATCAGTGTATAAACATTAATAAGGATATTTGCAACAGCAAGATTGCACGAACAGATAAATGTTGATACTGAGCTGATTAGCTCACCTAAACATTTTAATAAAGAGAGTTTGAAGGTTCTGAATAAATCTTCCGGAATGATATACTGAAAAGTTGGCAAGCCTATGGGGGCCCTATGCTTGTTGGGCCCCCTGGCATCTGCTCAACATGCCCATGCGTTAAGACAGCCGTGCTAATAAATACCATCTCCCTTCATTATTTTAATGTTTCTGTATGGAAATTATTTAACTTGCTCGCAGAGTTTTCAATGCTAATGTAACTGATTAGACATTGAGACTAGTCAATGCCAATATGACATAACGCTTACCTGACGCAAAAAATCAGCCACCTTTAATAAATCAAATTAAATAATGACAGTATGTATTATATTTTTTACTGCCCTTTATTTTATTTTACAACCTAATTCTTTTTTTAACTAAATAAAACTTTCACCTTGCCACTTTCTTATTTATTCTAATGAAACATGCTTAGATTTGGATGTAGAAGTTCATTATTAAATATAGATTCTAAACCTCAATAAGCCTATATAACATAAAATGATTAACTCAACCAGGTGTGTACCTCTATTTAAAAAAATATATATAAACTTATATGTTTCCATAATGAAATCTATTCCCATTTTCCTCCATGTCATGGTAGTTTGGTCAGAGAGTTTACTCAGGGAGTTTTAGATGAGTCAATATTAACTTCAGGAGTGATTCATCTTTGTTTGTGTAGTTTGCTCATAGAGTTTGCCTTTGAAATAGGAATCAGGTGAAATGTAAAATAATTGCACAAGCAATAGCTACTGTTATTTGGTGGATTCAAACATATTCATAAAAACATGAAAGAACAACTTTAAAACAAACGTGTACTCATAAAATCCATGTAATAAAATAGTATGTAGAGTTTTACAGAATCCACTGAATAGTGATGTCCCGAACAGTTCGCCACGAACGGTTCGCCACAGACTCATCATTGAGTAAACTTTGAACCTGTACCTCACAGTCAGCAGACACATTCCAGCCAATCAGCAGCAGACCCTCCCTCCCAGACCCTCCCACCCCCTGGACAGCATCCATTTTGAAGCTGCATTCTTAGTGCCTTCCACAGAGTCTTCATTTAACACTCTCTCAAGCATACCCATAGTAAGGCTTAGGCTTCCATGACCTGTCCAATACACATACTGTAAAGGGGACACCAATGCATTGAGTGGCCCTGCTTCAGTCCTCAGTATTGCAGTATTACACGGAGTGCTTCTTGAGAGAACAGTTCTGTAAGGGCAGTCTTAAATAAGATAGACAGATAGACAGATAGGTAGTGAGCACTGAAGACATCAGGATATCATTCCGAGTTGTTGCATAGGGCATCTGCGGGCCTTGGCCTGCACCTAAACATTGTTATTTACTGAAGTGAGAATTTTCAAGAATTCAAAGTGCATTTCAAATTTAAGGCCGAAGTAGCCAAACTGAAAGCATCGCTGACTTTGAGAATTTTTCCTATTTGGCTCTTTTAGCTTTAAATTTGAAATTCACTTTGAATTTCCAACAATTCTCACTTTAGTCAATAAGCCTTTTATGGCTAAATAGAAAACTAAACAACTGCATGCAGTTTGCTTCTTCATTCCATTTTACCTGAGCAATAAAGCAACATTTAACTGCTATATCACAAACGATTTTTTCAGAGACTATTTCCATCCCACAGAAATGCTTAAAATGTTAAACCTAATACTAAACTAAGCTCCTGAAAAGAAACTGATCATCATAAAAGGAAAATTAACTCACTTAACATCTCAATATACATATATTGCTCAAAAATATTGGCTACAGATTACACAAATTATTAAAAAAATTAAGATTGTCAAGAGGTATTTTATTATGATGTAACCCACCCTCTTGTCTCTTATAAACCAATCAGGACCTCTTTTGGACATATGTCAGTCTTTCCGGACTATAGATAAGCCTCTCAGCCTATCAAAAAAAAGGGATGTAGCTGAGAAGCCTCTGAAACTGGAGGGAGACGCAGAGCTAGGCAGTTAAGTGGGAGTGAAGAAACAGGAGAAACATTGCTCTCCCTGTAATCAAGCAGTACACTGAAATTCAAGTGCTAGCGTGCAGAGAATATTGCCTGGTGCTGTATACAGAGAATATAGCACAGTGCTGTGTGCAGAGAATATAGCACGGTGCTGTGTGCAGATAATATAGCACGGTGCTGTGTGCAGATAATATAACATGGTTGGCACCTGGACGGTATTTGCCAGTATCAGAATATTATAAATCCCGGTATTTTTTGCCGGCAACAAGGAGGTCCCTGCATTCTATCATGAAGCAGCCTAGCTGCCTGTGGGAGTGATCCATGCTGCTTTTTGTGTGTTTCTTCTGATGCTCCCATCTCCCCTAACTAACCTTACACTGTCTGCTATGAGTCTGACTGCTGCAGACCATGCTGTGTAAAGGTTCCAGTGATCACAGAAGGGGCTGCTGGCCTGTTTTGTGGAGTGGAAGAGATCTTGACTCTGCACAAGTTGTTGGAAATAGGGACATGACAGAAAGTCAGCGTCATATCCCTTCCTGGCTCTGACTGTGAACGCCATGCTGCTGAGGGTCAGATAAGGCTGGGCAGCGCATATATTTCTTTTAGTGACAGAAAGTGTCCACCCAGCCAGACAGCTCAAAGTAGGACAGTCCCAAAACAAAAGCATTGCTAATACTTTATTTGCAATAATTTTTATATATTGTTTAAATGAGACAGACATCTATTTAAGACAACTGTCTCATTTAAAAGTTTGTGTGAGCCAGTTGTCTCACTGTAAATATAATTTCCCCCTCCCCGATATTTACCTACTTCTTTGTTATGCTTTATATGGATTTGGTGTGGAACTCAACTGCAGAATAGTGTTTGAGGGAGTGATGAGAGTATAGGTCGATGGGGAGGTTCCTGTAGACTTAAGGAACACAATATAGAGATAGTTTGATGAGAAGAGTTCATGTAGCTTTAAGGAACACGACATGCAGAATAAGGTGATGAGGTGAGTTCCTGTAGCTTTAAGGAATATAATAAGAAGGAAGTTTGTTGAGTTGAGTTCCTGTAGCTTTAAGGAATACAATAAGAAGGTAGTTTGTTGAGATGAGTTCCTGTAGCCTTAAGGAATACAATAAGAAGGTAGTTCGTTGAGACAAGTTCCTGTAGCTTTAAGGAATACAATAAGAAGGTAGTTCGTTGAGACGAGTTCCTGTAGCTTTAAGGAATGCAATAAGAAGGTAGTTCATTGAGATGAGTTCCTGTAGCTTTAGGAATACAATAAGAAGGTAGTTCGTTGAGACGAGTTCCTGTAGCTTTAAGGAATGCAATAAGAAGGTAGTTCATTGAGACAAGTTCCTGTAACTTTAGGAATACAATAAGAAGGTAGTTCGTTGAGACAAGTTCCTGTAGCTTTAAGGAATACAATAAGAAGGTAGTTCATTGAGATAAGTTCCTGTAGCTTTAAGGAATACAATAAGGAGGTAGTTCGTTGAGACAAGTTCCTGTAGCTTTAAGGAATACAATAAGAAGGTAGTTCATTGAGACGAGTTCCTGCAGCTTTAAAGGACCACTCTAGGCACCCAGACCACTTCAGCTTAATGAAGTGGTCTAGGTGCCAGGTCCCTCTATGGTTAACCCTTTTTTTTATAAACATAGTTTCAGAGAAACTGCTATGTTTATAATAGGGTTAATCCAGCCTCTAAAGCCTCTAGTGGCTGTCTCATTGACAGCCGCTAGAGGCGTTTGCATGCTTCTCACTGTGAAAATCACAGTGAGAAGACGCCAGCGTCCATAGGAAAGCATTATGAATGCTTTCCTATGAGACTGGCAGAATGCACGCGCAGCTCCTACCGTGCATGCGCATTCAGCCGAAGAGGAGGAGAGGAGGAGGAGAGCTCCCCGCCCAGTGCTGGAAAAAAGGTAAGATTTAACTCTTTCCTCTCCATCCAGCCTGGCAGGAGTGGGACCATGAGGGTGGAGGCACCCTCAGGGCACTATAGTGCCAGGAAAACAAGTATGTTTTCCTGCCACTATAGTGGTCCTTTAAGGAATATAATGTGAAGATAGTTCGTTGAGACAAGTTCCTGAAGCTTTAAGGAACCCGAGTGGAATTAGTGTCTTGTATTATAATACAAAGAGGATGCAGAGGAGTAATCTGTGAGGATAAGTTCATGTATGAATTACAGAGATAGCTTTTCCATTAGTAGTACTCAGACAGTACGGAAAGACCTTGAGGTGCCAGTAGAAAGGGATAGTCCAATATTTACTTGCTGTAAGTTGGCGGTTTAAACAAGAAGACTATTCTAAAGGTAATCCGAGTCAAGGTAAGGAGAATGGAGATCAGCGGTTTAAACAGTCCAGGTTCGGTACACGTATTCAGTAGATTAGCGAGCTAGTTTGGAGCCGGTCAGAAGACAGGAAGCTTCAAAATAATCAAGTACTGAATCTGGCGCGATTCCTCTAAGTATCGCGAGGAAGCCGCGTCAGAGAAGGGGGGGTGTGTCATTGGTCCGTGAACCCGGAAGTGTCAAATATCGGCAAGTCTGCTAGTTAAGATCTGACATTCTTCTTGTTTGTGCTTTCCACACCCACCCAAGGGGGGCACTTATCTTAACAATCAGTGTCCCATTCCTAGGAATCATGTTTAGTCACATTAAGCATTCGCAATACAAACACTGCTATATATAGATAGCAGATCAGGAACCTGGTCCCTTACATGGTGGGAAAGGAGACTTTGGAGGGGAAGTACATGCAGGATATATGGCAGGGGGAATAAAATACTCCATGCACTGACATTGAAAGATATTAACTGGGGGCCTCAACCTCAGACAAAACGTAGCCTAGCTACCCTAGAAAGAACTGGTCCGTTAACTACTATCTTTTCCCGCCTCCCTTGCTAACTATCCCACATCATTGGTGTCACCGGGAATGATATGAACACCCTAGGCAGATGAGGAGTTAGACCACCCATAGGCACCACCAGTATTAACACACAAAAACCCTTGGTTCATGGTCCACTACTATACGGCGACCAATGATCTGTCTACTATGTACAACTGACTCACCATTTTATTTCGCACTTATGCATGCTATGTTGTGTGTTAAACTGTGGCTATGACCCAAGACAAAAATAAAGAATTATAAAAAAAAAAAAAATATTAACTGGCTTACGGGACAGCTTGTGGCTCTTTTGGGTACAGTGGTGTCATGTGCAGCCACCCACAAATACCATATTTATTTAAAAAAAAAAAAAAAAACGATGAATTTAATAGAAATTTGTCTGAGCATCATAAATAAAGTCCACAAACTGCATAGCCCTTTTGCTAGAGATGTTTAAGAATCACAATCCACACAGTCAACCTGCATCAGAATCCACCCCCACAATCACCCTGTCACACCCTAATACACAGGCACTCTCTCACAGACAGTCACCTCCATACTCACACAGTCACCCTCATATACACATAGCTGCACCTCACACAGAAACACACACACACACACACACACACACACACACACTGCAAGCAGCTCCCACATTCACTCACAGACACAGATATACACATGCTCACAAACACAGATATGCATAACAGACACAGTCACAGATACACACAGATATACACTCATAGATGCACAACAATTCTCACTACCAGACATGCCTGTCTGAATCACACTGGGTATTTGTGATTTTGTGTGTGTTTCTGTATATCAGTGTGTATGTGTGTGCATGTATCAGTGTGTATTATGTGTTGTGTATTTGTATGTGTGCCTATATTTTCCCAAATGTATTGTATCTCTTACATCACATTCACGCATTTATATAACTAATTATGCAAATTTGCATTGCCGGTATTTTTGTACAATAAAAATGCCATCTTTATTTTTGTACTATAAAGATGGCATGGTGCTGTGTGAGTGGAAAAGATTGCAAGTACCCAGGATGTTCCAGTCCTGCATCCTGTGACAGCCACTGCAACAGTGAGCAGAAAGCAGAGCTGCAGAAAAGCACCTGTGTGGAAAGAAAGTTTCACTCTCAGCTAGGTAGCTAAAGATCCCAGGGTTGTCTGAAGACACTAAACTTTCGGAAGACAGTTGTAATCAAAATGATTCAACCCCCACTGAAAATCAGGTTTATTGTAAATATTTACAGACTTTCAGCTGTTTGGAATAAACATATCAATTAAAAGCAATTTAAATTGCTCAACACAATAAGTGCTTCATGTGGTTTCCCCAAATTCAACTAAAGATGCAACTTATAATGACTTCTCCCTTCTTCCCCTGAATAGAATCCATCAGAGCCGCACACATATGCAAAACAGGTGTTGTCTCAAGCACACCTGATGCAACTAATCAAGGACTTCATAAGTTGTACCAGGTGTGCTTGATCTGGAGCACGTGAACCTGAACTAGTTAGGGGTTTGTTGAGTGTCACATTTGACTGCATGTTAGAAATATGGTCACCCTTCACAAAAAAGGATCCGGATACAAAAAGATAGAAGAGGCGCTGAAAGTTCCAAGAGACACCATTGGAAGCATAGTTTGCAAGTTTAAAGTTAAATGAACAGTGGTCACACTACCTGGACGGGGCAGAAAAAGGAAGCTATCAATGGCTGCAACCAGATTTCTAAAAAGACAGATTGTGAAAAATCCTTGAATGACTGCAAAAGACCTGCAGCAATACTTGGTGGCAACAGGCACTGAGGTTTCGGTGAGTACAGTAAGGTGTGTAGAAAATGCAGACGTTCTGTCCCAATAGCACAAGAAAAGTTGGCTGCAATATTCTCAAAATTATATAAATAAGCTACAGAAGTTTTGGGATTCTGTTCCATGGAGGAATGAAACAAGACTGGAACTTTTTGGCCCAATGAATCAGCGGTATGTCTGGAGGAAGAAGAATGAAGCATATGCTGACAAGGGAACTCTCTGCCTAGATTTAAGCATGGTGGTGGCTCGGTGATGCACTGGGGCTGCTTTGCATTCTCTGATAATGGAAACATGCAGAATGTGAAAGGCAAGATGTAGCTTGAAGTATCAGGAAACCCTAGGAGAAAACGTCATGTTGTATGTGAGGAAGCTGAAGTTTGGACGTCACTGAACCTTCCAAGAAGACAATGATCACAGACGTACCTCAAATTTTACAAAGGCTTGGTTGCAGAAGAAGTCCTAGGAAATTCTACAGTGGCTATTACAGCCACCTGACTTGAACCCCATAGAAAATTTCTGGTGGGATTTGAAGAAGGCGGTTGCAGCATACAAACCCAAAAATATTACTTAACTGAAGGCCATTGTTCATGAGCAATGGGCTAAGATTCCACAGGAACTTGCTGGTGTCTGTCTTTGCATTTCATTTGCAGCAGGCCATAACAGAGAAAGGGTGCTCTTCTCAGAACTCAAAATGCTTGACATGAATGGGGTTAAATAATTTTCAGACTGGAGAAGTCATTATAAGTTGCATTTTCAGTTGAATTTGTGGAAATCACTTAAAGCATTCATTGTGTTGAGCTATTTAAACAGCTTTTGATTGATGTATTCATTGCCAACAGTTGAAAGTCTTTACATTTTGACAATAAACCTGATTTTCAGTGGGTGTTGAATAATATTGATTTCAACTGTATATAAATCAGCATGAATACCTTTTTTCCCCATGTGGTGCTTCCTGCATTAAGGGCCCAACAGTGCACCAGCACAGGGACAGCTGGGTGGGAAGAACACCTACATTTGGGCAGATAATTGGTGTCACAAGTTCTGATGACTGTACACCCACTGCTAGAACTAAACTGCGTAAGTGCAACAGCTGGATCCTTATATTATGATACCTGTTTAGTTCAATGTAATATATTATCTGCATCTTTGTTGTGCTCAGTATATTCCTGTGTGGAAAGGGCCATTTTTCAGTGGGTATGTTCCTCATATTTAGCTTAGTATAAATCACTGATTGCAGGCACTGTAAAAAGAAAGAAGATGTCCCGATCTCCCAGCAACTGCGGAGGCTCAGTTTTCCTGTTGCCCGCGTCACTGAAATAAGTAACTACCACGCATGCCTGTCTGATGACAGAGCAAGGTAAAAATGGGGTTACATTTGCTTTGTATTATTTAGAGAAAATTACATTCTAAATTTACTGTAATTAAGGTGTGATTCTTTCACATCTTCCAACTTTTTTTATAATAGTCATACTTTACCACTTTATATACTTTTTATATATATATATATATATATATATATATCTGTGTGAAACTTTTTTTTTTGTGTCTTTATACGTACAAATGTATTGCTCTAAAATGTTAAGTAATCAATTTATGTCACATTGTAGGTGCCACAGTTAAAAGTGCATTTAAAAAAAAAAAATTTTGTCACTCTTTTAACTCCTAAATGAACAGCTAAAAATGTCTGGAAAATAATAGAATTATTTCTCATTGTGGCTATCAGAAGTTTGAACTTTTTGCACCTGGTTGTGATGGGCACACTGCCATAGCTTCTATGTAAATGACGCACAAAGCAAGATTGGAGTTTGGAACAATCTCAGCATGTTTAGATGGGGCACTTATCCCCATGGGTTCAGTGTGTCTGGGTGGAAGGATGCGCATAGGGAAAGTCTTTGCATCTCCACCCAAAGAGGAAGCAATTCTCTTTTAAAATTGGTGGAAGCTGTTGGTGTGCTTAATTTGACCGACATAACTCTTCCCGTTTTGATATCTTTGATGTTACAAAGAGATGTAAATCATAGATGCCAGAGAGACTCTTTAATATAGTCACACCCCTGGGTTTCATGACTTTTCGGTCTTTTGTAGAATGTAACAAAAAAAAGTAAAAAAATTGTGAATTTAAAAAAAGATATAAAGGAAAAGAATTGAGAAGTAAAGTGTAATAAATAACTAATAACAGTACATATTCCTATATTCCTTTATAGACATTATTATTAGATGTAATATTGTGTAGCCAGGTAGTATTGTCCAGGTGGAATGTTTCTCAGACTTGGCTACTTTTGTATAAAATTTGCAGTTCCTCAGTGACGATTCTAGACTTTGTGAGGCCTTAGGCGAAACTCAAACACGAGGCTCCCACTAACACCCATAGTGAAAAAATAGGGGTTGCAGTGTGTTTATATAAGGAGCTGTAGTTATATTGAAGAGTGGGCTTACAGTGCTGGATAAAGACAGCTAGTCTCTGTATTCATTGTTCAGAGGTTTGCAGTGTTGCAGTTCCCTGTGTCACTCCGTTAAGAGCAGAGGGCTGGAGTGGAGGGGAGGGGGGGTGGCGGAGGTGAGTGTGGCATGGTTGGAGGATGGTGTGTGACAGGGCAAGGGGAGGTGAGTGTGACAGAGTTTATGTGACTGGGTGAGAGTAGAATGATTGGGGGGATGAGTGTGGCAAGGTTGGGAGTGAGTGTGACAGGATTAAGGGGTTAACGTGATAGAATAAGTGTGGTAGAGGTAAATATGACATGGTTGATGGGGGTGAGTGTTATATGATTAGGGGCGTTAATTAAAAAGTGTGCAGGGTGAAAGGGGTGACAGTGTCTGGGGAGGGTGACAGTGTCTGGGGGGGGTGACTTTACATGGGGAGCCTGTATTTCAAAGATTAGCCCCCACTCCAAATAACCTTTTTTTTTAAGCAGCTCTGCTAGTGGGCTAGCTATCCAGTCTGCAGCTCTGCTGGATTCAGAGTTGCCCACCATGTGGTAGTTTTCTTGCAAGCTCTGGCACTGGAAGTGTAACCCAGCTTACCTCTCAGCCATTCACAATGACTTAGATAACAGGGGATGAAGAAACAATATTTGCATTAAAGGTGTGGGTGAAAATTACCTGGCAGAAACACCAGTGCTCCTGGATAGGGCACACAGAGCACACAGAGCAAGGGGCACCTCCCACAGACTCATCAAGGAATGTAATCTGTAGGCTTCACTACTTCACCTTGAAAGAGGACATCCTGAGAGCGTTCCGCCAAACTTCGCATCCGCTCCTGTTTCATAACACACTGCTGCAAATCTACCCAGACCTGTCTTGGGGAACTCTACAAGCAGAAAGGGAGCGAAGACCGATTACTGACTTTCTTCAGGCCAGAAATATCAAATATAGGTGGGAATTTCCTTTTGCACTGATAGAGATAGCCCCTGATATTATATATTAGCTATTCACCCGACCTCACGCAAAATTGGTATTCCTCTCCCCTCTACCTTTCACCTCCAACCTTGGTAATTCTTGCAACCACTATGCCTTCATTTATGTCCGGGGATGCCCCACCTGATGAACAAAACTGCATAGCTCATATTTCGAAATCTATTTCCAGTTACTCCTCATTTAGCCCTCTACCAAACTTCACACCAAACTAACATGGGATAGATGTAGGGCGCAGACTAAGTCCTTCCTTTGTTTGACAAGCACATTTGCACGACTGTGCCACACAGCACTTTCATTCTTCCTCTCCCCCAGTTCCTTAGGACCATCCTGTGGTGATCCACAGATCCCTATTGGCGGCCCACAGTCACCAGTTGATATCCACCAACTGCGAGATTTCAGAACATAAGTAATCATAATCTACTTGTAATCTATACATTCATATCTCTAACAGATTGTCTTGTACATAATTTACTGGATATTTTTGATTTAATTCTGACATAACTTGGTTTAACTCTAGTTGATTGCATGCTTCTTGGACACATGGTATAAACTGTAAGTCAATACCCACTCAATATAATGACAACACTCACAGTGGTCTCTTTATATGTCAGGGGCCTGAACTCCCTGGAGAAACACTCAGTGGCTCTGGCAGAATTTCATAGACTAAAAGCAGATATAATTTTTCAGAGGCGATAAAGCACCATTGCCCGAAACCACAGGTACCCATTAGGGTAACATAGTAACTACCAATTGAAAAAAGCTAGAGGAGTGGCCATACTTATAGCATCCCATGTCGCATTTACCTAAAAGGATCACCATAAAGATGGTTCAGGAAGACTAGTCATGGTCAAAGAATAAATTGGTCAGAATATAGTGACGTTAACGAACATATACCTACCCAATACAAAACAATGTGTAGCTCTGAGGAAAAACTTAAAGGTTGAGAGCCAAATAGACTCGCTGATCTCGGAGATCAGAGACCTGGAACAGATCCACAAATTAGATTTGGCACTCAACACTTACAAAACTTATGAAAAAAAAAACATCCCTCCAACAACTTCTCTTTACCCACACTAAATACAAATTACTTCTAAAAAAGCACAAATACTATTCCCAGGGTGGTAAATATGGTCAACTGTTAGCATGGATGTTACAATCTAACAGACAACTACCTTTATTTCCAAGATAAAAAGACCCGAAGGTAGCATAACACACAAGCTCCCTGACATCCTAGAAGCCTTTGATGACTTCTACACAAATTTTTACAAGCTACGAGATAAGCCAAACAAAACTGACATTGAGAGATTCCTTTCCACTAGAATCACCATAACCAACGTGGAGGCTCAAACATTAGAATCCCCAATCACGACGGACGAATACCTCACAGTGGTCAAACACTTGCCCCTAAGTAAGAGTCCTGGACCTGATGGCTTCACAGCTAAATATTACAAAGAATTTGCAGAGAAACTCTCCATGCCCTATGTCTCAGCATACAATGCCCTCCTTCACTCTGTCCCTCTCCCGGGAACTCGTTGCTCGAGGCCCACATTTCCTTAATACACACAACAGGGAAAGACCCTACTTTATGTGGTAGTTATCGACCGATTTCTCCGATCAACATTGAACATATCAACAGACTAAAACCACTATTGAGGGGTCTGGTCCACCGTGACCAAGCAGGATTTATCCCTGAAAGAGAGACGAAACACAACACAACCAAAATGCTCAACATCATAAATATTTCTAAACTTCTCTGTGAAAAACCCCCTCCTACTTTCCATAGATGCCAAAAAAATGTTCGACAGGGTGGACTGGTCCCTTCTCATGAAGTCCCTGAGGGGTTTGGGTTTTGGACCTAATTGGTTACACTGGGTGAGAGCCGTCTACTCATCACCAAGTGCTCGGATCAGAATAAATGGTCAACTGTCTGACATAGTGAGAATAGGCAATGGCATGAGACAGGGGTGCCCCCTCTCCCCCCTCCTTTTCAACCTTATAATGGAACCATTTCTCCAAGGTATTCGTAACAACCCCAACATTCACGGCTTCACTGCCAACCACCTGGAATAGTGGCAGTGTTTGCTTATGACCTACTTTTCACAATTACAGACCCCCTATCCTCCATGCCCCCACTTCTTGAAGAGATTTCATTATATAATATGCTCTCCAACTTTCAAGTGAATTACACTAAAAGAGAAATACTACCCCTACATCTAGACCAACACACTAAGGCCAGGCTCAAAAAACAATACCAATTCCAATGGGCAAAAGAGGCAGTCAAATCCCTGGGTGTACTACTACCACGAGACCGCCACAAAACATATGAATTAAACTTCCCTCCACTCATTCATTCCATCATATCCCTGCTAAAATCCTGGGACAGTCACTCTTTAACTGGCTTTGCCGTGTGCACATCTTGAAAATGAATATCCTCCCAAAGACATTGTATCTATTACAAACATTACCTATAGCGCTCTTCTTTCCCTCCATTAATAGACTATTCAGCACGTTTATCTGGGCACACAAGCACCCCAGACTCTCCCTAAAAGTCCTGATGAACCACAAAAGTCAAGGTGGCCTAAGCTTACTAAGCATGGAAACATATCACAAAGCAGTTGTTCTCCCGAGAGTTGATTAGTGGACCAACCCTAACAACAAGGCCTATTGGCTCTACTTAGAAAAATTGGGGTTCCTAGTACCAATGCCTACAGTGCCATGGCAAGAAAGTACCGAGATATCTCTCCCATTCTACAATAGTCCCAACACTTAAAACCTGGCACTTAAAACGAGCCCTCCCAAACCTCTCACCACATCTCCTTCACCTCTCTACCTGATCACTTACAATCCGCAATTTCGTCCAGGTTTAGACCCCTCACATTTTGCAATGCTTTACAACTCTACATACCTCCCACTCGAAAAGATTATAGACAGACAAGGTATAAAACCACTAGGAGAGATTCCGCCTTCAGCCACGCCATTGACATTACAAAATTTCAGCTTCTTTCAACTCAAACACTTCCTAAGTGTCAACACCCAGCTGAAATCACAGGGGGCTAGAAATCACACTATCTTTGAAACTCTCTGTACCAGTCAAATAATGCAATCAAAACATATTTCCAAAATTCAAAATTCTACCAAATTATCCTCAGAGACACGACCTCCCCTCGCCCCCATTTCATCGACCAATGGTCAGCAGAACTCAATATCTCATTCACTGAAACGGACCTCAAACATATCTTTGACAACGTCTTCCACACCTTTATAAGCACCTCAATCTGTGAAAGTAACTACAAATGGATAACAAGATGGCACTACACACCAACCCGCCTACACGAACTCTTCCCAGACACACCAGCCTAATGGTGGAGATGCAACCACACAGAAGGCAATGCAAGCCACATATGGTGGTCATGCACAGTGATCAATTCCTTCTGGTCCAAAATAATGAAACTCCTCTACACAAACGCGGGACTGCATCTACCACTATCCCCCAAAATTACTCTTTTCTTTCTTTTCCCCTCCTCAGTTCCTCACACCGCACGAAGACTATTATACCACCTACTCACAGCCGCAAACATGCTAATCCCCATCTATTGGAAGAACCACAACAATCAGGGAATGGATCTCGAAAGTCGAGTCCTACAGTGTCGTGGATGAAATTCACTCCTCTCTAATGCTTATTCCTTAGATCTCAAAAGCTGGAAACCCTGGCATGACTTTATGACTAACTATTGCTCTCAGTGAGTTTCCACACTGCAAATTATGATAATTCTTTTTGAACATCCCAGGCACACATACAACCCACTGGCCACTGTATGTTCCAAAAGTTTGACTACGCAGAACAAACTCCTTACCGAACACAATATGGAGGCACACACCTACTGCCTGGATAGATCTACACTCAAAACACCACGCAGCTAAGCTATACAATACTCCTCCAGGAAAACCAAACTGAAGGGTTTTTATTATGCCATTACCCGGCCTGCATGATTCCCCATTAACATATCAAGATTCACAACCTTTTCGATACCAGCATATCTCCATAGGATCGCTTCTTAAAACACTTTGGTGTGGGAATAAACTTCGGTAAAACTTGCAACTTCTGTTACACCTTTACCAATGAGCCCCCTAATGGGTATGAAATATGCAAGATACTAGTTATATATGGTTTATATACTGTCCAACTGTATGCACTACCGTACTGTGAAGTAAATGTTATCAGATTTCAGCTTTCTCACATTGTATGACTTGTCAAATTTAATATTTTTGTTCTAGGCATATTATGACATTTACTGTCTATGATACTGCAATAAAGACTTTTAAAAAAATGAATTAAATGAAACATTTACTCACGGTCTCACCTTTTTTCTGCGCAGAGGTTACCTCGGCTCTGCTCACCTCTTCACCTCCTACGATGTCACGAAAAATTGCATGCCTCCTTCAAAAGTCAAATCCAATGCTCACAGAGGCTTTAATGGGTATATTATATTAGCAGTGACAAGTTAAAGGGACACAACAGGCACCCAGACGACTTTGTCTCATTAAAGAGGTTTGGGTTCAGTGTCTGTCTCCCTTAGTCCTGCAATGTAAACCATTGCTATTTTTTAGAAACTGCAGTACTAAGTTTGACTCTGTAAAATGATGCTGGACATACTCACGCTCTGCAATGCTTTTCTATGGGAAAGGCCTATGGCAGTCGCCGTGCATGAGGTTCCCTCATCGGATGATGTCAGAGGAGGTGGAACACAACCCAGAGCCGAGGGACATCGACGCGGGAATCAGGTGAGTACATTTTTTTTTTTATTCAAAACTTATTTTATTATTTTGTTGTGCATTCAATAAAATACATTTTGACTTGTATTGCCACGACAGCAACGACAAGCCTGGTAATACAGACAGTTGACTCTGTACATGGCATGCGATAATTCTGCACATTTTTAGAGTATACAATGAACAGGCTAAACAAACATTTCTAGGTCAGGTTGCTAACAAGAGGTAGGTGCCTATTGTAAATCGACATGCAAGGATTAAACATACAATTAATGATCAAGCTTTTTATGATGTAAAGCAAGCTGGGTTATACAGGCTAGGTTTTTAAGGTGGCACGAAGGACTAACTCGATATGTTGGATTACAGCTGTGTACATTGAGCCATATATATGTGGAAAAGCGGGTACAGGGCTTAAGTAGCTTGTGTGATAGTTAAGTTCTGTGAGCCAGGTAAAATAATAATAAAAAAAATAAAAAATAAAAATAAAAAAGGGGGTGGTGCCCCCAAGTATAAGGGGGCCTAAGGGATAGGGCCCTACGTGAAGATCCCTGACTGTGTCCTCTCATGGATTCCAGGGACCTTGGTCCATGCACGTGCGGCCGGGTTGTATGTGAAAAAAAAAAAAAAAAAACAAATTTTTTTAAAAATTTAAAAAAAATGGATAAATGAATAAAAATGTGAGTAAATAATGTTGGGAGGGAGTATAATTACGTGAGGATAACTGGCTGCTTGAGGTGGAAGCTATCGCTGCGTAGAAGTGTGTCTCGTGCCTCTCCTCATGCCTCTGTTCCCAGATAAGACTTAAAAGTAACGTAGAGCTTCTATATGGCTATGCTCAGTGCAACAGTAACGAGCACCCGGATGCGCCAACATATGCAGTGTCGCCCTAAGGTCATAAAAGCAATGTCGGTGCGGGCTGTATACATAGTTCTTTACATTCGCGAAGCTCAGGTAATAATTGCAGCATGTCTATGTAAAAATTTAAAAATTAAATCATATAAAGTGTGTAATTATTTCCATATGATGAGAGGCAGTCGTTATGCACATAGGGGCAAGAATTTAAAGTTTGCCCACACAGAGGCGCTTTACCTCGGTGTACAGCCACCGTTTAAATGTTTAGCTTTGCGTGTGTGCGCCAGTGTATGGAACTGGGTTGGGAACTGTGCTCGGATGGCTATCTATCTGTGGAACAGGCAGACTGTTAATGTTTTAATATACAAAAAAAAAAAAAAAGAGAAGAAAAAGCTTATGGTAGTAAGTTAAAAACACAATGTTAAGTCTTTGCTGCCTAGTCAGATGCTCCACAATCTATATTGCCTTGCATATTTATGACTGAAAAGAGCATATAAACAAACACATCGCCTTATGTACGTTGTGACCGCCTAGTCTATTATAATTCTAACTCATGGAATTAAAGAATGCTTATGATTTAAGGGCAACTAACAGTAGTGCATGAGCTTAATTGAGCGATCTAGCGTTCTCTAAATTCTTTAAGTACGTGAATATATATGCTAATAAAGTAGAAACAAACTTAAAAATGAAAAATGTGAGCTATAAACTGCAGGGTGGCCATGTTAGTCTACATGGCCGTCTCAGGGGAGTCTCTCATGGCACTGCTACCACACCGTCCCCGGGTAGCCAGGCCTCCTTCCGTCCTCCCCATGCCGATCTCAGCTCACCGGTCGGGTCCCTTGTGGCACCGTGGGCACTCAGGAGTGCAAACTGTCCGTTGGACCCCCCCACAAAGTCCGCTGGTTGTCAGCTCCCTGCACCTCCCCAGCTTCACTTGAGTCCCTGGAAGTGTGCGTTCCAATGTCTCACCCGGTGCTGGCCACACATTTGGAGTCGGTGCCCATCCCCCCCGACCACCGGTCCGTCGGGGGGGTAGCGCGGTCCCATCCCACAGGGCTCACGGCTTCGGGGACAGGTCTCTCCGGGGACCCCACAAACCCAGAGGTCTTGGCGCCCACTCCCCAGCGGTCAGTGACACAGCATGGAGGATCCGTCCAGTGCTCGGCCTTACCAGGGCCTGTGCGAGCCGTCCATGCCAGACCCCCCTGATGCCTAGAGTGAATCCTCGGGCGGGCTCTGTCTGACATCCTTTACCCGTTCAGGTGGTTGGCTCGGGCCCCGCGCGGTTTCCTCCGGCTTGGAGTGTGCCGCTTCCATGCGGCCGGGGGGGGGAGCGGAGCCGGGCCGTCATCCGCAACTGTGTGGCCTCCATGTGGGCCTTAAAGCTGGTATACCTTGATCTCTGGGCTGCTGGTCAGTTATCTGTGCCTCTTCAGGGGCTGCCATCATCCAGGCTTATGATGACGAGTAGGCCGCTTTGTTAATTTCGGTGTTCCCGGCCCAAAACCGGCCTCGGTTTGGTATCCCCATAAAGCTTAAATGTTTCTTGTTAAGTATATGTAGCTTATTTCTGCTTTGGGGTGGTCTGAGTGTGGATTTATTGCAGTTTTCCAGGGCTCAGGCCAGGAGCCATGGTGTTCTGCTGCCTTTCAGCTCGGCGGCCCGGCCCCGCCCCGAGTACATTTTTTTTAACCCTTTATGTGGGAGGGAGGGTGTGACCAGAGGATAATGTACTTTGTATGCCTAACATTATAGTTTTTCTTTAAGCTAACATTCAGAACATGAACTATGTTATATGGTATAAATATTATTTGATATCTAAAATTCAGAGAACACAGATTACAGCATGTAGCGGATGGCCTTGGGCTGTCCTCAAATGTTGTGTTAAAAATGCAATTTGTGTGTTTATTCTCCTGTATAACCAAAATTGTATGTAGCATTCGTATGATGGTTCGGCAGTTTTCATCCGTATTCCATACGAATGAAAACTACCGACCCATTACACCACCCCAGAGAGAAGTGTGCACCTTATTAGGCTTTCACACCTCTCTAACTGCAAGTTAATGGGTACAATCGGTACTTTGTATATGTATCTGGGTGGCCGCCGTTCGGCATACGAACGCGTGGCGGAGGCCATCTTACGCACAAAAAACTCAGCGGTGTTTGGTCGTCGAGTGTCTAGAACTCAAATCGTACACTCAATTACCCGAACACCGCTGAGACCTCCAGAGCTCCGTAACTCCCGAACGGAGGGGCCAACCAGCCCCTCGTTCGGTGAATTCAAAGTATACCAATACCAATATACCAATTTAATGGTGGATGTCAAGTATTACTATGTATTTTATCTCCCGAACAGAGACCGACCGCAGGGCCAAAACACATGGAGCCCTTTTCGGCTACCACCTCATGTGCGGACGGTCAAATTGTCTCTTCCACCTAACTCCCGAACCCCTGGTCCGATCTGGTTGAATTTTGAATATGTTGGTCACCCAGATCAAGGCTACCAGGGGGTGCCACTTAAATAATTGTACCTAACTGTTTTGGGGTACATTCAGAAACCGGGTAAAACTGTATCATGTATAAGTGGATTATGTGTCACACTGAGGGGAGGAGATGTATGGGAGGTAACTATTGTATTATTGGCTACTGTACCAATTAATGTGAATCCCTCCCTTGCATGGGAGAAACCTTTAAAAGGAGTTTGTGTGATTAAAAGTTCAGTTCTGCTCCTGATGCTGTGTGTCGTTCAGTCATTGGGATTGATGTTGGGATATTGTTGGATTGTTTTGCCTGCTGGAATTATTGCCTTATGGATTTATAATACTTGTTCCTGAACCTCACTAGGACCTTAAGTGGAGATAATCTGTGGAATATCAGCTCTCCGCTACACAGCATTTCTATGAAGAGGGCTCAAAATGTCCACTTTTTCACTAGTCATTGGTGAGTAGAAACTCAGCCTGGTAAGAGTGCCATGGACTTTTCACTGTATGTGAGGATCCTCACTGCTGTTCGAAAGCAGTAGGTTTATTAACAGTGATTGCACAGCTGATATATGTGGGCATCATAAGTGGCAAGAAACAACAGAGTAATGTGCTGGCCGTTAAAAGCTCTATAAACATGGAAGAAACCGGCCAATTAGACACCAGTTATTGGCCAAGTCAGGCAGGGTATACAAATATAATAATTTATCAAAACATCATAAATAAGTTTCTCTCTTCTCCTCCATACATGATGATATACAGGACCTTAAAAAAAAAAAGACTAATTCATTACTAACATATAGGTCCCTCAAGATCTCTATGATTAAAATTAAAATCAGACGTCATTTTAAAGGAGGCATGCTGGTGTCTTGCTGCTGTCTTGTCCATTCCTTTAGGTCATGTACAGAGAGGAGGTTTGCAGCAACAAGTAATGTTTCGTCCTGACATAGAAGTTAGAAATGTGAGGCTGGTATAAAGATTCTTCATTTACTCTTTGTATTTACATTTATAATTATGCTTGTAACAAATTCACATGAGAAAAGGAATTAAAGGAATTCTTCAAACACCGTAACCACTTCAGCTTGCTATAGCTGCCGATTGTAATTAGTTTAACTGTTTATGATTTATGATGTCTTACCTGGATGAATAGTTTGACTTTTTTGGGGGGTTAGGGGTCTGGCCTGGCAGCATAACCACAGTGAGCTGCAATGAACTCTTCCTTTAACTCCTGTCACGCACTATTAAATAAAACATGGAATATATTGTATTAATGCATAGATTGTGTAGCTCCTCAAACTGAAAGTGAGTAAACCCATACTTTATATGGATTATAACCTTGCATGGCCTTACATGTCCATGAGCTTGGGTCAGTTCTAAATTCCAAACACTATCTCGTGATGTTTTTTCACACACACAAAAGGGTGGTTAAAGGACTTGATCTAAATGGTCACTTTATTTTGTCCACTCCCTGATTTGTTCTCATTTCTGAGCAACAGAAGAATAATGCATCCTTTCTTTGTGTGTTAGAACACTGAAAATACTGAGAATAATTTTATATTTTTCTCTATGCATCAACCATTTCTCCAGACTCTGAAATAAAAAGAATTATTTTTATTAAAGAATTCTACAATGACTCAAGTAATCGGGGATTTATCCTTGTTTGTTGCTATGCTATGCTTATTATTCAGTGGATTCATAACTCAAAATGTTGAATTCCTTGGCAATACCTTAACTACATAGTAATAATAATTTTTTTACATATTAATTATGTACTTATCTTCAAAATTATAGTCCCAGTAGTATTTGTAGAAAATGTCCAGAGATGTGGATCTGGAATCCTCTAATAATTACTACAAAACTGTATGATCTATGTTCTCTTTGAAGCTTATACCAGATAAAAATGATCAAATAATTTATTTATTGATAAATAAAAATGAAAATTGTCTCAATCAGTAATCAACCTAGTAGACAGCTCCCTAATTCCCACGGTATCAGGGAGCTATCTACCAAAAGGCTGAAAAACCTAAATTGGTCTTTCAGCCAAATTTACTTAGTATTAGTAAATTCTGCCCCTACTCGCTATACCGCAAGTAGGGTCATGTCTAGTAAACAGCTCTGTGGTGGGGGCCAAGGGGAGGACACCCTCCTGTTCAGGGGTGGGGGCCGGGGGGGAAGACAATAGGTCCCCACTTATTATAATTTAGGGTCCCCACCCACCACTCAGGGGTGGGGACCGGGGGGGGCAATTGTGACAAACTAAACCTCATCACTGGTTCTTGGAGGGGCCTGCTCGCCAGCCTCTTGCCCCAGGACTATGGACCCTGCAATAGACCTGGCTAAAATACTTTTAAAAGACTCTGTTCGTGCAATTGGGATTATATAGTTCGGTTACCGAACAACCGCATTAACCAGAGACCACCCTGGAGCTTCTTAACACCTATTAACAACTTGGAACGTTTCTCACCACAGTGTTCTAATTGTTCGTCTGGGTGGCCACAATTCCTATGGACAACCACGAGGTGGCGGCCATCTTGTTAGCATGAACGCAAGCAGCGGTGTTTGGGCATGAATCTCATGGGACTAAAATCGGATACAGAAACTCCCGAACACCGCTGGACTTCCATCATTGCCTGCATTCGGTTCTATCTTAAAAGGCCACTGTTCGGTGAAATCATTCGTCTGGATGAGGGGAACAAGCTCCAGGGTAAGACTATTGACTCTGTTCGGTAGTTTGTTTGTTTTCAAACTACCGAACGCAAGCCCTGATTCTCTGGAACTGTTTTGGGCATGGGACTATGCCTGCAGTTGGTCAAATAAAGGACTTCCAGGAAATTCCTGAATCCCTCAACTGATCTGGATGATTTATGGATATGTTGGTAACCCAGATCAGGGCTATCAGGGGATGTAACTTTTGTGGGGATTTTGTGTGTTTTAAGGTACTTTTGAGGTTTTATAAAATTGTGTTTTTCTGCCTGGAGATAATTGAGTTAATACATTATATGGCTCAATTATCTCCTAGGCAGAGGGGAGGGATTGTATGTTTGGGAGTGTCATGCATTTAAACACTGTTGTCATTTACAGTGCTGATGTTGTCTGGTGGAGTGCTGGAAGTACTCATTGAGTACTAGGGAGCAGCAATTGATGGAGGTACCCAGTCGGAGTGCCAGGCGGTCCATCACAGCAATAGGTCCCCCATTCAGTGTAATAGCCCCCATTCACATGGCACGGGTGGGGGCTCGGGAGGGGGGACACTAGGGTTTTTTGTTGGGTTTTTTAACAATGAGCAGCCACAGGTATTTTTTACTTAGTATTAGTAAATTTGTCTGAAAGACCAATTTAGGTATTTCAGCCTTTTGGGGTAGATAGCTCCCTAATACCATCGGAATTAGGGAGCTATCTACTAAGCGACTGCAAGATGTAGCCGCGGCACGAATAGGATCGGAGTTTCCTTCATATGAATGAAATTCCGATATGAACAAAGTCCCGAAATGCGTCCTAACACGAATAGAGAAACTGTTCTCATTCTGTTAGGATGAAATTCGGTAGTTTCGCCATCATTCTGTGTAAGTGACAGGACATTCGGAAATACTGACAGGAAGCATCGCGAGATCACGGATCAAAGGTGAGAATTGTGGGAAAATTGCTTTGAGAACCGGAAATGAAGCGCCCTCTTCTTCTCTGCTGGTCAAAGCTGGTCAGGTGTAGGAAACCTCCATAAGACAAAGTAGTTCCTACTTTGTCTTATGTTTTAAAGAAAACTAGAGCAGACAGGAAGAAATGAAGAACAGATCCTGACAGAGGGAGAGAAGAGGAATCGATTGGGGAAAGGTAAGTTCGGCATGACCGTGCCACTTTAACCAAAATACAAGAGCGCATATTTATGCATGGAAATATATAATTCACATTATCTTTAGTATTTTAGTTCAACAGATCAACAGCTAATGTTTTCAGATCCCTTATTGTACAGAGTTTGGCATCATGAGGGTGGTTGTTACAGCCATTAATCCAAATAATTACATTTAAAACATTTTAATTCAGACCACTTCTGTTGAGTGGATGAATTCCCTCTAATTTTAGACAGCCCAGGACATATATGTTTTGTCCTTAAGTTAAACACATATGCCAGCCTTAATAACAAACCCTAACACCAACTTTAATCCTGAAAGTATCAGCACTTCACTACCCTCAAACCTAGCTCTAACAACAATTTTAACTCTAAAAGTAAAACCAACCCAACAAAAATAATAATAATAATAATAATAAACATACATAACACTAACAAGGTTATTTAATAACCTGAGAATTCTAAGTGAATTCCAAATTTAAGGCCAGAGTAACCAAACTGAAAGCATAGCTAAATTTGAGAAGTTTTACAGTTCAGCTATCTTGACCTTACATTTGAAATTCAGTTTGAATTCTCACTTTAGTGAATAACTAAAGCTTTAGCTTAAGTGGTTTTGGGGTAGAGATCATGCCCCTGCAGTCTCACTGCTCAATTCTCTATCAATTAGGAGTTATTATTATTATTATTATTATTGCCATTTATATAGCGCCAACAGATTCCGTAGAGCTTTACAGTATTATGAGAGGGAGGGATTTAAATATAAATAGGACAATTACAAGTCAACTTACAGGAACGATAGATTGAAGAGGGCCCTGCTCAAACGAGCTTACATTCTATAGGAGGTGGGGTGTAAAACACAATAGTACAGATATTTGCAATCAAATAAGGTGGGAGTGAGGCAGAGCTGGAGGAGAGAGTAGAGTGCTGTCCTTTAGGAGAGAGCAAGAGACAGGTATGTAAGGTAGAGGTTAGTCTGGGAGGCCATAAGCTTTCCTAAAGAGATGGGTTTTAAAGCACTTCTTAAAAGATGCAAGACTAGGGGAGAGTCTGATGGCGGTAGGTAGGCTATTCCATAGGAAGGGAACTGCCCGTGAGAAGTCCTGCAAACGTGAGTTGGCCGTACGGGTGCGAACAACAGACAGAAGAAGGTCACGGGCAGAGCGGAGAGACCCAGAAGGGACATACCTATGGATCTGTGATGAGATGTAAGAGGGGCTAGAATTGTTCAGTGCTTTATAGGTGTGAATTAGTACCTTGAATTGACTCCTAAAGAATACAGGAAGCCAATGTAAGGACTGGCAGAGGGGAGAGGTGTGAGAGAACCGACTGGAGAGGAAAATCAGTCTGGCGGCAGCATTCATTATGAACTGCAGCGGAGCAGTACGGTTTTTGGGAAGACCAATCAGGAAATTACTAGAGCATGGACAAGCTCTTGGTAGCATCTTGTGTAAGAAAGGGGCGGATGCGGACTATGTTTTTAAGATGGAATCTACAGGATTTGGCAACATACTGGATGTGAGGCTCAAAGGTAAGGCCAGAATCAAGTATGACCTCAAGACAGCGGGCTTGCAAGGATGGACTTATGTGACTACCACTAACTTGAAGGGAGAGCGAAAGAGGAGGATCAGTGTTTAGGAGGAGGAAAGACAAGGTGCTCAGTTTTAGAGAGATTGTGTTTCAGAAAGCGGGAGGACGTCCAGTCAGAGATGGAAGAAAGGCAAGCAGTGACATGTTGCAGGATGGCAGGAGAGAGGTCCGGGGAGGAGAGATATATCTAGGTGTCATCAACGTACAGGTGGTAGTGGAAGCCAAAAGAGGTAATAAGTATGGCAAGAGAGGTAGTATAAAGAGAAAATAGAAGGGGACCAAGGACAGAGCCTTGGGGGACTCCAACAGAGACACTCCCTGTAAAAAGTAATCCAATTTGTAATCCTTTATTTCAAAATGTGATTAGTACTTCATAAATCTTGAATTTCTCTAATTTCTAATCTCTTGAATCTCCTGATATGTTAATAGTGTGCTAGAGCCTGCAGAAACCCCCATCATGTGCTGTAAAATCTGATTGAAATTAAACTACTCTTGTGTGTTGGCTATATGAGTCATAGCCAATGGAGGTGTGGCTAAGCCTGCGTAAACAAAAACAAAAGTGATTTAATTCCTAAATGGCAGATGATTGAACAGTGAGACTGCAGGAACATGATCTACACAGCAAAACTGCTCCTTTAAGCTATTTTTTTTTTATAGTGCTGGAAGTTGCACAAGGTTTCAATAAATGCTCCATCCTCAAATCTAAATGGACTTGTTGTGGTGGCTGGTGCTAGACCACCTCAACTCAAACAAATGGTGGGTTATAATACAGGCCTGTGAAATGGCTGAAGCATCAGAGGAAGTGATCTGAGATTGCTCCATCTAAGTACTGTAATACGGAAATTGAGTATTATCCTACCTGCAATCACCGCTCAGTTTGCACTAACAGATATCTGAAGTCCTGCTCGTTCTCCTGACAGTATGTCTCTGGCACCCTTGAGTGATGGAAAAGAACCTTGAGTGCCATGCATGGCACACGTGCCATATGTTGCTTATTCCTGTCCTAGACATAAGAGGCATTTAGCAATCAGGACTAATACATGAGTCTATTTTGAGTTTTTTTTATTTTTGTCACTGCATTATACACTTGTACAGTATTGATGCCTATGGTGGATCCTGGGATCCTCCAATGATAGAAGCTGTGGGACTGGAATTTTTTTATGGTGGTCGCTCCACCCAGTGTCAAGAAGTGTCAAGCATAAGAAAAATACTGATCCAAAGTAGACCCTGATTTGTTTATCTTAAAAGGGTGTATCTTTTGACTGGGTTGGAATTTCAGTGAAATTCCAACCAAGTCAGTCTGAATATTTTATAAAATTTTAATCTTTATGAAATACTAATTTGCAAGGGTGGTAAGGGGTTGGGTGGGCAGTGCCACTTTAATTGCACTGGATGTGTAAAAGTTATTAAAAACAGAAATGTTGAAAATATGAATATTTATGTGTATTTTTTACATTTTATTCCCCCTTAATGTTGTGGTAGGTAAACGTTTAGGACAGTCCTTTATGTCCTAAAAACAATATGTAATATGTATGTGGATACATCAAGAGAAAACCTTAAAGCACAGTGGAGCAAACACACAACAAAATATCTAGGTTTTGTTTTGGTTCAGAACTGCACAATTTATCTCTGTCCTTAAGGGGTTAAAAAGGCAGGTCCACCAGCTGTGGATATCTGCCAATGTTATCAGCAGTTTGATTAAATGGTAAGTCTGAACCAACAAACAGCATCCAGGATTTTTCAATTTCCAACAGTAAACAGAGCTGTGTAGATGTGACCTGAAGGTTGTGGTGACACGTCTGACGTGTCATCAGTGCAAAACAGGTGTGATTTGTCCATCCAAAGCTGTTTTCTTATATAGGAACTAGCCTTGGCTACGGATTGGTTGACCTGTGAATTTGGGCTTGTCACACGTTGTCATACAGAAAAAAAGGCAGTTGACAGCAGATTAAAAAAACTAAACAAAAAAAACAAACAATAGATATACCATATTTGTTTTTCACTCATTGCCACTACAGTTTTTATTAATTTCATTGTCATGATTATGCATTATTGAACATACTTCTATATTACGCTTACTTCCTTTGCTTAAAGGCTGTTCTAGACATCCACTACTCTGGGAAATCATATTCCCTACTGCTATTTCTACATTTCCCTCTTTACATTCAGAGCATGACTTCTTGCTAGAGTCATCCAAATTCTGTGACAAAAACATTCCTCATATACCTTGTTAAATGCCTTAACATTCTTTTTTTTTTTTTTTTAATGTCACACAGGCTAAAAACATAGCAGTTTATCATGGGATTCATTGTGTATTTAGAAATTAAAATAATTACATAACCAACTCGAACCCCAGAGGTGACCGAGTTGGTACCAGAGAGATGCATGCCTGCATACCAACCTGGGGCTGGAGGGACATTCTCACTCTCGCCTGCATCGCGGAAGACCGCAGAGACCCACTGGTGAACTCCTACCGCCCCCTGAGAGAGGACATCGAATGAAAGGGACTTTACCCAGGGCCTCCTGAACTCATTGCAAAACGGACATGTCACAGCTTTGGTCCAGTCACGCAACACACATGAACCGTGGAACATACCGGGCAGCAGGACACTCAAGAGGTCCCCAGACCACAGTGAATAATCTCACTCTGACTTAGCTTTTGCTTACTATTTTATATCTTAAATAATGTTACCTAGCCTGCTTAATAGCAATGTTTTATTAATTTTACTTTTACAAACGTGTGACAATCCTGACAAGGAATTTATTGTATTTGTAAACTTTTCGTGTTATCCTTGCATGCTAACTAAAAAAAAAAATAAGTGTAGTGATATTGAGAGCCATAACTAGATAAGCTATATTGTAACTCTGTATTTTTTATTCTTTGTCTCCACCAGTTTGTACACTAATCCATGCACTGCAAAAATAAAGAATAAAAAAAATAATAATAATAATTACATAAAAACACAAGCTTCAGTTTAGTCAGCTAGCTAACATTTAACGTACATTGTAACAGACTGCATATTAGTGTCTAATTTTATCTTTGTGACCTGGGAATGCACACTCTGTGAATGATCTGTGCTGCAAACAAGAAGCCAGACTTGAAAGCCGATACTAGTGATGACAGCAAAGGTGGGACAAACCCACTAAATCTGTCATTAAAGGAAATGGTAGTTCGGGGAATTATTTACTTTGTTGCTGCTGCACTAAAACATAAACACCAACTGATCATACGTGGACAGATCAGTAATTTAATTGTATAGAGACCAGAAAAAGGATGTGTAAACCAGCAATAGCATCGATATTAGTTCATTACCGACAGCCGAAGTCCTTTAAATTTACACAATAATTCTACAATTAAATACAAACTAGAAAACATTCTTCTATAAATTTTTTCAGTGCTGTTTTTATTTGTCTGAGTATGGTAAAGTACTTGGAGTTAATTTTGGGATATTATATTATTATTATTTTATTATTTATATAGAGCCATCAGATTCTGTATCACTGTACAATGGATATAAAAGCTATTGCTGTATATAATATAATATACATCAAATACAATATTAAAATGTAAGCTAGTGCCCTGCTCATTTCAGCAGGGCCCTCAACATTCTCTGTTCCTATCCGTCCAACTCGTCTATTTTGCAAATATTGTCTGTTGGTCCACCTATTGTACAGCCTGCTGAATTTGTTGGTACTTTAGCAGTGATACTAATAAAATGTTATAACAAAGTGCAATTCAATTAATTGATATGTAGGAAATTTATATAGGATTGCTAATATTGTTAAATATTATTTTTTACACACACATATGAATTATCTATTTATTGGCACTGACAAGCATCCAAGATAGCCCTGCAGTTCAGGACACCAAAGAGATGCCTCAGTCATTCAAGGTGCACAGTTTCACTGAGACATATTATTATTTGGGCAGATGTGAAGATTATCTGTGAACTTATCTGCCCGTGATCAAAGGAGTTGATGATATGCAACACATTCATGGGCTATGTCCCATCATCCTTTGTGCTACATGCAATCCATCATCTTCTCTGATCTGTTATTCTGCACCTTAAACACATAAAATTAATCAGTGCTGTTTAATAGCCAGGTGTTTTGCCTCTAGAAATTATCATCATGGCTAAACGATGAAGAATAAAAGATGTTCTCAATGTGGATATTTCTTTAATCATAGTCTCCAATCAGAAAGACAAAAATAATTTAAGTTAGTGTGCCTCAAAACAGGATAATAACGTGACCAGAGGGCCTGGGAACATCTCGTTCTTTCTTTCTTGTTCCCTACCTCAAAAATTCTTCATCAGGAAATCTTATTCTTTTTATCATATTTAGTTTACAATAGTCTTTCTTTATATTTACCAGAATGAACAAATTATATAAAATGGTAATTAAAAAAACGAAAAAACCTAGTCTGTATAATGTTGTGTAAATAATATTCCAGCTTCAATAATGACAATAAAGCCGTATATATATATATATATCTATATATATAAATAAAATATTCTCATGCCACAAAAATGATTTGAAATCAGAGGTGGCACTCTAATTAGGCAAGTTAGGCAGCCTCCTAAGACCTTGCATTTACTAAAAGCCTTGCAACTGCCCAATTGAATAGTTTCCAAGGCCTGAGGCGTATCAGCAAAAGGGAGAGCAAATTTCATATGACGCTGTGGTGAGGAGGTGACACAGGGCAGGCCAGGCCGCTACCCTTCTCCTGGTGCCCTGATGGCATCCAGGGCAACTAGGATACCATCAGACTGTATAGCCTGGGGCAGAACTCATAGTTTTGCAGCTGCCCCAGGGTCCACAAACTTTGGGGGCACATCAGATGGCCTACAAATCTAAGGCCATCAGATGGGCATCTCTAATGAGCTGCCCGGTCAAGCACTGTGGCTGATTATCTTTGCATTGGACCAGACCCCTGTTTTCACTGAAATTGCTATGTTTTCAGCTGCAGGGTCAAAACTAGGGGGACTTGGCACCGAGACCACTTCATGATGTGGTCTGGGTGCCTATAGTGGTCCTTTAAGCTTATACGTGATGCTTACATTTAAATACTACAAATAATTTGTTTAGTAGTTCTAAAAATGTATCAGGGTAATTTCAGAAATAAGCAGAAATATCAGAATTATTGTTTTTTACAATTTTCAGTTTTACCTTACTGTCATTCACCTAAATATATGTATTAAAATACATATGTATTAACTTTTCTTTCAAATAGAGGGTTTTGCAATCACTGAGGATTTTTTATATCCTATCTTGACTCCCAAAGATCCCAGATCCAGCAAAACCAAATGCATTAGTTTTTTTTTTTTACATTTTACTGTAGTGTAAAGTTTGAACTAAGAAGCAATAACAAGTAGACATGTAAACAAATATCCAAGACACAAAACGCACCATAAAAGATGGGTATTGAGGATCACACAGGACCCAACATATGGAACATAATTAGTTGTGTTTATATACTGAATACGTAACAAAAAAAAACAACAAAAAATTAAAAAAGAAAAAAGATAAATTGTGATAGGATTAAGGAGGCAGCCGTTCAGAAAGAGGGTGAGCCTTTTAGCTAAAAAAGAATTTCATAAAGTCTGACTGTAGTGCTTGGGTAACATGAACACTTCTAAGAACCATGTAGATTTGTGGAAATATAATTGCATTAAGCATGTGGTAGGGACAGGGGGGGGGGTAAAAACATTTGGGGTGGAAAAGTATGTGCACAAATTTGTGTTAAAGGGATGAAAGAGACACATAAGACAAAGCAACCATCAATAAAATTGAAAAAAAAATTATAAAATTTACTTTCAGGCGGTTGGGTTGGTTTGTAACTTATTTGTGAGGGGAGATCTGACACTTTAAATATCCTCTCCTATCATTATTTTCCATTTACATTGACACTTCTGGGTTTCCCCAGCTTCGGTGATGTAACCTCTTCCTTGCATGCTGATGTCTCCAGCATCCCTATGACCGTCCGGCAAGACCCTACAGAATATGGAACTAGCCTTGGCAGCATGCTGCAAGGAGAATCACTGAAACATATGGAGGAATGGTGGTCCCCACTGCAGAAAAATAAGTGCAAATTCAGTTGAAATATTTTTGCCTTTTGTGAATAGTCAAATGTGTTAAAACAGCCTAATTGTGGCAACCGAAATCCATTAGGCTGCTGTTCAGTTGCCATTCAGCATTTAGTGAATAGGCCCCTTAATAAATTCAAAATTACACCTTAACATTAAAATTGTGTCTAATAATGCTGTAAAAAATCAATACAAAGTAAAGTCACATCAATATGACAGTTTGCATTTAGGGCTTGAAAACAAATAAGATGTAAAACAGTGTGGATCTAATGAAACAATAGTCAATGACAGGCATGAATGTTAGTAACATGCAATGCTGCATTACCCTTCAGCTGGGTAAGAAGCAGTATATTGCTCTATAATTTGCTTCCACTCTCCCCATTTCCCCTCCCCAAGATGAAATGCTGTTAATAGAGGCAAAACTCTGATTACTTAATGGTTTTCGAGACAGCCGTGGCCTAGAAAATTAAATTTCACATCTGCTTTTATGGCGCTAATCTCTCTTCTCACAACCCGCCTGTTATGATGTGTGCGCCAGAGATAATGTTTAAACTGACTAAGGCAAAGTAAACCAGACAAGTCTGTTATTGGCTTTATAATTACATAATTAACTTTTTGTCTCTAATCGTTATGGAGGTAATGGTGCTGTTAAAATGGGCTTTTGGCGTGCAGAAAGTAAATCAAAAATCAATAATCCATAGAATGCCATTAAGGGCTGTAACAGCTCTTATGTTGTGATTCACTCAAGTTTTTCTGTACGGCAAATGAAATTCATTAGTGCAGAGATTACTGTCTGAGGAGTTGACTTTCAGCTGATAGCAAAGATCAGAAAAAATTGTCACCGGCATAGGGGAGGGAAAATGCACCAATGTTGCCATAAATTATGCGCTGCTTGTAACTCTGTTATTACATTGTAATTGACCTCTCTGCAATTAATTCTATTTTCCATGAACCCTCTTTTATTCCTAATTTACATTACGATCGTATATGCCTGAAAAATGACAGTGTAAAAAAGATAAATGCGCTAATTACATGTCTGCTTATCTCAAGCTCCCTGATGCCAACACCTTTGGTCCATCCTCCCTCTCTATGTAAGTATGTCACTTATTTCACTCTGACATGTCTAATGTATTTGTAAACTGTTCCATAAATACAAGAGCTGCACACAGCTATCTAGGACTCTGGCAGAGGCTTTCAATGCTGTGGGTTTTCTTCTACAATGAATTTGCAATTGACAAGAAATAAATAAAATAATGTTCCAAGCCAAATGACTTTGCTGTCATGATGGAATTAAGTTCTTGACCCTGCATCTGATGTATGCTTACATTTCTACATATTTTCCCATTCAATTTAATACAGCACAAGCGCAGATTAAATAATTAATTTTTATTTATGTTCTTAGATGGCATGCAGTTTTCTATTATGGGGTTATCATGGATCAGCGTTTTCTTCTTTTGTAAAATGTAGGTAAATCATAACTTTATTCACTTCCCAAAACATTATTCAGTTCTCTCCTATACAGGATATCCTATTTAATAATAATACCATTAATAATAATTTATACAGGGTTTTTTTCCCCAGTGAATAACAGTGTGCTATTGAGTATTTTCATTTTAGAAAGAGATTGGCATTGAGTTTCTATAGTTACATTGTAATATTGGCTGAAAAAGGCTCAAGTCCATCAACTCCAATTTTTTTTATTTAGTTTTTTAATATTTCCTCTTAAAGAATCGTCATAATGAAAAGTCCACTAAGAGCTAATGGATAAAGTTCTGGGGGAATACGTTCTGTAGAGTTGGAACAACTTGAATTAAAAAAGCTTAAATATAAGGATGAGTATTATGTGACTAGACTAGAGCATGACTAGCTCATTACTAGGTTGCATCATCTGCAGACAGTGACATCCTTTTTCTTGGAAGCCCCACTATTCCACATGCTGACATCTTTTCATCTTTAGAGGGATTTATTTAGTCTATGTATTTGTGTTTTTCATTACACTTAACATGGAATTTCACACTAATTAATAGAAGTTGTATTTTAATTGTTCATTTACTTTATTGCTTAGTTACCTTCTCTTCAGTTTGCTTTGCTATTGGATTGGTTTCACTTAGCACATAGTTAAATACATGTGTATATCATTAGCTTACACATTTTTGTTACACAACCTAGTGCAAACTTGCCCACTGCAGACAACATTGGAGATCAAATGGTTATACTTAGGTTATTCCAGCAGCCAGTACTGGCACGTGAGTGTTTAGCTTCTAACAGTCTCTGCAATCATCCAGTTAAGACAAATTTGAATCTGCTAAGGATGATGGCCTTCTCACCACTGTATTCTTTTAAGTAGTCAGTTAAAATACAGTGTCAAAAGGCAAAGAGTTCAAGGTGGATTAGGACTGAAAGGTAACCTTGTCTTTTACTATTATCCAGTCATTTGGTATGTAAACCAGTGGCCAGTCTATCTCCTGAATATTGGAAAATGGATTACACATGTTTTTGTTCTCAACTAGGTTTGCAACAACTGATTTAAATATCTTTATTATTATGTTATTATTTATATAGCAGCAACAAATTCCGCAGCGCTTTACTGTGGGTGGACATAAAAACATGTAGTTGTAACCAGACAAGTTGGACACACAGGAACAGAGGGGTTGAGGGCCCTGTTGAATGAGCTTACATGCTAGAGGGAGTGGGGTAAAATGACACAAAAAGGTAAGGATAGTATTAGACTGTGGGTAGTCAACCTGGTCCCTACCACCCACTAGTGGGCAGTTTGGAATTTCAGGTGGGCGGTGGTGGGTTCTGCAGAAAATGTCCGGTGGGCCTCAAAGGCCGTGGACCAAGGCCAGCAGGGGAGATCCCTTACACACAGCACCCTTCACACACACACACTGCCTCCTCATACACGCACAAACTGATCAAGCCTCACATACACACAGAGCACCCCTCACATACATACACAGCACCCTTCACACACACACACACAAGCAGCACCCTTCACACATGCACAGCACCCTTCACACACACGAAGCACCTCTCACACACACGCAACTCCTTTCGCACACAATGCCCCCTCACACTCATTGCACATCTATCACACACACAAACTACATCCTTCACACACACATCACCCCACAGACAATCATAAAAAATTTGAATAGAAAATAGAAAAAAGTAAAATAAAATAGATAAATTAAAGTCATTTTTTTTTTTTTTTTAAATAAAAATTCCACTTGCACTATAAAATTAGTTACTGTGGCACTGGTGGCCGGTAAGGAAATTTTACCACCAACAAAGATACAAAAGTGGGTGTTAGGTATTAAAAGGTTGACTACCCTGTATTAGACTAATGACAGTTGCAAGAGAGGAATCAGTTGGGAGCTATTAACAGTTTAATTTATACGCTTTTATGAAGAAGTGTGTTTTTAATGATTTTTTTGAAGGAGTGGAGACTGGGTGAGCATCTAACGGAGGAGGGAAGTGAGTTCCACAGGAACGGGGCAGCCCTCGAGAAGTCTTGAAGGCGAGCATCAGAGGTGGGGGTACGGACAGAAGATAGACGTAAGTCTTCAGCAGAACGGGCCTACACGGGACATACTTGTGTTTTATGGAGGATAGGTAGGTGGGAGCAGCATTATGTAGCGACTTGAAAGCAAGAGACAGAATTTTAAATTGAGCCCTATATCTTACAGGAAGCCAGTGTAGGAACTGACAGGAGGGTGAGGCGTGGGAGGTGCGGGCGGACAGGAAGATGAGCCTCGCCGCCGCATTCCTTATGGACTGTAATGGCGCAGGTTGGGAGCACATAAGACCACTGAGAAGCGGATTACAGTAGTCAAGGCGAGAAAGGACAGTGGAATGGACCAGCACCTTGTCACATCTAGCGTTAAGAAGGGTCGGATGCGCGCAATGTTTTTGAGATGGAAGCGGCAGGATTTGGCGATAGACTGAACATGAGGCGTAAAAGAGAGGTCAAAGAAAACACCTAGGCAGTGAGCCTGCATGGTGGAGCTAATGGTAGCATTGTTGACTTGGAGGGAGACAGACACAGGAGTAGTAACACTTGAGGGAGAAAAGACCAGAATTTCAGTTTTGTTCAAGTTAAGTTTAAGGAAGTGGGCAGTGGGCAGTCATCCAGTTACAAATAGCAGAGAGGCAGTCAGAGACACTAGTCAAGAGGGACGGGGAGATCAGGGGAGGACAGATAGATTTGCGTGTCATCCTCATAGAAATGATATTGGAAGCCAAAGGAGCCAATGAGGCAGTACCAAGGGAGGCAGTATAGATAGAGAACAGTAGGGGACCAATGACTGAACCTTGGGGGACACCAACAGAGAGGAGTTGGGAAGAATAAGCAGAGCCAGAGAAAGAAGCACTGAAAGAGTGCTGGGAGAGGTAGGAGGAGCACCAGGAGAGAGCAATATCTTGTAGACCAATATTGCGGAGGATGAGAAGAAGCTGTTGATGATTAGCAGTGTCAAAAGCTGCAGAAAGATCAAGGAGAATTAGGATAGAGTAGTGACCACGAGATTTTGCACTGAGTAGGTCATTGGATAGGTTAGTCAGTACCGTTTTGTCACGACACTCCTTAGTTAATACTGTTTCTGTTTGGCACTGTTTCTCATTTCTTTTCGTTAAGCACTTCACCTGGCCCTTGTTTAGCACCTATATATTCTGGTTTCTCCCCTTACTCCCAGTCAGATCATTGTCTCTTGTCTCCTGTTTACTTGGTTCCTGGTTCCCTGTGATTCTGGCTCCTGGCTCCTTGATCCTGCATACTGTTCCTTGGTCCTGTGTCCTGCGCCTCCTGGTCTTCGTTCCTGCATTCTCCTGGTCTTCGTCCTGTGTCCTCTTGATCCTGCGTTACTGTGTCCTCCTTATCCTTCGTTCCTTTGCCCTCCGATCCTGTGTTCTAGTTCCGTGTTCTCTGCTTTATTACCAGTGATCGTGACCCTGCAGCCTTGTTCATTTATTCTGCTTCTGATCTTGCTTTCTGGTGTCAGTATATTAGTCTTGTGACTCTGGATCTGTGCCCTACCTACTACTCGTGGTAACTGCACAATCCTGCCCTTATACCAAAGGACTGTTTCAGTATATGTTGCCTGCACGATTCATGCTTATTCTGATTTATTGTATATATTTTGTGGCATTGTATATATATATATATATATATATATATTGTTTTGTTTTGTCTTTTGGTTCTCTGTCAGGCTCCCTTGACAAAGGCATTTTCTGCCGAAACGTTGGGGGCTTATTAATTGACTCTTGTCCTTCTTCTCACTAGGTCGGGTATGCTTTTCTTTTCTTTGTATGTATAATTATTTTTGGGTTTACAACAAATGTTTTGGTATCTCATACAGCTATTTTTGTAGACTTGTATTCAGTGATTTATGCATTGGGTATTTTGTCCATAGGCTATTCTAGAACTTGCAGGTGTTACATTGTATTTCTCATTCGACATTGTATGTCTTTTTCATTTATTGATACAGTTAAAGGACCACTATAGTGCCAGGAAAACATACTCGTTTTCCTGGCACTATAGTGCCCTGAGGGTGCCCCCACCCTCAGGGTCCCCCTCCCGCCCGGCTCTGGAAGGGGGAAATGGGTAAAAACTTACCTTTTTCCAACGCCGGGCGGGGAGCTCTCCTCCTCCGATCCTCCTCTTCTCCTCCCCGTCGGCTGAATGCGCACGCGTGGCAAGAGCTGCGCGCGCATTCAGCCGGTCACATAGGAAAGCATTCATAATGCTTTCCTATGGACGCTGGCGTGCTCTCACTGTGAAAATCACAGTGAGAAGCACGCAAGCGCCTCTAGCGGCTGTCAATGAGACAGCCACTAGAGGAAATAGGGGAAGGCTTAACCCATTCATGAACATAGCAGTTTCTCTGAAACTGCTATGTTTATGAAAAAATGGGTTAACCCTAGCTGGACCTGGCACCCAGACCACTTCATTAAGCTGAAGTGGTCTGGGCGCCTAGAGTGGTCCTTTAATGAGATAGCATGTTACTGTAACCCATTTAAGAAATATATTTTCATATATTTGTGGTGTGCCCCTTGTTTAAGTAATAGAAGTATTGGAGGTTTATGTGACATTGATGTTCAGACGGTGGTGTCAATTGGGTCTTAGGTATGCCGATGTCAAAAGTCAGCAGATGGTGATCAGATAGAGGAAAAGGAATATTGGAGAGATTAGAGGCGGTATAGATATTGGTGAAGGTGAGATCAAGAGTGTTTCCCGCTGTATGGGTTGCTAAATTGGACCCTTGCATGAGGGCAAAGGAGGAGATTACAGAGAGCAGACAAGAGGCATCAGTGCAGTTGGGGTTGTTGATTGGGATATTGAAATCCCCAAGTATAAGGGAAGGAGTGCTAGATAAGAAGAAATGGGGAAGCCTGGAAGAAAAGTGCTCAATGAATAGCCTAGGATGACCGGGGGGCGGTATATGATAGCAATTTTCAAAGGAGTGGGTTTAAATAGGCGGACAATGTGAACTTTAAAAGAAGAAAAGGATAGGGCAGGGGCAGTTATGACTGGTTGAAAGGTACATTGATGGGAAAGAAGGATGCCTATACCACCTCCTTTATGTCTGCCGTCACATTCTATGTTTCTATAAAAACTACCACAACAAGAAGACATAGTCTTAAATTAGAGGGACAAAGGTTTAAAAATAATATCAGGAAGTATTACTTTACTGAGAGGGTAGTGGATGCATGGAATAGCCTTCCAGCTGAAGTGGTAGAGGTTAACACAGTAAAGGAGTTTAAGCATGCGTGGGATAGGCATAAGGCTATCCTAACTATAAGATAAGACTAGGGACTAATGAAAGTATTTAAAAAATTGGGCAGACTAGATGGGCCGAATGGTTCTTATCTGCCGTCACATTCTATGTTTCTATGTTTCTTTACAGATGATTCTGGGAGTGTGAGAGAATTGTAGACCAACAAAACATAAAGAGGCTGGAGTAGCGCTATCAGAGGGGGACAGCCAGGTCTCTGTAAGTGCAAGTAGCGTGAGTGAGTTTGAGATAAAAAAAGTTGTGTATGGCTGTTGGTTTTAAATTATTGCAGACGGAGCGGGCATTCCAGAGTGCACACTGAATGTTGGTAAGTTAGGGTAACTAAAGGGTGACTTTCTTTCAGCAGTATTGGGGCTTGATAATTTTAAAATCAGGCTGTTGAATAAAGATATGTAAGGGGCAGATAGGCTTGCAATAAAGCTGAGGGAGGGGGATATGTATCTAGGCACAGAGATGAAGGGGTGGTTATTCAAATAAAAACAAACATATCAATAAAAGAAGGGAGGGTCAGAGATCAGTCTGAAATCAGAGGGGAAGTAGAGGAATGCATATAGGTGAATAAAACAATTACATACAGGGCTAGCAAAACTACAGTTTAGCATGACAGACAAGATATAAAGGCAAGAAAATTTACAATGCACACAAGATATGTAAAATAAAATAAATGTACAGGGTGGTTAAATTTAATATAAATGATGCTGCGCAGGATAGAGTCTTAGTGTGATCTTCCAGAAGGGTACCTTGCCTATTGCAGATGATCAGCTGATCGAGCACAGACTTTCTTACAGCAATATTTGGGCTTGATAGTTTTGAAATCAGGCTTGCTTATTGCAGACCATCAGCTGATGGAGCACATACTTTCTTACAGCAGTATTGAAAAGGGATGCTTGAAACTGGTATGTAGCTGTAGTATCTGAGTTCAGAGAAGGCTTTTTAGGAGAGATCTGAGAACAAATATATATATTTATATTTACACCCTTTTGAAGCATTAGTGGATCTGTGTCGAGTTTGCAGGTTGTGGTACCCATGCAATTATTTGCATTATGTCATAGTTTTCTCTAATTTTAGCTTATCCCTTGTTCAAGCATTTTGTCAGCATTAAAGAGAGTAAATTATTTGCGCTAAAATTGGAGGGGAAAAAAATGTTCAGTTTGTACATTATATCTACAACTGATGCAGTTAGTGCTGTTTTTCCACTTTTGTAGATCATTTCCTTTTCTTAAGCTTTTTAATACATGTAATGGACTGGGTTCATCATGCCCTGCAGTACCTTTGTTACATTACAGGTTTGAAAACAGGTCTTTTGAAATCAGCCAATTCTTCATATGTGTTATTCCAATATTCATAGACAACATAATTGCAGCCTAGTTGCAATTGAATTGGAATTATTTGGTTATTCCAAAGTCCCTGATACAGACTTGAGAAATTGCACTTAAACTGTAAGCCCCCTATACCTAAGCCACTGTAATGGCCCAACCTCAAATCCTGCTACCAAACATGACTCTTACTTACATTAGAAGCATGTTTGTTTGTTTTTTTCATTTAGCAGGGGAATTCAGGTACAATTCAAAGGGAATTTGGCTAGAAATTGATTGGAAGTTAATTGAGCTAATTTAAAATTAATCCCACTACAGCAATTCATTTGAAAATAGCAGGGTTCAATTTAGCTCAATTTTGTTATCAATTTTATCAACTAGATGCAGGAAAATTGAGCGGAATGCAACCAGCCAAAATTATTTGGTATTTAGTGAATAGAGCTCCTGCTCTTTCCTGGTACCAATCTCCAATATTAGAGAATGTGAACACCAACTATAAATAGACAATAAATATAAAATAATGCAGTCTTAACATGAAGGTATGTGCATTTTAAGTAAACTATATGCTTGTGCCGAGTATCTATTTAATCCCTCTGCTCTGAGTTGGCCCTACTTGCTATATTTCCAGGGAAGGAGTTAAACAATAAATGTTTTAGATGTCTATATAAATCATCTCTCATTTTCTGCTTAATCTTTGCTGAAACCAGCATCACTGCTTCAATCCAGCAGATGCCCTTTCATTTAGAGAAGGTGGAAAAGGGGTTCTCTTGAGCTTTATATTTTTATTGACTCATACACAGACTCTGCCTGTGGCATATACAGCATAAACGGCTTAACCTCTTCACTACCAAGTGGCTTGCAACAAAAAACAAAACAAAAAAAAAAACAGAATCCAAGAATGTTGGGTGACCTGGAAAGTAATATTTAAATTTATTTTTTGTTTGAGAATTCATAGGTAGTATATTATTTAATGGATACAAAAACACACATTTTGGTTGGACAGAAAACTTTAGAAAAATAATAATCATGTTACAAATAAGTAAACAGTGATGTAAATAAATAGCATGTAACACAGACTTTGTATCCCATATGCACTCAGCTCTCAGTAGAGCACGCACGCGCGCGCGTGTAGACACACACTCACATCCCCCACATACACACACACACACACACTTCCCCACATATATGTATATGTTGCTACATTACCCTAACATTGCCTCTATGCTGCTATTGCTGAATACAAGTGTGTGTATTGCAGTAAATATCCTTGTGCGTCTGTGAATGTATATGTGTGTATGTGTGTCTCTGTGTATCTCTGCATCTTTGAGCATGTGTATATCTGTGTCTATTTGTGGGGGGGGGGCATCATGTGTATGTGGCTGTTTGTGTTCTCAATGTTTGTGGTGTTTATGGAGGGATGTGGATGGGAGGATGTCTGTGTATGAGGGTGACCATGTGCAGGAGGGTCAGTGCAATATGGTGACTGTGACAGGGTGACTGGTGTGAGGGGTGAGTATAACAGGGTGATGTGTGTGGTGGGATGAATGTGACAGGTGACTGTGGCAGTGTGACTGTGACAGGGTGTCCAAGTGTGAGTGTGGGGAGGTGATTGTGACAAAATGATTGTGTGTGTGAGAAGGGATGACGTGACAGGGTGAGTTGGAGTGTAGATTGTCTGTGGGGAGGCTGGACAAAAAATACTGCCTCCCCACAGACAATCTACCCCCCAACTCACCCTGTCACGTCAACCTATTTTATTTTATTTTTTATTAACTTTCTTCTGATCTTTTCTGCAATGACAAAATCTCTAATTTTGATTCCCTGGGGGTCCAGCAGTTTCCCAGCTTGTCTGATGGGTTGCCACTTCTGGCTCAGTGTAGACCCCTGTCAGGGCTGGCCTTCGGCCTTTAGGCGCCCTGTGCGAAAAATCTTCTCAGCGCCCCCTCCCCTCCCCCCTGTCATCCATGTATGATGTAATGTTTGTGTTGTCTGTGTATGTAATAGTTGTGATATGTATGCTATGTGTTGGCTGTGTGTGATACTTGTAATGGGTGTATCAACAGTGTGATATGCGTGTATTAGTTGTATGTGATATTTTCTGGGTTTATTGCCTGTGTGTGATAGTTATTTAATTCAGATAACAACATGCATTTAGGCCTGTGTTCACACACAGGCCTAAATGCACACACAGGCCTAAATGCATGTTGTTATCTGAATTAAATAACCATCACACAAAGGCAATAAACCCAGCAAAAATATCACATACAACTAATACACGCATATCACACTGTTAATACACCCATTACAAGTATCACACACAGCAAACACATAGCATACATATCACACACGGTCATCACAACTATTACATACACAGACAGGTATGTAGGTGTATATTTTTTGCAGAGTTATGTGCACACAGTCCCACAGTCAGATGCATAAACACTGTCAAATCCACCACATACACAGGATCAGGCAGAAACACACAGGTACAGGCAGTAACACACATACACAGTTACAGGTAGATAAAAACACACAATTACAGGCAGTAACACACATACACAGTTACAGGTAGATAAAAACACACAATTACAGGCAGACAGCCACACACACACACAGTTTTACACACACAGCCACACATACAGTCTTACACACACATACTTACATGCAGACAGTCACACACACACAAATGCAGACAGTCACACACACACACAAACACAGACAGCCACACACATACACACACAGGCAGACAGTCACACACACACACACACACACACACAGAAGCAGACTGCCATACACACACATGAAGACATCCACACACACAGAGGCAGACAGCCACACACACAGACAGACACACAAACACACACAGGCAGACAGTCATGAACTCACACACACACACAGGCAGACAGTCACACACACACAGGCATACAGTCACACACACACACAAACACATGCAGTCACACACAGGCAGACAGTCACACACAGGCAGATAGTCATACACACAGACACACACAGGCAGACAGTCATACACACACAGGCAGACAGTCATATATACACACACACAGACACACACACAGGCAGACAGTCATATATAGATACACACAGACACACACACTCAGTCACACACACACAGACACACACACACACAGGCAGACAGTCACACACACAGACACACACAGGGCAGACAGTCATACATGCACACACACACAGTCATACATGCAAACACACACACACAGACACACACACAGGCAGACAGTCTCACATACACACACACACAGGCAGACAGTCACACACACAGGCAGACAGTCTCACATACACACACACAGGCAGACAGTCACACATACACAAAGGCAGACAGACATACACACACACAGACACACACACAGGCAGACAGTCACACACACACACATAGGCAGACAGACATACACACACAGGCAGACAAACATACACACACACACAGACAGTCACACTCACACTGACAATCACACACTTATCTCTGTTCATTGTGAAGGCAGTGCAGCTCCTGGAGACTGTTTGTTGAGGAAGCAGGGACTCCTTCCTGCTTCCCCTGCAGCAGTTATCCGGCACCTTTAGCTCTGCCCCCGTCACAGGGAAGCCCCGCCCCTGCCGCACGGGATGCTCCGCCCCACCACACGGGAAGCTCCACCCCCTGTCGAGAATTTTTTTTATTTCTTTTTTTTAAATACCGGCTGGCCATGTGCGAGCTGTGTCGGCTGTCAGGGCGCCCCCTGCTCCATGGCGCCCTGTGCGGCTGCACAGCTCGCACACCCCTAAGGCTGGTCCTGACCCCTGTGAATGCTCCCTTCTGGTCTCTGACTGAGAGATGAGCATCTGGAGAGCTGCTCCAATCTGGAGGTGCAGTCTGCACTGACAGTGAATGCAGGACTGTGCGAGAAGATATATAGATATCTCCACCGGCCCATGAAGCTGTGGCTATAATGGTAGCACTGGCTCCGCTGCCTGGGCAGCAATTGCAAATTAAATTTGTATACACATTTCCCTTGCAATAGTTAAAATATTGCTGCATACTCTGGCAATCGTGATTGGCAGCCTGAGGGTGTTAACACTGTTACAGGCTACATCCTACTGCCTAAGAATCAAGAACATTGTAGAACCTAATTGGTGAACAAGCATAAGGATGGTTTTTTTTTTGTTTTTTTCATCTGCTGATATTTTTATATATTTTATTGCTGTGTTTGTTTAGCATAACAATTTTTAAACCAAATAGGTTCTTTGTGTTGAACTAAATTGTTGATTTATGAATGATTTCAATGTAATTGTCATTGTCTATGAAATTATTTCTCTCTTTTTAAACAAATGAGCTGCCATTTGTTGTTATGCTAGTTCTGTCAGGTAAGAATTGATACTCCATGTATCTAGCAAATATGAATTCAAGTCTCAAGGAAGGGGAGAAAAGTTGCACTTCTATGCGCAGAAGTGACCAAAATCTGACTAGACACCACACCACATAGACACCACTTTGGAATAGACACCACTTTGTTTCTATAAATATGAAAATGTATTTAGCCTTTGCCATCAAAAGTAGTTGAAGCACTGTCTCACATATAATGTTGTTAAGTTTTAGTCAGTAAACATTAAATAGTAGTGAATTCAAAACTGTATGGCAAATTAATAATAATTAAAAAAAAAACGAACAAAATGACATTTTGGGAAAACAATCTATAACATGGTTGTAGTCATAGCTTGGCTTGCCTTAGTTCCCTTCTGTTTTTCCAATCTTATCTGTCATCTACCTTTTAATCTATTTTCTTGATGTGTACTTTCTCTCTTTTCTCTATTTCTTCTGTATGGCTTTGATTAAGTCGCATGTTGCTTTAATTGCAATATATCCCATTACAATATATTTCAGATAATGGATAACTTACACCTTAGGCATATTATTATTCATAATACTGTTTCGTGTAAGAAATGCAAAAACTGAATGGACATAAACAACAGAGTAATTCTTTGTCCTTTTTATCTGACATTTCCATGCCCCTGGTCAGCAACACATACCTTTTGGCAAATGTCCCTCAATGTTAAAGAAAGACATGTATTCTGCAAACAGCCATTTCCTACGAGTTTGATGAACCTATTACACTGCTACTAATTAAGTGTTGGCATCTGTAACAGACTAGAGCAACTGTCAGTGGCTTTGATGGATGAGGGCTTGGATGTATCAGATAAGATTGTGTCCTAGTCTTTGTGACAAGACTAATTCCTCAAGGACACCTGCAGCACTTACTGAAACATTGTTCGTTTATCTAAAGAGTTTATCTAAGGGGGTTAAATAGGTTCATGGCTATTTTTCTGCTTTTACAGTGTTGAAGAAGATACATCTATACTCACTGGAAGATATATTTATAACTCATTGTATGTGTACATATATATTCAGATAGATGTTTTACATATTGCCAGGTAAAGGCTGAAAATTGCCCCAGAGGCCACTCGTATAGATAGAATTGTAGACTGCTGCCTCGCAACACAATTCTAACAATCCTACATAATCGACATTGTGTAACTATATTATTTTACTATCATTGTAAAGTAGTTCTTGCAGTATAAATATAACCCATTTATTTTAAATTAAAAGTATACCATCTAAGCAACATTTATGGTACCTTTAGTCCCCTGACACTGTCCCTTGGTTTAATATCAAACAGTTTAAGAATAGGTTGACACAAACTGATGGTGTTCCTGGCACTTGGGTATCTCCCCCATCTTGGCCACATCGATAAAGCACAATTAATTATTCTGTATTACTAATATCAGTTTAATCCAAACTGAATAATGCTGATTGACTGAGAGTGCTGTGAGCATGTTAGCACATCAAGGAGTCACAGACAGTCAGTGGTAAACAAAACATGGTTATTATTATTATTGGTATTTATATAGCGCCAGCTTATTCCGCAGCGCTTTACAATAAAAGGGGAATTCACCAAATGAGACGACAACAAAATGTAACAGAAACAATAGGTAGTTGTGGACCCTGCTCAAACGAGCTTACAATCTACATGAGGCGGGGTATAAAAATACAATAGGAAGGGAATTGAGAGAGACATGGTTAATGTCAAAGTGTTAATTTTACAGGTTAGAAAGGAGTTTGGTGGGAAAATGCACTGCTTTGGACTCAAACTTGACTGCTTGCTTGGTCAAATGTAGACTCTGTCTATTTATGCTGTTACTATAAATCTTACATATTAATTCTGCAGATCTGTGTATTTTTAAGCATTTTTCTTATAATGAATTGCATATTATAAAGAAATATACACCCTTACATGAAAATGAAAGGCAGATGAACAGATGTTATTGTGACAGTAAATTCACCTTAAAAGTAAGCATTGCAGATGCATATCATTACTAAGAGTACTATTAATATCAATGTTACTTGCTTCCTTTTAGTCCGTAAGTGTCACGTTCGACACTCACATGTGGTGGTACAGGTGAATACAAGCAAACAAGAACAACAATATTCATAAGATGTGAACAGAAAAAAACAAAGATATATATAACCCTTGTATCATAACTCAACTTTTAATTGTATATGCCATCTTGCTCAAAAATGCTTTAGACTTGAGAAAGGGAGAGTCTCCCAAAAGCTTGTCATTAAAAAAATTCCAATAAAAAATGTACTGCAAGATACAAATTGTATGTTTTTTACACACATACGTGTGTGTGTTGTGTGTGTGTGTGTGTGTGTGGTTTTTTTTGTTTGTAGATATATATATATATATAGCAATAACTGACATATATTTGTGTTACAAATTATTTTAGCTGCCCGTCAGGTAGAAACAATTTAACACATTCATGATAGAACTGTAATGATATAAGAGGATTTGTCTAACTCTTCATCGTGAAGGGGAAAAAGATTAGTCTGAAGAGACTATAACATAATATTACAACTAGTGATCAAAATGTATTGTAAAACAACAAACATATAGCACATATATTGGAAAAAAAAGAATTTATAAAAAAAAAATATATTTTTTTTCTTATTATAAGATTATAACAATATAATAAATTATAATGTAACAACGGCAACTTGCTGTGTATTTGTCATCTTTCTAGCGTGAGGGTTAAGATGTGTCAAATAGCACTGATAACACTTTTAAAGTCAAGGAGCAGATTCAAGAGACACAGAAAGGGGAGGGGGAGTCTTAGAAGCAGGGTTTGTGACAATATCAATAATTTGTTGGTGCTAAAAGCTTAGAGACAATTCTTGCTGGAGGGACTGCTGGGAGTTCTATGGACTGTCAGGTTGGCTGGAATGATATGGCAGGTGACAAGGACATATTAATGCTACACAAACCCTGAGAACTGAGCTCTAAAGACAAATGACAGTCTGGAAAAGCATGACCCTTACACTGCCACCAGCGTGTTGAATAACTGAAAATACATGCTGCATATTTCTTTTTTCCCCGCACATGCATAAAATATATATATACATACTCTATAACATTTTGCCTAAGAAAATTAAATACAGCGAGATTGTATCTAATTTCAAGCATGTATTGAGAAATTGATATAATTATTACATAGGTTTATCCCACTTTGCTCAGTAAGAGGCTAATAGAGGTAAGTCAGTTCAGATTGGACTAGAACCTGTATCTTTAAATGTCTGGACATTTTTAAAAACAAATGTTGCATTAACCCCTTAAGGACTGAGCCAATTGTACAAAGCGTAAACAAAACCTTGAATTTGCGCTTTATGTCTGTTCAGGCGTAATTCGCCTCTTTCATATTATGTGCACCCACACTTATCATATATAATTTTGTTTAGGAGAAACCTGGCTTTCGTGTCACACCAAATATTTGTATATTAAACATAATTTAATATGAATAAAATGTAAAAAAAAATGAGAAATTAAGATATTTTTTAATTCTTTTTGTTTTTCATGGTATTTTAACTCTGAAAATTTTAACTGTGAATGTCACAATACTGTTAGCTGTTACTGCAATAAGTACACATATATGTATTCAGTGATGTCTCATGGGTAAAACAGTACCCCCAATGTACAGGTTTAATGGTGTTTTGGAAAGTTACAGGGTCAAATATAGCACATTACATTTTTCAGTTTATACATATTGAAATTTGCCAGACTGGTTATGTTGCCTTTGATAGTGGCCCACCAAATAGTAGCACAGGATTAAAAATTACCCCTATGATGGCATACCATTTGCAAAAGTAGACAACCCAAGGTATTACAAATGGGGTGTGTCCAGTCTTTTCTAGTAGCCACTTTGTCACAAACACTGGCCAAAGTTAGCGTTCATATTTGTTTGTGTGAGAAAAATGAAAAAACTAAATTGAATGCTAATTTTGGCCAGTGACTACTAAGTGTCTAAGTGCCTACTAAAAAAGACTGGGCATACCCATTTGCAATACCTTGGGAAGTGTACTTTTGCAAATGGAATGCCACCATGGGGGTAATTCTCATTCCTGGGCTAACATACGGTCTCAAAGGCAACATAACCAACCGGGCAAATTTCAATATGAGAAAAAGGAAATTCAAGTCTTATGTTTGACTCAGTAACTTTTGAAAACACCATAAAACTTGTACATAGGGGGTACTGTTATGCTCGGGAGACTTCACCGAACACAAATATTAGTGTTTCAAAATAGTATCACAACAATTATATCGTAAGTGAAAGTACCATTTGTATGTGAAAATTTCAAAAAACTGCAATTTTACTGAATATATCATCGTTGTGATATGTTATACTATGTTTAAACGCTAATATTTGTGTTCAGCGAAGTCTCCCGAGTAAACCAGTAACCCCATGTGCAGGTTTTATGGTATCCTAGAAAGTTACAGGGTTAAATATAGGGCTTGCGAGCCAAATTCTCTAGACTTTCAGCCTGGGTTGTTGGGCAGGTCCCTCAGATTGTAATTAATAAAATTACTTGATTATGTAAAAATATTATATAAATAACTCTTTAGAAATTAAATATATATGTATATACATGTATATTTTATATGTGTGTATATATATATATATATATATATATATATATATAAATGTAAAAATCATTTAAAATTTGTATCTTGTAATACCTTTTTTATTGGACTAACAGGATTTTTTAATGACAAGCTTTCGGGAGAACTTCCCTTTCTCAGGTCTGAAGTATTTCTGAGCAAGACGACACATAGAATTCAAAGAATTCTATGTGTCGTCTTGCTCAGAAATGCTTCATACTTAACATTTTGGAGTCTAATTGTGGTAAGTCTCATTCGTTTGCACATCCATATCCTGTAAATTTTGACCATGCGGCTTAGTAATATTGCTCAAGCTCTGTTAGGTTTGATGGAGACCTATAGTTCCTCACATATTCCCAGTCGAACTGAGGCCTGGACCGTTTGACTGTGCAATTCAGAAACATTCAGGTTCTTGACTAAAACTGCTGGCAGGGCCTGTGCGTCAATTAGGCGATTTAGGCAGTCGCCTAGGGCGCACCGGCCCAGGGACGGAAGATTTGAGTGACCAGGCAGGAGGTAAGCGCACAGCCCACCCTCCTGCCAGTCACTCAGTGTAGTGTTGCCGGGTGGTGCGGACCACGGAACAGAAGCATCTGTTTCCTGTACCCGGCCGGACTGACTGGAAGTGCTCACTGAGAGAGGGGGAGGGGAGAGCACTAAGTGATGGGAGAGCACTAAGGGATGGTAGAGCACTAAAGGATAGGAGGTGATAAGAGAACACAAATGGATATGAGGAGATGAGAGAGCACTAAGGGACAGGAGGGGAGATGAGGAGATGAAACCACTAAGGGACTGGAGGAGTGAAAGAGATCATTAAGGCTCTCACACACAGACATGCCGAAACATACAATGCATCCTATACTCACACAGAAACACACCATGCTTCCCTTACACACACAGAAACACACAATGCATCCCTTACACACATACACACAATGCATCCCTTACACATACACAATGCATCATACACACACAATGCAGCCCTTGCACACATACACAGAAGCACACAATGCCTCCCTTACGCACACACACACACACACACACACACACACACACAAACACACACAGCTTTCTTACACACACATAGAAACACAATGCATCTCTTACACACACTCAATGCAACCCTTACAGTCACACACACTGCATTACATTACATAGATACACAGAAACACACACGTTGCATCCTTTACACATACAAACACAGATTCACACAATGCATTTCTTACACATAAACACACATTGCATCCCACTACATTCCTTAAGAACACATGCACATTACATTCTCTGCAATATCCCATAACACATCGCCTACACACATACATTCCACTCCCTGTGAGCGAACTCATGGGTGGGCCTTGAAGGCATAAGGATTATGGGCGGGCATATTCACAGTCAGGCCCTGTAAGGGGCCAAAAAAAATGGAGCTGTTCCTGTTCATTGATATTTTTGAGCAATGCCTCCAGAGAGTCTGTTTTAACACCAGACCAGAGGAGCCAGAGTGCAGCCTGTGCCCATCATAATCCTCTTATCCTCATCTAGTGGTACATAGGCAGGGCTCGAGTCCTGCAGGAACGCGTGGGAACGGCGTTCCTGCACTTTTTTCACAGCAGGAACGCCATTCCCCCTGCAGGCACTCAGGGGGTGGCAAAAAATGCCGCCCCCAAATGCCCCCCCTTGTTTCCCCTGTCATGGGGGGGGGGGCAACCTGATGGATTGCCCCCCGGTGAACGGCTCTCTCCCTGTCACACGCGGAGAGGGAGCTGTGTCCTCTCTGCTCCCTCTCGCCGCACGGGATGTCTGCTGATGCTGGGAGCCGGGTTGATGACGTCATATTCCGGCTCCCAGCATCAGCAGACATCCCGCGCGGCGAGAGGGAGCAGAGAGCACACAGCTCCCTCTCTGCGTGTGACAGGGAGAGAGCCGTCCTCACTGCAGCCCCACTGGACCCCAGGGAAAGGTAGGGATGCTGGGTGGGTGGGATATGTTAATTTTTTTATAATATTATTAAG
>OW240923.1:45423562-45433843 GCA_933207985.1 Pelobates cultripes
AGGTAGGGATGCTGGGTGGGTGGGAAATGTTAATTTTTTTATAATATTATTAAGTTGTATATATGTATGTCTGTTTGTGGATGTGTGGATGTCTGTTTGTGGATGTGTGGATGTCTGTTTGTGGATGTGTGGATGTCTGTGTGTGGATGTCTGTTTGTGGATGTGTGGATGTGTGTTTGTGGATGTCTGTTTGTGGATGTCTGTTTGCGGATGTGTGGATGTCTGTTTGTGGATGTGTGGATGTGTGGATGTCTGTTAGTGGATGTCTGTTTGTGGATGTGCGGATGTGTGGATGTCTGTTTGTGGATGTCTGTTTGTGGATGTATGTATGTCTGTTTGTGGATGTGTGGATGTGGATGTCTGTTTGTGGATGTGTGGATGTCTGTTTGTGGTTTTGTGGATGTCTGTTTGTAGATTTGTGGATGTCTGTTTGTGGATTTGTGGATGTCTGTTTGTGGATGTGTGGATGTGGATGTGTGGATGTCTGTTTGTGGATGTGTGGATGTCTGTTTGTGGCGGATGTCTAGCGTGGATGTGTGGATGTCTGATGTTTGTGTATGTGGATGTCTGTTTGTGGATGTGGATGTCTGTTTGTGGATGTGTGGATGTCTGTGGATGTGTGGATGTCTGTGGATGTGTGTTTGTGGATGTGTGTTGGTGGATGTCTGTTTGTGGATGTCTGTTTGTGGATGTCTGTTTGTGGATGTCTGTTTGTGGATGTCTGTGTATGTCTGGATGTCTGTTTGTGGATGTCTGTATGTCTGGATGTCTGTTTGTGGATGTCTGTTTGTGGATGTGTGGATGTCTGTTTGTGGATGTGTGGATGTCTGTTTGTGGATGTGGATGTCTGTTTGTGGATGTGTTTGTGGATGTCTGTGGATGTGTGGATGTCTGTTTGTGGATGTCTGTGTATTTGTGGATGTCTGTTTGTGGATGTCTGTTTGTGGATGTCTGTATGTCTGTGGATGTGGATGTCTGTTTGTGGATGTGTGGATGTCTGTTTGTGGATGTTTGTGTGTGGATGTGTGGATGTCTGTTTGTGTATGTGTGGATGTCTGTGGATGTCTGTTTGTGGATGTGTGGATGTCTGTTTGTGGATGTCTGTGGATGTGTGGATGTCTGTTTGTGGATGTGTGTTTGTGGATGTGTGTTTGTGGATGTCTGTGTGTGGATGTCTGTGTGTGGATGTCTGTGGATGTGTGGATGTCTGTGTATTTGTGGATGTCTGTTTGTGTATTTGTGGATGTCTGTTTGTGGATATGTGGATGTCTGTTTGTGGATGTGTGGATGTCTGTTTGTGGATGTGTGGATGTCTGTCTGTGGATGTCTGGATGTGTGGATGTCTGTCTGTGGATGTCTGGATGTGTGGATGTCTGTCTGTGGATGTCTGTTTGTCTCAGTGTGTGTAGGAGTGTATTTATGTCTTAGCGTTTGTACGTGTGTATGTGAGTGTATGTGTTTCTGTTAGTGTATGCATGTGTATGTTTGCAATTGCATGTATGTGCATACGTTATTGTAAGTTTCTGTCAAATAAGTGAGAGTCTGTCATTTAGTGTGTGTGTGACTATTAGTGTGTGTCTCTCTGTCAATGAATGAGTGTGTGTCAGTGAATGTGTGTGTCAAATCAGTGACGTCTGTGTGTTTGTCATTGAATGTGTGTGTTACTTATAGTGTGTATCTGCCAGTGTGGGTGTCTGTCAGAGAGTGTGCTTAAAGGGACACTATAGGCACCCAGACTACTTCAGCTCCTTGAAGTGGTCTGGGTGCAGTGTCCCAGTCCCCTTAAACCTTCTCAGAAACTGCAATAATTACCTGAGGGGTAACTGCAAGTCTAGTGGCTGTCTATCAGACAGCCACTAGAGGGACTTTCGGGTGGTTAGGTGACCAAAGTCACCTAACTGATGCTGGACGTCCTCACCCTGTGCATGAGGACATCCAGCATCTGCTAAATACCCATAGGATGTTAACCCCTTCAGTGTCGAGTGGGGGAGGGGAGGACATGAGAGGAGGGGGGCACTATATGGAATTATAGTGCCAGGAAAACAACTTTGTTTTCCTGGCACTATAGTATTTCTTTAAAAGGAGCAGGAAAAGGTGGAATCTAAAGAGGAAGGGGTGGGTTCCTTATCAGGAAGCGGTGCACCCTTGACATGAAGGAGTGGTAAATTTAGATTAGGGGGGTGCTCTATAGTCATGTCTAGGGCAGCATAAAATTAAAATACACCACTGTGTGAGTATATGTGTGTGTGCACGTTTGTGTATGTATATATATATATATATATATATATATATATTTACACATACATACATACATACATATATATACACACATACATACAAGTGTTTTGTTTTTTTTTTGGGAGAGTTCCCACACTTTTTTCCCCAGGACTTGACCCCTGGGTAGGATGTATTTCATGTATTGGAAAAAGTAGGTTGCTAGAATAGATTACAATGAATGTTTTATTTTTATTTGGATGAGAGGAAGCAGAGTGGGTTAAAAGGAAGGGAGTTCCATAGGAATGTTGCAGCCCTATATACAGTATATTCATGTTTTTCTTGTCAACAGTAAGAGCAGTTTAATGTTTTAATTAGCCTAAATTAAAAAGTATATAATAGGTATCATGCACATGGTAAATAAATGTAGGAATGCACTGCAATAAAACCAAATAGTGTGGGAAATATCAAAAGCAGCACTAGATGAACAACAAAATAAGTGGGCAGCCACTTGTCAGGACCACAAAAAAAAGGATATAAAGAGTTTATATTTATTGAGCAGACAGTAATCAGCTGTCATCATTGGTTCTGCCATTAAAAACACTGGTTTGTAAGCAGATTTCCAGGATCTTCAAAAAAAGGATTTGCATGCTCATGATGATGGAAATCTGCAGTTATACTTGTGGAATAGTTAAAGGGACATTCTATGTACCGAACAACTTTAGTATAATGTTTTGGAGTGTAGATCACTTTGTTAATCCAGCTCTAGCCACACCTACCCTGGCTGAAATTCACACTGTCTCCATACACACTTCCTGAAAAAGAGGTTTAATTTTTAAACTTACATTATTGCACAGTGGGTTCAATTAAAAATTTGTATCTCCTGCTCTGTTAATTGCCTGTTTAGTTTGAAGCATACTTCCATGTGTGTACCTAATGTTCAATTAACAGAGCAGGACATAAGAACTGATAAGTAAACACACCGCTTTACCAGGCAGCTACTAGACTTCTGGGTGGTAAGGCAACTTCTAGTCGCCTAACTGACACTAGATGTCCTCATGGTATGCATATGGACATCCAGCGTCACCCAAAACCAAATAGGAAAGCACTATACAAAGCTCTCCTATGGGAGAAGTCCTAAAGCAATTGTGACGCTCATCGTTTATGCGCATTAAGCCCCCCTGCCAGCTGACGTAGGCGGAGCCCGAACCAGCATGATGGGACTTTGGCGCTGGAGTCAAGTAAATGATGAAGGTGGTTTTAACCCATTCTGCATTGGGGAGGGGGGGAATGAGCACTATAGTGAGCTGTTGTGATAGGAAAACAACTTTCCTAGCACTATAATTTCCCTTTAAGTAAATACTTTGAGTCAAAATAGTGTTATCATATATGAATGTAGCACACTATTTTTGTTCTAGTTAGTAGAACTTCATGAAAAACGTAATGAAAATGTTTAATAATGATGTCCTGGGAGCTTTTCATATTTTGTTTATTGCTTGTACTTATTCCAAAATTACAAATAAATAACCACACTTTCAAGAGTTAGATGGAAAAAAGGACATCTTCTGAGGCTGACAACATCTTTCTATAAAGGATAATACTATATATATAAAACTTAACATTTAGCATGCTTACACAAACTTCAAATATTTAGATGAGGCACATCTGTACCAAATAATCCTAGTTATTTAAAGCGGCACTCTCATCAACCCAGGACATACTTGAAAACTAGAGAAATCTCAATGTATCCATCCTGGTAAAATATGTTATATATAAATAATTAAACCCCTGAAAAATGATATTTCATAAAGATATAATCTTTATAACATGTTCCTACTGACTGTTGGTATTTCAGTGAAATTCCAACACAGTCAAGAGATATACTGAGACAAAGTAGGGACTACCTATATTTCCAACTGCTAACACTTCTAGACACTAGGTGAAGCTGCTGTTTAGAAGTGTGAATCTCCCAAGCAGTCACCAGTGGCAGCTGCAGGGAAATGGCTTATTTCTATGGAATATCCCACAGTCTAGCGGGATCCTCCATAAGCCACAATACTGTACTCTTGCACATGTGCGAAAGTACAGCAGTGATGTTGGCTGCTGGTGCTAAAGAGGATCCACTGGAAGATTTTGGTGCTCACAAGGGACAGGTTCGAAACTTACCTTTGCCTGCCTCCAGGGCCAGCGCATCCATAAGGCATCACAAGCAGCTGCCTTAGGGTGCACCGCTAGATTAGACCGGCAGGAGGTGGCCGCACAGAGTTCCCTCCTGCCAGTCACTCTGTGTAGTGTTGCTGAGTGGAGCAGTGCACAACGTGGTACAAGAACAAGAGCACTTCCGGTCTGTCCGCCCGGGTACAGGAAACTGAAGCTCCTGTACCGCGGTCTGCTCAGCTTGGCAATGCTACAAGAAAGGTAGGAGACACACCAGGGATCAAGGGGGGAGAGAAAGGGGCACTATGGGATGGGGGAAGGAACAATATGTGACTGGGAGGGGGAGGAATAATATGGGGGGGAAGAAAAACTATAGGGGAGGAACGCTATGGGACGGGGGAAGTACACTATGGGGGAGGGGAGAAAAGAACACTATGGGACAGGGGAGGGGGGAAAAGAACACTATGGGACAGGGGGGAAAGAACACTATGGGAGGAAGAGGAAAAGAACGCTAAAAAAGAGGGAGGGGAGAGGAACACTAGGGGGTTGAGAGAGGAACATTAAGGGGGAGCACTAAAAAAGAGGGAGGGGAGAGGAACACTAGGGGGTTGAAAGAGGAACATTAAGGGGGAGCACTAAGGTACAGGGAGGGAAGGGAAAATGAACACTGGGGTGGAGGGGACCACTAAAAGAGAAGGGAGAGGAACACTATGGGGGGTGAGAGGAACATTAAAGGGGATGGGGGGGCCCTAAGAGACAGGTACGGGGGGAAGAGGAACACTGAGAGACAGGGGAGGGAGGAGAGAGTAACACTAAGGGGCAGGAGAGAGGAACAGAAAAGGACATGGAGGTGAGAGGAATGCTAAGGGACAGGGAAAAAGAACACAAAGGGACATGGAGGGGAGAGTGGCAGAAAAGGGGGCCTTAGTGGGAGAAAGACACACAGATGGGCCTAGGGGAGTGAAAGTTCACAGAGGGGCTGGGTATGAAAGCAACAAATAGAAGAACCTGGGGCTTGAAAACTAAGTGGCTGGGGGTGAAAGAGACACTGAGGGGCTGGAGAAGAGAAAAAAGAGACACAATGGGGCTGGTGGTGAAAGAATAACACAAGGAGCTGGTAAGAGTAAAAGACACAGAGGGGCTGGGAGAGGAGTCACACTGAGACACAAAGGGGCTGGGAGAGGAGTCACACAAAGGGGCTGGGGGAAGTAAGACACACAAAGGGGGGTTGTAAGAGATACAAAAGGGAGATGTAAGACACACAATGGGAAAAAATAGGAGATAAGATACACTAAAGCCATTTTAAAAAGGGGCTAAGAAACAAAAGGCGGGTCAGAGGCACACAGGTGAAGATGCTTTTGGAAGGAGGGGGCACCAAAATCATCTTTGTCTGTGTACCCAAAAATCCTTGCATTGGCCCTGCCTGCTTCCCCTAGCCACCGGACAACCAGCAGCCATATCTGCAGCAGCGGGGTCTTTGCAAGTACTGTATTAAAACAAAAATGTTTGAACAATATTTTGAAAACAGCAAAGATCAGGTTGTTTGAATTGCATCTTTGTAAGTTATATAACTGCACATCTGTACGCAATATTAACTACATATATACCTATGTATAACAACATGAGGTTAAAGGAAAAGTAATGCTTAACACAAGTTTACTCTGTAAGAAAGAGTAACATTCTAAATAAATACATTTCCATAGCTTTACAAAACTATTTTTTTTTATCAGGCCTAGGTCAGTCCCACAGAATTACAAGCTACATTTTCATTTCAACCTCGACGGGTCAAGGCAGACTCCTAAGGGCATGTGTTTTGGTGTAATATGAATAGACAAGCTTATACATTTTATATAAACACAGGAAGTCACAATTGTGAACCTAAGCAAGAGAATTCTAAGGTTTTTCCTGTTCAGAAGAAAGACACGCTTTATGGGTTTAAATATGTAAAAACATGTAATACAAGACCAGAAGATCTTTGAGAGGGGGAAGCCCACTTTGATACAGAATGCCAAAAGAAATTTGATAAGATCAAAATGTAAAATCAAAGAAAAATCTAAAAAAAGCATATGAAAAATATGAAATGCAGGAGTTACAAAGGGCCACATGTGACAGTCCTCTGGGACAGCAGATGTCAATAGGGAAAAGTCAAATTGCAATATATCTATACATAATAACCTTAAAATAATTACCTCTATAAAAATTGTATTAAAATGCTGTAAATTCCTTTAAAGAAACATTCCAAAACCTTAATGACAACAGATAATGGTTATTGTTATGGCACAAGGAATGGTAAAAAGGCCCCACAGTTGTAAGGAGTCAAGCCATTTTTGGGGTCTGGTTGGTGCTGCTATCCACCGCCACTACTATAGTTACTTAGGAAACAGTGTCTGGACGATCACAGGTTAGAAGTAAAAAAAAGAAATAAATAAACATTCAAAAACAGTTTGACCATTTATAATAAAATAAATCGTGAGCTGTAGTAACTAGGGTGCTTGGTGTGTTAATTTAAATTAGCAAATAAAAACTGAATAATGATGGCAATTAAAAGTGAGGAACGATTCACAGCACATTTTCCAGACAGAAATAAGCCGCAATGTTAGAAAAATTAGCCTCCAATAAACCAATAGAAATTGTGTTAATGCTCAACAAATTCCCACAGTGAGTTTTTCCCCTTTCTTACAGTACATGTAGGTATATCAGTGTAGATCAAAATCCTTTTTTTTTTTTTTTAAGCTTTTCCTTTTTTTTTTTTATTTCGTATGCAAAATATTAGTAGACATAGAACAGGTTTGAAAAACGAATGCTCTGTTGCCTACGCAGAGGCATAGTATGTTATGCATTAGTTGAGGCAGATATGTGCATCAACGATAATATGTATCTTTACAGTTTCATGGTATAGCATATTATTTAACAACATAACAGAAAATAACATAAGTCTAACAGTTTAATCTAAGAATGTCTCATTGTATGTCAGTCTCAAGACGTGATAGTAATTTAAGTCTGAGTATCACAACAGTGTCAAGGCGTTACTATAATTTGATGGCCAGTTAGGTCAGGCGGTTCTGATTTTGATGAAATTAAAAGTTATAAATTCCTTTGCACTCCGTCACTTTAGGTCAAGATCTAGTTATGGTTCGTTTGCTAGGCGATTTTGGCTTACAATAATAGGATAGTACAATTGGCATACATACGGAAAGCCTAGTTCTGCATAAGGAGCATATCTAGCATTTCAAGCCTACCTAGCCTAGGCCAGCGTCCCCAAATTTTTTTTTTTTAACCTAAGCCAGTATTTACAGCATTTTAATATTAAAGCATTATGTAAGCTATAATAGCCATTGATGGTCCGGGTGTCCTGTGTTTATTTGGGCCGTACGGTTCTTCGCTACCTGTATACTGGTTCAAGGCATAATTAAGCATAGTTGGCTAAACAGTAGTTATATAAAACTGGGCAAAGCATGGGATAGGTCATGTCCGGTTCTAGAACAGAGTTGTGCCCGCCTTCTAAGAAGGGAAGACGTAAAAAGGGGAAAAAGGGCCTGCGTGAAGTCCCCATTGAACCACCCGTGGGAGTGTGTCCCAGCGGTCAAAAAGGGCCTTGTGCCGTGCACGCGCCCCCGGGCGTAGTAAGACACCCTGAGGTAAAATAATGTAAGGAGGAAAGTAAGGGAATTTAACATGGCAGGTACATTTGGTTTTATGCCGGGGTATAAACACTTAAAGGACCACTCTAGGCACCCAGACCACTTCAGCTTAATGAGATGGTCTAGGTGCCAGGTCCAGCTAGGGTTAACCCATTTTTTCATAAACATAGCAGTTTCAGAGAAACTGCTATGTTTGTGAATGGGTTAAGCCTTCCCCCTATTCCTCTAGTGGCTGTCTCATTGACAGCCACTAGAGGCGCTTGCGTGCTTCTCACTGTGATTTTCACAGTGAGAGCACGCCAGCGTCCATAGGAAAGCATTATGAATGCTTTCCTATGTGACCGGCTGAATGCGCGCGCAGCTCTTGCCGCGCGTGCGCATTCAGCCGGACGGAGGAGGAGAGGAGGCAGAGAGCTCCCCGCCCAGCGCTGGAAAAAGGTAAGTTTTTACCCCTTCCCCCCTTCCAGAGCCGGGCGGGAGGGGGACCCTGAGGGTGGGGGCACCCTCAGGGCACTATAGTGCCAGGAAAACGAGTATGTTTTCCTGGCACTATAGTGGTCCTTTAAGTACTCGGCATACAATGCAGTAACAATCCTAGGTAGTTGTTGCCTAGTATTGAGCGGTTTCAACTAACATAATAATAGAGAGTGTCCACAGCGTATTTAACGTATGGTAAGTCCACATCAAGAGTCAATCTTTGATCGAAAAGTTATATGAGACTGTGAGACATAAGGGTTGCTTGACATGTCTGTGGGCTCACAGCGGTGTACAACCACCCAGGGTACCAGGCCTCCAAACGTCATCCCCAGGCCACTCTAGCCTCCCCCTCGGGCACCTCAGCACAGTGGGCACTCAGAGGCAACGTGAGTCCATGCATCCCCCCCCAAGAGTCTGCAGACCCAGCGCCTCCTGTACCTCCCCTGAACCGTTGGCGTGTCGCAGGGTCATCAGATGTCCGTGAACGTCTCTCCCACTGCCGGCTGCTCAGACACGGGGGAGGGCACGCCACCTCTCACCACCGGTCCACCAGAGGCAAGCGGACCCCCACCCCGCAGGGCTCACAGCCGTGGTGACATTTCTCTCTGGGCGCCCGCCAGACCCAGCGATTGGACATCCGTGGCCTGTGGGTGGTCTGGGACATCTGTCTGTGTCTGTTGACCTCAGGCTTGTACTTGCGGTCTGTGGTGCCTCAAAGGACGGTGGTATATGTCCCTTCAGTCTCATTTGCTGTCAGGCCCCTAATTTGGCAGCTCTTGCCAGTCCAGGAGGGCAGCCTGGGCCCAGCACGGAAACTCTCATCTCAGTGCGTGTCGCCTCCTTGTGGCCGGGATCTCCCCCACCGGCCGGGGGGGAGTGGGGCAGGACCCCGAGCCAGGAGCTCCTGCCACCGGGGTAAGTGTCTGCTGCTTGTCGTCCGTTTCCCAGCGCGGGTTGTCAGCATGCGTTCTGACCGACCAGCAATCACCTGAGTTTGGTCTTGCTGCTGTGGGTAGGCCATGAATTCGTTTTCGGTGCTCTCAGCCTGTTTCGAGTCACAAACTGGTATCCTCTTGGAGCTGGGGTTGTCCTCCATATTATTTAGAGTTGGAGTACAACCATGTTATCCATAACACAGGAGAGTACAGCAAAATAAAGTGATTGTATGCTAATTATTTATTTATTAGTTATAGGCATAGCCATGGGCGTCCTCAGGAATTTTTCCAGGGGTGGGGGGGGGGGCATAATTGTAATGACATCCATGCTTGGCCCCTTTTTGACAGTGTCATGAAAGGGAAGGAGCATAGTCATTTTCACATGAAGCCAGGGTGAATAGCTTTTTTACAACTATGGTGTCAGGAATAAATGTTTGTATTCCTGACACTATAGTGTTCCTTTAATCAAATTAAAGGAACATTCTGGTCACCATAACAACTTCAACTAAATGAAAATGCTATGATGCAAGGAGGCCCCTGGGCGCTCTCTTTCCTTTAAAAGGTGAAACCACTCTCAAATGGTTTACCCCCAAAGACTTCCTCCAGCTCCAGATCTCCAGATCTCCAGGTCGCTCAGTGGTATTCAGCTTCTTAAACGGAGTGTCAGGAAGTGCAGATTGACGTCAGGCATGGGTGCCGCAGATTGGCTAGAGTGGTCAGCTGACGCTCTAAGCCAATCGCTAGTTCCCGATTCATAAAAATGTTTTACATTTTCATGAATGGGGAGCTACTGATTGGCTTAGAGTGCCAGCTGACCCTCTAGCCAATCAGTGGCACCCCTATCCAGTGGCCCTCTG
>OW240923.1:45445949-45721237 GCA_933207985.1 Pelobates cultripes
GCCAGTACAGCTCACTCAAGCAAACAGCTGATAAACTGGCCGCACGGAGGAAATGTGTATGTGTGACTGTCTGTCTGTAACTGAGTGTGTGACTGTCTGCCTGTAAATGTGTGTGTGACTGTCTGTCTGTAAATGTGTGTGTGGGGCTGCAGGGATTTTGTAGAAGGGGGCGGGGTTTTTGTATTGGGACAGGAGTCTTTATAAGGGGGGATAAGCAGGGGATTTGTGGAAGGGGGTTGCGGGGGTTTTGTAGACTGGGCAGTACAGGATTTGTAGAAGGGGCAGGACAGAGGTTTTGTAGGATGGGGGCAGGACAAGGGTTTTGTAGGAGGGGCTGACAGCGGTTTTGCAAAGTTTACAAATTGTAAAAAGAAAGAAAGAAAACCTTTAACATTTTTACATTTTTGGGAAGGGGGGGGGGTGCCAAGCACAAGATCCGCCCGGGGGGGGGGGGGGTGCCAAGCACAAGATCCGCCCCGGGTGCCAAATGCTCTAGGTACCTTTGTTTGACTTAAGTGTTCTTTGTGGGTGATTGTCTGTATTGGGGACACACTTTGGTAAGTTAGTAGTGTCCCCATTCTGAGTCAGCAGTATGGGAAATGTGAGTTCAGGTCCTGAGTGACCAATATATATGTATATATATGTGTGTATATGTATATGTGTATATATAAGATAGCAGTACTTTTAAACAAATGGAGGTTTTAAAAATACATAGGGATTAAGGAGAGAACGCAGGTAACTTGTTTTTCTTTGGTTTTTACCATATATTGGGGCTGATGTGTACTGTAGTCCTTGCTGCTGCCCAGTAGTGATGGGAGTGAGCGCAGGACTTATCTTTCTGCAAGATAGCAGTACTGTATATTAGAAAAGAAATGACTCACAGGTTGTACCTGATAGACCTACTTAAATCTTTTTATTTTATTCTTTCTGTCGCATAGAAGTATAAGTTTATTACTCTGTTTTATTGTAAGTTATTTCACATGGGATCTGTGTGCCTGGTATGATTGTTGCTTTAAAAATACCATAAGCCCACTACACTTTTTATGAGAGTGGGATAAGTGTAAATGAGTTACATTTTTTTTTTTTTTAAATGATGAGCTCAGTATATTTTATACTGAGACAAAAAGGAAGCACTTCATTAGTATTTGAAAGTTAATTACCCATATGGGATTAATTGTATAGAAACACCAATCAGCACATCTTCCCTGCCCTGTGTGTTTGTTGCAAAGGATCCATACTAAATATGATTTATGTTTGAAAATAACAGAGAAGCATTTACATTTCAGCGGTCCAACACATGCTTTATTTTGCGCTGTAAACTAACATTTTTATTGCGACAGATTCCTTTTAAATGATCCAGTGTAATAACTACTGCTTGTGTCTTCTATGTCTCACATTATGTGTTATTTTAAATTGTTGTATACGTATAGCCTGGATCAGAAATCATGGACAAAGGTTTCTACCTATTGTACTAAGGCTCTTGGAGACTGACCGGTTTGCCATGCCTTTAAAACATGGTATAGAATATTTTTTTTTTTTAAGTCTCAGAGTTCTGAAAGATTCTGATGAAACCATGTCTGTTTAATCTGGTCCAGATGTTTGTTCAATTTCTATAAGATTTAAGTTGATGCAGCATCATCTCAGATTAGTTAATGGAAGTTTTATACAAATAGTTGAGTTATGAGCGCGCTATATAAATGGATCCTTTCTTTATACACAATACTATACTATAGTAGATTAAAGTAATGAAGTTAATTAAGAAAATGTATACATAAGAATCCCTAAAATAAATCTAAACTAAAATTGGTATACCTTCCAATAATATGTTCTGAATACAGCTGTTAACTGTTTATTCTGTGTAAATGGTGATTGTGATAATGTGTGATAAGTGTGCAGTTTAACTTGAAAGTGGTTTAATTTATATGTTGCTGTATTGTTTTAAATTATATGTGAATCAGTTTGTCACAGTCTAGTGATACTGATAAGAATGACAGCCAAATAACCTAGCAAATAACTGTTTTATTAGTTGTTGAATACTAGCGTTTTGGCCAAGAATAGTTGGAGATTTGGAGGTGTTAGTTTAAGATTGCTTTTATATTGTGTCTATCCGTGTTTCCTAGGAGTGTGTAGTTGTGTGCCGATAAATGTGATTTCTGTATTGGCATATCTGCTGGGTACCCATTATGTGTTTCTACAAAGATATTGTTTTGTGAGATGACGTGTAATATTACATTGGATACTGACTATGAGTTATATGGTTTGAAATGAATTGGTGATTATGAGCTTAGTACTTCAGTGAGATATGCTAAAATTTGGAACAAGGTGGAAGCTGAAATGTTGGGATTATGGAAGAATAAGCAGTCTATATTCACTGCTTTGGCATATAAGCAAGATGCAAAGGAAGAGATTGGTAATATGATTTTTGTAAATAAATTTTACAAGTGTTGGAAGGATGAGGCAGGTTTGATGTCTGGAGATGATATAGATTTCTTTAAAATACAGTCATGCCTTGGTAATATGTTGCCACAGTATTCTTTGCTTGTGAAACAATTGATTTCAGACTGGGCCAATTTGGATAGCTCAGATTTTCTTACCAAGGTTATAGAAAAGGAAAATGCAGGTTGTTTTGACTTAAGAAAAGATTTAGGAAAGTAAGGTTGCTTATTATGCTCAGGGATTGCAACACTGTCCACCTACACAGGCTGAGAGCGAGGATGGGATGGAGCACATAAAGCCCGTGGAAGGGGTGGTCAAAGAGGGGCAAGGGGATGGAGACAGGGAAATCAGGGTTATAGGGGCAGGGGTAACCAAGGAGGAATAGACAGGAACACTTGTTTCAACTGTGGCCAATATGGCCACTGGAGGAATGAGTGTCCACACCCCAGGAAACCCCACACACCCCAACAACCCCACAATTCTCAAAATATGCCCGGTAGGCAAGAACAACACCAGACCCACTCCCAACACCACTGGCCAGCATATCGCTTAGTTCAGGACTTTAGAGCCCTGAATAGTTTAATTGTGCCCATTGCACCCATTGTCCCTCATTACAGCCATTCCACACGTTGCCACTTGCTTCACTGTCATTGATTTAAGTAATGCATTTTTTTCTATACCTATTGATCAAGAGACACAGCTACTTATGGTTTTTACTTTTTGAAGGCTGTCAGTTTACCTGGACATGCTTACCCAAGGCTATGTGGATTCCCCAGCTGTTTATTCGTTGGTACTCCAACATACTCTAAAAAACATGGACCACCGGTCATGGTTCCGTCCTTTTTGCAAAATGTTGATGATTTGTTGTTATGTAGCCCTAGCAAGCACTGTGGATACTGTCAGCAACTGTGGGTCACAAGGTTGTTTAACACAAAATGCAATTGTGTATATCAAAGGTTGAATACTTAGGTTTTGTTTTGGCTTTAGGCACCAGACAATTGAGTCCAAAACGTATTGAGGTCATTCAGAGGATTCCTACACCCACTACTCGGAAGGAGTTGCTCACCTTCCTCGGCATGATTAATTACTGCCACCAATGGATCCCTGAATGCTCCCATTATGACTCAATCCTAAGGGAGGCTGTACGTTCTGAAAGCCCTGAAAATGTCTGCTGGTCACCAGACATGCTAGCTGCATATATTGCCCTTAAAGTTGTTATTGTGCAAGCCCAGGCTTTAGGACTACCTGTGTATTGTAAACCATTTCATTTGTATGCTTGGGACAATTGTAAAACCATGGCCGCGGTCTGTGCACAAGAGCAAGGAGGTGGTATGTGTCCCATAGCATTCTTTTCCAAAGTAGTTCGAGCTCCGGTACAGGGTATGCCGGCGTGTCTCAGAGCATTGATAGCATGTGCAATGACTGTTGAAACTGCTACTACTATCACACTAGGGCATCCTACAATACTTCATGCCAGTCACCAGGTCACTCAGCTGATAACAAATATCACCACACAACACATGACAGCCCAGCGCTTAAGTGGTTATGAGATTCTTTTTTTTTTTAATACCCAGAATCTGTCTTTTGGATTAAACAAGGTTTAGAGAAAGATCAGAATGATCTGTTCTCTAAAGAGGGGAGAATAGGCATACTTGAAGCAAGTTGCTTTATTTTCATAAGTCAGTCACATAGCAAGCACCATTCAATTCCTCATGAATTCATTTTATATTAGGAATCTCAGGCAGCATGTACAGTCTTTTGTAATATCGTGTGAACGCTGCTCTTTTTACACACTTACTGATTGATTTTATTCATGTATCCAAAATTGGTAAGAAACAGCAATACTTACTGGTCATAGTTGATCAGTTTAGTAGATGGCATGAGGCCTTTGTGACATCTAGGGAAGATGCTAGTGAAGATTATTGTTACTGAAATTATGCCCAGGTATGGCTGCCCTCTGCAGATTGGCTCTGATAATGGCCCGGTTTTTGCCAGTGGGGTTGCCCAGGAACTTGCTAAATTCTTGCAAGTTACCTGGCAGTTCCATATACCCTGTCATCCACAGAATACAGGGGTAGTTTAAAGGATGAATAGGACTATTAAGGAAAAGCCCAGAATTTACCCAGGAACATGGGTAAATTGGACTAGATATCTACCAGCTATTTTAGCTGAGATAAGAATGAATCCCCATAAGGTGACTAAATTATCTCCATTTGAGGTTTTGATAGGATGACCTTTTCCCACACCCTGGGCCAGGGAACCGCTTGTTATAATGTCTGGGGATTTACAGCTAATACAAGAACAATATGTACAGGAATTGTTGATAAAACTGAATGGTATGTATGACAATGTTTCTTCGCAGTTTTCCCTTACCTTCACAGGAACCTACTCATCCATACCAGCCCGGTGACAAGGTGTATATCCGTCAGCTGAACAGGACCAAGAAAGGAGGATACCCTTTTGGACCACCTGCTACTGTGATTGCTGTACCCAGAACCACTATCCTCACAGATTCCCATGACATCTGGATTCACGCATCCCGAGTGAAGCTGTGTCCAAAGAGGGGAACCAAGGAAGACAACACCACTCCTCGCTCGGAAACAGAAGAATTTCTCCTCAGCGAAGCATCATGGCTTTTACACCATATCGTAGATTGAGAGGATCATACGTACCTGAGACCAAGATTATGTTGTGCGCTATGCTTTCTGGAGTTGTTATACTCCCTTTGATATTGTTCCTTGAATGCCATTATGAGTACAAGTCAATGGCAAATTTGAAACCTGTTTGCTTCTGGAAAAAAGACTCTGACATGATGAACAATTCTTCACTACCCCCAGCCCAATTAGGCCTTAGCCCCTCATCTAGCATTCGTCACACACGTCCCCTCAAGAACCCTTCTCCACCACCTTTCTATCAGCATGTAATATGCAATCATTTATTCACTGAACGCATTTGGATGAATTGGACAAATAGTAACCCTTATAATTACCAGTTACCCATATGAAATGTGTCCACAGCTAATGAAACCGATGCATTATGTTTGTTTGAAGGTTCACAGAAAATTGTTAGATCTTATAACACAGAAATGTGCACAGTTAAGGTTGCAATGTAAACAGACAGGCCTTATTACTTTTAATAATGATTATATGACTGGTATCATTAATTGGAGAAGGGGACAAATGTTAGTCATTATGAACGACACTGCAAATGAGAACTATACACTACCTTATATTTTTACACCTTATTACTGTCCTTTATCCTCTACCATAGAACCAAAAGTCATCAACGACACACACACACACCTATTCCGTCCACATGTATTAATACAACTGTCGTCTTACAAGCTGTACATGTGTCATTAAAAATCACTACTCCTGTTGTAACATTATGTAACACAGCAAACAAAAGGCAGAAAAGGGAATGGTATGACACACTGTTAGGAGGTGCTGGAACCACTATAGGTATACTAAATAGTTATAGATATAGAGACCCTCAAGAATAAGTTAAACACAGCCAGCATGCATATAGGGACTGGTTTCAATGCTACTGCAAACTGGGCTCCAATTGTTGTTAAATCACAGGTTATAGGATTGGATTTAGATAAATCAATGTATAATTATTTAGATAATTTAACTGTTGCAACTATGAAATTCACTACAGATCTAAGTAACTGGAGTACTTGTGCCATCAGGTATTTATGGATACAACAACAAGGATTGGCATTAGAAAACACACTAATGATTCCTAAACTTGAGAAGATTAGAGGAATGTGTAACCTCACAGATAATGAATGGTTACTTCTAAAACCCCAATCCACTAAATGCAATGCATGGTTAACTGGTAATGTTTCACATTTTTCATGTTCATGCTATTTTACATTATATCATACATCATCAAAGGATGTTAAATTAGCTTGTCAATTTAACACATTACCAGTACCAGTTTATGATCTTTTTGCCAAGAATTTAACCTGGTGGGCACCCACATACACAGGGGACTATATTTTCCCAAAGATAACACACACAGGTAGCCACACATATCCTAAAAGGAGAACTCCTTAAGGTGAGTTCACAAATTCAGAATGATTTAGCCCATCATTGGTACGATGCTTTACTGGTTGGTCCCCTACTGGATCCCAGATAATGAAATCATTCTTCTATCCTTTTGTTATTATAGTCCTGATTTTATTGTGTATGATTTTATATAACTGTCACCTTACTTGTACATTGAGGAAGAAAGTAAGGAAATTAATCCATAATGCAGAACAGAAACAATTAGAAATTCTCCTCTCTGCCACTGGAGGGTATCAACCCATCTTTAAACTGGGCCTCAGGAATTACCACATGGGAATCAAGGTGAAGAAATTAATGAAAGTCCTGCAGGGAGTGACTAGCACCCCTGAAAATACCATGTGGAAGTTTCTCTGTCCTGGTAAGATTTTATCGATTAGATGAGCAAATTAAGTGCTCAAAGAGGGGAAATGTAAGGAATATGAAATAGTTAACTTGTTCATATGTATTTTATGCTTTTATAAGGTTTATAATTAGTATTGCTGACTGAAAGGTTATGAAATAGTTAAACTCAATTTACGACATAATATGCTGACTTTGACAGACTAAGGTATTTCTTCTATAGGATGTAAGACAATGCTAAATCTCAGGATGTCTTGCCCATTCCGATTTCAGGATATTCTTCCCCAGACGTATTCAAAAGCTTATCTTTCCATTGTCAGAATAACATGTAATATAAGGAAGTAATAAATCTTATAGTCTGTACTGTATGGCATATCTCATGGCTAATGTAAGCAAACTATGTATAAAAGCTAGCTCTGGAATACACTCATTTGAGAGTCTTGTCAAGCATCCTGTTGTCCGTGTCTTATTGCTGACAATGATTCTCCATCAACATTGATTATGGTGACTGAGGGATCGAGAACCGAGGGAATTTGAGTCCATTACAGCATTAACCCTTTCAGTCAGTGTCTTATCATTTCCCCCCCTGGGAAGTGGCAGAAGAGTGGCCAGGTAAATAGAGTATCATCTCTGCAGGGTGACACTATCCTGCACAGAATTCGTCCATCACAAGGAGAGGTGGGAGATTGCAGATAGAGTCTCAGGGAACCAGGGCAACATTCAACATCAGAGCCTTAACCTGTTAGGGAATAGTAAGAGCTTGGACAGGCTTCGGGGGGGAGGGGGGAGGGGGGAGGTAACATGGAGGTATACAAAATCTTCGGAGCCTGTATAATTCAGGTAAAGGTATTGGGGGAACTAGTTAGGACCCTTGCCTCCTGGTCAGGTTTCACTGTGTGGAACAGAATAAATAATAAGATGATAGAGGCCTGCAAATGGGGGAAGGACATCTGCACATAGCAGATTAATTGGACAGGTGAAGGTAACCACAAAGCAAGGCTTAGTTAACAGGCTACTCCAAGGAGAGCCATCTACACTTGTGCAGGAGTCAACAATGTTAGACAGGAATGAGGAGTCAGGCAGGCCATGCTTGCTACAAATAGATGTCATGTGGCCTGCTATACAAGACTGCATGTAGCCGTTGGGTATGGGCCTTATTATGTACTAAAACTTAAGTTTAAAGAAAATTTGGGACAACCTGAAGTGATACTTCTCCACAGATGCTAACTCATCGTTGATGACCTTGTTAATACAGGTAGCCTGATCAGGCAATTTATCTTAGGCTTAAACAAGTCACACCATATAGTGGAATTGGTCATTAGGATTCGGGCAATTCTACAGTAAAAGGGCATAGTAAGGATGGACGTGATGTTACTTTAGGAGTAGGTGTGGCTATGGATAGGGGGAAATCAGCCTTATCCATTCCCATATATTATTCCTTTTGTCTTCAGTATATCCAAAACATGTGTATGTCCAGGTGTTGTAATATACAGTAATCCATTATCTGTCATGATATTAAAATCTCATTCTCATGAATTAAATCAAAGATTTTAATTCAACCCCAGAAGTAACAAGGTTTTCCTTCCGTAAAAAGGAGTGGAGTTACTGTATAATAGCGTACACCCAATATAACATACATAAAAACAATGAAAAAACAAACAAAAACAATAAAAAAACAGTACAGACTAACAATTTAGTAAAACAACAAACAAACATATATCTCTATTCTTGTGCTGGTTTTAACTCTAGAATCAAATATCTGCAAGATCTTAAATAATGTGCACCAAACACAAATAACTTTTAGTAGTTATATTCTGCCTTTGAGTGTTTGTAGTTGAGGCAATTGGCAGTGGCTCAGGTGTCTTTATTGCTCTTTCACACTTCTAGAAGGAAGTTCTAGAAGGAAAAAAGGAGGGGGTCAAATCTGCACTCCTCTCTCTGCGTCTAACAAGTCAGTGTAACCCCTTCATGTCTGGATACCTCCTTACTTTATCTAAGAATAAAGCAACTTCTTTCAAAATACTTTTTTCTCTAGCTAACACAATTGCAGTTGAATCTAGATCGTGACATTTTTTCACAAATTCATTAATTAACTGATCCTCAGGAAAATTACCAACAAGTCTATATGCATTTTCAAATTTTACAAGAAAACTAAAAATATCCTCATCAATGTGTGGTTTTAGTTTTTCCAACATTTCTGCAAAATCATTCCTTGTTGTTAATTTTATTAATTGTGTTAATCTGTCTTGCTTATTTCCATATATTATTTTATCATTGTCCTCACATTTTACAGGCGCGGTCAGTCTACATGCCATTTGAGTCGGCAGCCATGTTTTAAATAGTCTATTCCTTTGTTCGTCATTTAGGCTATATTTGTCCAAATTTGACTAAAACATTTCAGCATTAGTAAATGCATCCACTGACATGTCATAAACTGGAATACATTTCACAATTTTCATTAATTGTTCATGGATTTTCAAATTAAGTTTTACATCTCTGTCTTGAAATTTACATTTCTGCAAATTACTCTGTGAGGATACATTTACAGTTTCTATTGGTTCTGGAATTAAATTCTGTGCCTGTATTTTTCTTGTATTAACACACACGTGCTTAACTTCATTTGTAAGCTGTCAAATAAGATAATTTCTTACTTCAACTCTAATCTCTAGTTCACAGACTGTGTTTACAGCATGTGCTCTCTGTTACTTTGTTACACTGTTCATTTAAATCTGATTTGGCTTCTGTTAACATATTCAAATCTATTTCTTTATCTGCTGATTCTAAATTTTCATGACCTGCATCCCGTTTACAAATCAATGCATTGTAAGTACAGACTAGTTTCATAACATTTCTGATCTTTGTTTTTTCTTATTAACAAACAATTTCTTGGCAATTTCACTATTGGCAATTTCACATTGTGTGTATAAAGATTGCCACAATACAGCATCTGAATAGCTGCTATTACATGCAAACTGCAATTTACTTTTCTCTGCATTCTCATTTATGAATTCCACAATTCATTTATTCCAACAAAATCTAACTTTCCTTGTTTGCTTTCTTTATTCCAATATGCCAATCACCTCTTACTTAACAATATATACAAGATTACACAAAGTTCCTAACTAGGATATTTGTCCAGCAAATATCCCCTTTTTTTTTTGTTTTTTTTTCTTTCGTTCAGCAGCTAATGGCCAGTTAACGGCCAGCAGCTGGAAGATTTCCCTCACATTCCTCACTGTGTTTCACAAGGAGAAGACTTGCAAGTACGAAGTTTTTTAACCATATGATTGCCTAAGCACAGCTCTCCTTAGGACAAAAGATAGAATAGGAGAGTGACAATACAGATTACAATTAACATATAGAAATACAATTAATATATAAGAAATACGCCAGGATTTTTTATATAAATCGCCAGGGTTTTGTATTAACCCCGAACTTAATTGCCAGGGTATTGTATTAACCCAGAACTTAAATAATCAAAAGAAATCGCTAGACTCTCAACCGAGTCTTACTAAATCAAAAGAAATGCCAGGTTTTTCCACCAAACCCGAACTTGGCTAAATATGCCAGTGCTTAACCGCACTTGGCAGTATTATATAACAGTATTAAGCAAGTAGTAAAACAGATTCTCAAGCAGACACTTTCACACATAAAACTCACATACAGGACATAGATAGACAAATTGACAGGTTCTATTCAAATAAAGGGGACATGTGGGCATACTATATACCTGTCGAAGACGTTAACCACAGGAAGCCAAGTGAAGGCACGGAGAATAAGCGAAGTCCAAAGAAAGGAAAATATAGGGTAAGTAACTCATTTACCATATGCAGAGGTGATCAAGCTATTTTTTCCAATCTCTGGTCTTTAATTACGGCTTCTGTAGTAACACAACCCTCTTGTCCCTGTTCGGAATTGCGCCAACTGATTTAGATACCAAAGAAAACTTTGATTATTTGTCTATCTACTCCTTTCTAAATTGATTGTGCGCATGTCTTCTGGAAGTAAATCACACCGGACACATTGCAGGTTTATGAAGAACTCCAGAGTGCCTTTATTCCAGGGGGTGCATGTACAGAGTCACAGTTAACATACAGTATACATTCATCAATTGGTTAACAGTCTAAGGGGTCTTGTCTAAACCCCCCCTACAGGATGTAGTGTCGTCATTACAGAGTTCTCACACCCATATTTCGGCTCCATCTTGGTTACACGATGGGAGGGGGGAAGTGAGTAGTAGTTACTTTAACAGTGATTCTCTATTTTGTTACATGTGGCACATAGCTATTACTTTGCACAAAGGAAGTGGGGGAGGAGTTTAATAAAGGAAGCTGTTCTTTTAACACAGGAATTTGTTACATGAGGCTTGCTCGATGGGAAGGGGGGAGGCTAGCAGGATGGGAGGAATTTGAAGAGAAAATAGTGACTGAACACATTGAAGGGGGGGGAGGGAATATTTAGCCAGCAGCCAGTTTTAACATAGTGAACACAGAATAAATAGACATTAGTAGCCATTTTATTTTAATTCTTCTGTCCATAACAGTCTGTCTGTATGTATGTATGTATGCATGCCTGTCTGTATGTATGCATGTATGTCTGTCTGTATGCATGTATGTCTGTCTGGATGTATGCATGTATGTCTGGATGTATGCATGTATGTATGTCTGTATTTATGTATGTCTGTCTGTCTGTATGTCTGTCAGTATGTCTGTATATATGCATGTATGTCAGTCTGAATGTATGTCTGTATGCCATTATGAATGTATGTCTGTGTATGTCTGTATGCCATTATGAATGTATGTGTGTATGGATGTCAGTGTCTGTATGTTTGTCAGTATGTCTGTATGTTTGAATGTATGTAAGTGTGTGTGTATGTATGTCGGTGTCTGTATGTATGTGTCTTTATGTCCTCATGCATGTGTGTCTGTATGTATGTATGTTAGTATGTGTCTGTCTGTCACTATGTATGCCTGTGAGTCTGTATATGTGTGTATGTCTCAGTATGTGTGTGTCAGTATGTATGCCTGTTTCAGTATGTGTGTCTGTTAGTATGTATCTGTGTCCTTTTGTATCAGTGTGTGTGTTTGTGTCTGTGTGTGTATTCCTGTGGGCGGTATTTGGAGGCAAACCCTGTGGGCGGTATTTGGAGGTGGGCCCTAGGGGGCCCAGACCCTGAGCTGAGTTAGGGGCCCCAAAATTTCTGGTGGCTGCCCTGCCTCCCACACTCTGTCCACCACCTCCCACACTCTGTCCGCCCATTTCCCACTTTCCCATTCACCTGGTCACATTAACAATTTAATCCTGTAATGCTTACCTCCCCTCATCCTGTAACACCTCCCCAACCATGTTACTGGATGAGGATGAGGATGAGGGGAGGTAAGCGTGACAGGATTACATTATTAATGTGACAGGGTGAATGTGGCGTGGTTGGTTCTCACTCTCAACCCCGAACTCATTCAGTCTCATTCACCCCATCACCCTGTCACACTTACCCTGCCAAATATACCCCTTTACTCACCCTTTCACAGTCACCCCTGAAGACAATCATTATGCACACAAAGTCCTAAAACCTAGCTTCACCATAAACAAAGGCAAAGGCAGCCCCCTATATACACAAAACATCGCAAGCAGCTACCACACACACATACTTTCCCAGACACAAACATACACACAGAAACATACTGTGGCAAAAGTAACCTCGCCACTAGTACTTGGTGGGGTCTGCTTGCCAGCCTCCTGCCCACAGAAAATGGGCCCTGAGGGAAACCTGTAAAAGACTATTGAACTTGACCGACTGTTAGCACTGATTTCCCTGGAACTTTTTTGGGCATAGGACCATGTGCACGGTCGGTCAAAATTATGAATTCCTGAACCGATCTGGGTGATTTTTGGATATGTTGTTCACCCAGATCGGGGCTATCACGGGATGTAACCTTTATGGGGTTTTATGTGTTTTAAGGTACTTTTTGGGGTTTCATAAAATTTTATATTTTTATGTGCTTGGAGATAATTAGGTTAGATTAATACAGTTCCTGATTCAATTATCTCCCAAGCACAGAGGAGAGATTCTATTGTTTGTGTATGGTAGTGTCTCACTGTATTTTTTGGTTTATTCACTTTGTGTCCCAGTGCCCAACAAGTCCACCTGGGTGTCACCCTTGTTGGGAAACTTGCATTAAAGGCCAGTGTGCCTCCATTAAAATTCTGTTCCTGCTTACCCTCAACATAGAGTCTCATCTCATGTGTGGGGGAAACGGCTGTATCTATCCTGGGGATTGCTATATCACTATACTCCCCAGGAATTACCATATATATTGCCATAATACAGACCAGGTCCTGTTGGGAGCTGGCCGCGAGCTCTTACTTACCTTTGTAGCAGCTCCGGTCATCTCCTGGTTAGCTTCCTGTCAGCTCCCAGTGTAAGTCTTGCAACACCCTCAGCCATCAGAGTGTTGCCATGGGTTACCGTGGCAATGCTCAGCGCGGCACGCAGACCGCGAGACTTACACTGTGAGCTGAACTGGGGAGCTGCACGGAGCTGACGGGGATCTGACCGGAGCTGCTACAAAAGGTAAGTAACAGCTTGCTCCGGGCCCCCCTGCACAGCCCATCCACTGGACCACCAGGGAATGTTACTGCCCCCCTCCCTGGCCAGATAACAAGCAAGGAGGGGGGATACATTTTTTTAAAATAAATATTAAAATAATATTATTAATAATAAATAATAATATTAAAAAATATGAAAATAATTATTAAAATAATAATAATAAAAAAATTACAATAATAAAAATGCCCTCCCCCAACCAGTTTACACACACACACACTCTGCATTCACACAAACACATACTGCATTATATACACACACACACACTCTGCATTATATACACACAGAGGGTGTGTATATAATGCAGAGTGTGTGTTTGTATGAATGTGTGTGTATATAATGCACACACTCTGCATTATATATACACACACACTCATACAAACACACACTCTGCATTATATACACACACACTGCATTCATTCTAAACACACTACATAAACAAACACTGCTTTCATTAATTACACACTACATTCATTATATACATACACTACACAAACACACACACACTGCTTTCATTATATACACACACACTACACAAACACACATACACTGCATTCATTATGTACACACACTGTAAATAAATATTCGATTAATGTAATTTTATTGGGATCTAATTTTATTTAGAAATGTACCAGTAGTTGCTGCATTTCCCACCCTAGGCTTATACTCGAGTCAATAAGTTTTCCCAGTTTTTTGTGCTAAAATTATGGGCCTCTGCTTTTATTCAGGTCGACTTATACTTGAGTATATACAGTATAATCACTAGCTCTTATAAGAGCTGTCCCTGCTATGCTCTCTGGGAGTAGGAGAGGTCTGCCCACTGGAAGCTGGATCCCGGTCTTGGGTCCAGGGTGGGTGAAGAACGGTAAGAGTCAGTGGCGGATCCAGAGCCTGACCTCGGGAGGGGCACTTGCAGATTATTTAGAGAAATAATCCAGACACAATACAGCTCAGTGTAGTGGTTATGGTGCCAGGAGTGTCGGGACCCCCTCCCAGAGTAAGTAGTCAAACTGTTTAAGAACTTACCTAAGGTCTGCTTGGAAATGGGGCTGTAGTAGGGCATAGGAGCAGGGGTGCAGTGTGTGTGTGTTTGTGTAAGAAGGACTGTGTGAGCAGTGTGTGTGTGTGTGAAAGTTGCAGTGTGTACGTGAGGACGGCAGTGTGTGTTAGGGGGGCAGTGTGTGTGGGTATGTTGCAGTGTGAGTGTGGGGCAATGTGTGTATGGGGGGAAGTTTGTGTGTGGGGGGCCAATGTGTGTGTAGGGTGTGTGTATTGGGGGCAGTGTATGTGTCAATGTGTGTGTATGGGGGAAGTGTATGTGTGTGGGAGCAGTAGTGTATGTGTATGGTTAGCAATATGTGTATGGTGGGCAGTGTATGTATGTGGGGCAATGTGTGTGTATGGGGCAGTGTATGTATGTGGGGGCAGTGTATGTATGTGGGGGCACTGTGTGTGTATGGGGGCAATGTGTGTGTGTGGGGGGCAATGTGTGTGTGTGTGTAGGGTATGCGTGTGATAAGGATGGGGGGCTTTTTTAATGTTTTTTCTTAATTTGATAAAAAGATTTTTTATTTTTATTTAAAATATACATAATGTCCCCCCTCCCTTCTTACCTTTGTTTAGGGAGGAGGGGGACATTTCTCGATCCCTGGTGGTCCGGTGGGGAATCCCTGGTGGTCCATGTGGTGAGAGTGAACTCTAGCCCCGGTATCCTGATCTGGTGTGTTGCCGTGGCAACTCTCCGTGCTCGTGAGAGAAGGACCTGGAGGAGCTGCAGACTGAGCTCCCCCGGGTCCTCTCTCTCTCCCTCCTCTGCCGGCAGCCAGCAAACAGTGCCTGCGGACCGGAGAGGGAGATCTCTGATCTCCCCTCCGGTCCTTGAAGGCACATTGCAGGGCTGGCGCTTGGACAGCGCCAGCCCTGCATTAGCCAGCAGGGGAGGGGGAGAACCTCGGATTCTCGGGGGGGGTCAATTGCCCCGTTGCCCCCCCTGGATCCGCCAGTGGCAAAAGTCCGGTGTAGCTGCATCACTGGAAGTTGGGTCTGCGGTGCTTATGGTGTCCAAGAATACTCCCACCATATCCTCTAGTAAATGTGCCATCTCCCCAGGCATTACTCCCCAAAACTTTGCGCACTTTGAAGATAACAGGCTGCTAAGAGTCCTCCACTTCTTTCATAACTGACAACTCTTACCATTCCCAGACCTACCAAGAAAAGTACCAATAACCACCTTTGACAATTTCCGCTATCTACAATTGTGCAGTTTCCTTAACGAACCAAACATCATGGCAACAGCAACCGCAACATTCATACACTTCGAAAGAGCATGTCTACATGCACTCATTCAAAAGGGACAGATCTCTACGATATACTCCCTCTTGAACTCAAACTCCCCAGTAAATGTCCTATCTTATACATCGGCATGGGAATGAGTCATAGGCCCACCAGACACTCTCTTTAACTGGGCAGACATTTGGGAAGCCACAGCATTGCTCACTGTATGCGTTAATCATAAGTAACAAGCATATAAACCGATGCTCCGGTGGTACCTCACAACCCTTAGACTGAAGCATATAGGGTGTAGAAACGGATGTCTGCTGGAAAGACTGTGGAAACAGGGGCACGTATATCCACCTATGGTGGGAATGCCCTTCGATCTCCCAGCTCTGGGTCAGTGTCTCTAACCTTGCCTCCAAGATCCTCCACACTGACTTGCCCATGAACCCTTGAACATGGTTTCTTTAAAAACCCCACACTACTCTTACCAGAGCACAGAATAAACTGGAGGCAAAGATCACACTCACTACCAGACGCACAATTGCAGGGGTAACTATAACAAACCCTCCCTCACGGTAATGCTTCTAAAGACAGCTGTGACAATGGAAATGGATATAATATCAGCCATATTCCACGAAACAACAAAACATTTCCACAGAATTTGGGACCTCTGGATCCTAGAACAAAACAGCACATAGGGGGAAGGGCCGGTGGCATGCGGCCACACCCCGGGGGCAGTACAGCACCACTACCCCCTCACCTCACACATCCTCTACTCTTCTCCTTCTTGCTCCCACTACACTCCCTTCAATACCCCCAACTCTCTTCTTCACCCTTTTTTTCTCTCTCTCTCTCGCTCTCTCTCCCCTTCTCCTCCCGCATCCACACCCATCCCCTCACCCCACCTCCCCACGGCGCAGGTTGTTACAAGTATTGAAGCAAAGTTAAACACACACAGGGAGCCAGACATACAACAACAACAACCACTTATCTTTACCCACCAGACTCCTGAATCTTTCTAAAAAATGTTAGGTACAAATATAGTTAGAAACCACAATAAGGTGTCTACCTCTTATGAAATTTTGCAATTGCAAAGAAGTCAACTACCACAATTGTAACATTACGTAACCCCATGGCTCGAGTCCTGCAGGAACGCATGGGAACGGCGTTCCTGCACTTTTTTCACAGCAGGAACGCCGTTCCCCCTGCAGGCACTCAGGGGGCGGCAAAAAATGCCGCCCCCAAATTTCCCCTGTCATGGGGGGGGGGGGCAACCTGATGGATTGCCCCCCCGGTGAACGTCTCTCTCCCTGTCACACGCGGAGAGGGAGCTGTGTGCTCTCTGCTCCCTCTCGCCGCGCGGGATGTCTGCTGATACTGGGAGCCGGGTTGATGACGTCATATTCCGGCTCCCAGCATCAGCAGACATCCCGCGCGGCGAGAGGGAGCAGAGAGCACACAGCTCCCTCTCCGCGTGTGACAGGGAGAGAGCCGTCCTCACTGCAGCCCCACTGGACCCCAGGGAAAGGTAGGGATGCTGGGTGGGTGGGAAATGTTAATTTTTTTATAATATTATTAAGTTGTATATATGTATGTCTGTTTGTGGATGTGTGGATGTCTGTTTGTGGATGTGTGGATGTCTGTTTGTGGATGTGTGGATGTCTGTGTGTGGATGTCTGTTTGTGGATGTGTGGATGTGTGTTTGTGGATGTCTGTTTGTGGATGTCTGTTTGCGGATGTGTGGATGTCTGTTTGTGGATGTGTGGATGTGTGGATGTCTGTTAGTGGATGTCTGTTTGTGGATGTGCGGATGTGTGGATGTCTGTTTGTGGATGTCTGTTTGTGGATGTATGTATGTCTGTTTGTGGATGTGTGGATGTGGATGTCTGTTTGTGGATGTGTGGATGTCTGTTTGTGGTTTTGTGGATGTCTGTTTGTAGATTTGTGGATGTCTGTTTGTGGATTTGTGGATGTCTGTTTGTGGATGTGTGGATGTGGATGTGTGGATGTCTGTTTGTGGATGTGTGGATGTCTGTTTGTGGATGTCTGCTTGTGGATGTGTGGATGTCTGTTTGTGTATGTGTGGATGTCTGTTTGTGGATGTGTGGATGTCTGTTTGTGGATGTGTGGATGTCTGTTTGTGGATGTCTGTGGATGTCTGTTTGTGGATGTCTGTTTGTGGATTTGTGGATGTCTGTTTGTGGATGTGTGGATGTCTGTTTGGGATGTTGTTTGTGGATGTCTGTGCATGTGTGGATGTCTGTTTGTGTATGTGTGGATGTCTGTTTGTGGGATGTGTGGATGTTCGTGGATGTGTGGGATGTCTGTGGATGTGTGTTTCTGTGGGATGTGTGTTTTTGTGGATGTGTGTTTGTGGGATGTGTGTGTGCGTTGGTGGATGTCTGTTTGTGGATGTGTCTGTTTTGTGTATGTGTGTGGATGTCTGTTTGTGTATGTGTGGGATGTCTGTTTGTGGATGTCTTTGCTCTGTGGATTTGTGGATGTCTGTTTGTGGATGTGTGGATGTCTGTTTGTGGATGTGTGTTTTGTGGATGTTCGTGGATGTGTGGATGTCTGTTTGTGGATGTCTGTGTATTTGTGGATGTCTGTTTGTGGATGTCTGTTTGTGGATGTCTGTATGTCTGTGGATGTGGATGTCTGTTTGTGGATGTGTGGATGTCTGTTTGTGGATGTTTGTGTGTGGATGTGTGGATGTCTGTTTGTGTATGTGTGGATGTCTGTGGATGTCTGTTTGTGGATGTGTGGATGTCTGTTTGTGGATGTCTGTGGATGTGTGGATGTCTGTTTGTGGATGTGTGTTTGTGGATGTGTGTTTGTGGATGTCTGTGTGTGGATGTCTGTGTGTGGATGTCTGTGGATGTGTGGATGTCTGTGTATTTGTGGATGTCTGTTTGTGTATTTGTGGATGTCTGTTTGTGGATATGTGGATGTCTGTTTGTGGATGTGTGGATGTCTGTTTGTGGATGTGTGGATGTCTGTCTGTGGATGTCTGGATGTGTGGATGTCTGTCTGTGGATGTCTGGATGTGTGGATGTCTGTTTGTCTCAGTGTGTGTAGGAGTGTATTTATGTCTGTTAGCGTTTGTACGTGTGTATGTGAGTGTATGTGCTTCTGTTAGTGTATGCATGTGTATGTTTGCAATTGCAAGTATGTGCATACGTTATTGTAAGTTTCTGTCAAATAAGTGAGAGTCTGTCATTTAGTGTGTGTGACTATTAGTGTGTGTCTCTCTGTCAATGAATGAGTGTGTGTCAGTGAATGTGTGTGTCAAATCAGTGACGTCTGTGTGTTTGTCATTGAATGTGTGTGTTACTTACAGTGCGTATCTGCCAGTGTGGGTGTCTGTCAGAGAGTGTGCTTAAAGGGACACTATAGGCACCCAGACTACTATAGCTCCTTGAAGTGGTCAGGGTGCAGTGTCCCAGTCCCCTTAAACCTTCTCAGAAACTGCAATAATTACCTGAGGGGTAACTCCAAGTCTAGTGGCTGTCTATCAGACAGCCACTAGAGGGACTTTCGGGTGGTTAGGTGACCAAAAGTCACCTAACTGATGCTGGACGCCCTCACCCTGTGCATGAGGACATCCAGCATCTGCTAAATACCCATAGGATTTTAACCCCTCCAGTGTCGAGTGGGGGAGGGGAGGACATGAGAGGAGGGGGGCACTATATGGAATTATAGTGCCAGGAAAACAACTTTGTTTTCCTGGCACTATAGTATTTATTTAAAAGGAGCAGGGAAAGGTGGAGTCTAAAGAGGAAGGGGTGGGTTCTTAATCAGGAAGTGGTGCACCCTTGACATGAAGGAGTGGTAAATTTAGATTAGGGGGGTGCTCTATAGTCATGTCTAGGGCAGCATAAAATTAAAATACACCACTGTGTAAATATATATATATATATATATATATATATATATATATATATATATATACATACACACACACACACACACACACACACACACACACACACATACATATATATAAACATACATACAAGTGTTTTTTTTTTTTTTGGGGAGAGTTCCCACACTTTTTTCCCCAGGACTTGACCCCTGTACATAGGCAATCCAGTATATTATTAGTGGCACTAATCTCTAATTTACCTCACATTAAAGGGACACTATAGTCACCAGAACCACTACAGACTTTTTAATGTAAACAGTGCTGCACATAGTGTCAGAAAAAAGACACTGTGTGCAGCACTGGCATTGGCTCATATGGCAGATCATATGGGTGGGGCATTGTGATGTCACATGGTGGCAAATATCCTTGCACCAGCCCTGCCTGCTGGTAACCCTCTGCTCCAGCACCAAATGTACTATAGACTAAAAAAAGGTATACTTGGGTTCCTATGAATTTGGCTCCACTGAGTTTTCAATTAGCCAATGAAAACCATTCCCAAAAGATGAAGCTAATACTCGAAATAGTCTTCTAACTGAGAGGAGCATTTTTGATTTTGCACTACACATAGCAATGCTTCCAGTTGTTTTCATATCTATTTGTTTTTTAAGGAGCCTTTCAATAATTGGTGTATTAGTGTTTGAGATCATGTGACAATTTAATTGCAGACAGGTGTACATTATTGAAATAATGATGTGACTTCTAAAGAACATTGTTGCGTCAGAGTTTATTTAGGAGTTTCGTAGGACTGGGAGTGAATATTTATGCAACAGACAATGCACCTTCAATGTGCACTACATGCACACTTAATTTATTATTAACTTTAAAGGCATAATATTGCAAGATTTGACTGACAAAATCTGATAGCTTATGGAAAGTATTATATGAAGTAAACTTTACTTCAACATTCATAGATTTATATTAAATGGTTAGAGCTTCATTGTATAGGCCTAAGACATATGTAACAGAGATATAATATAAAAGTCAAGCTGAATAGCAAATCTAATAAAAAAAATTGCTTTACATCAAGTAGGGAAATGACACAAGGTGAGTCAGATAATTCTCATGTGAATATTTAATGTATAATTCTATCTTAATGTTTCATGTATATTAATATTGGCTGATCATAGCAGCTGTTTCATTTGATTTAGGTTTTGATTCATTTGGTTTTGGTCACTTATAGGATAAAATAATAGATTATATACGGAATAGAAAAGCAGATTTTGACAGGTGCTCCGGTGACACAGTTTCAACCTATTTCCAATGTCTATTTCAAGAAATGTAACCCAATGGGTAGAATGCAAATGGTGGAGTTATCAAGGCAAAAAAATCTGTTATTCTCGGGTAATATTCTAAACACTAAGCAATCACCTGGACATGGAAAAAGAATATCATGGGGAAAAAAATCTTTATAACATGTAATAGAGCATGTGACAATAAAGCATGTTTCTCCAAATAATATAATAAATATCATAAAATCGTGCGTAGAAAATTTGGAAAAACAATTCCAAATATGTTTTGTTACATCGGAAAAAAAGACAAATTGTTGAATGTAATTCACCAAATCTGGCAAAATAAGAATACAGAGAATATTACCTTTAAAGTAATAAATGTGAAATATAGAACTGAAAGGTAATACAGGTGCTGCCTTTATTCAACATTGTAAAAGAGAGAGAAATAGACACTTGGCCTTCTAGTAATACGAATTGTAGGCACCACCAATATTTTGATTTAAATATACTGTAATATTTGCCATCACAAGGTAAAGATCGGACTATAACCTCATCAACCTATTGTTCCTGCAACATTTTGTAATTGCCTCATTTATTATTACATTTCCCCCTTCTATTGAAAAGCACTGCAGAATAAGTTGACACTATATAAATGTCAATAATAATATTATAACTGGCAAATTATTACTCTTAAGGCATTGTTTTTTATGTTGTGTGTGTTTTTTTTTTTATACATTCCTACCAGTACCACGAAAGAGAGCATTACCAGATTCTGCTTTGTGTATTGATATCGAAAGGGTGAATGTAGCGAATATTTTTGCATGCCTAGTCAGGTTAAAGAGACATTGCTGCCAGCAGGGATGGACTGACAACACTATGGGCCGCTGGGCAAACTTAGGCCCCAAGTCCCTTGACAGCCAATATGCACACATACAAGTATGCATACTGGTTTATTCACTCAACTAGGAATTGTAGATAATTGAAATGGGAATTGCAAATTTTAGGCCAAAAAGCACCAGCTTTAGTGGACAAATTCCTTTGTGTATTTCTATATATAATGTGAAAGAATATGTTTTAACACAAGTCTGAATATATTTGCATGTATAATGTGAGAGTAATCTCTGTGTAATTGTTTTTAGCGTCAGTATATGTGAGTTGAAGGATGCATTTGTTTATGAAAAATGTATTTGTGTATAGTGCAAGTATGTGACTGCGTGGGCTCATTTGTGCATATTTTCAGAATGTGAATCTAAGGTTGTACTTGTGCAGTTTGGCTGCCTGTCCCAAAACATGGGTGCATTTGTGTGTAATGTTGAATGGAGAAAAGTATATTTGTGTGTAAATTAAATCCAGTGTTTTTTTCGCATTTGATGTGAGTAGTACATGTATGTGAAAACAAAAAAAGTGTGAGGGTGTGGCCATATATATTTCTGTATACATACTTTTGCCCCAGCAAGCCCACGGTTGAACCTTTCACTACTCAACATGCTGCTTTGGGCTACTACAACTTTGTGGCCAAAAGATTATTTTTATGTATTGTTAAAATACACTAAACACCAGTTTATGGTATTCATACTCTATGCTCTCTGATATATGTTCCCCAAATGTGTTCAAAAATATGTATCTCATAAGACAATACATTGAAAGTCTTGAGTATCTTATATGGACTACCACAGGACATTCTATGAAAGAACCTGCAGTAAAATGAGTTTATATTTGAATTGCAGAGACAATTAATTTGAACTGCAGAGACATAGAACCAAGCAGCCTTCTGCACAGGAAAAAAAAAAGGATAATGAAAATCAAATTTGCAAAAAGAAATGATGAAATACAGCCTGGTGACTGACCATGGATTGATCCAGGAGCTGGTGGAAAATGGAAGAAGACATGTATGTGAAACCATGACCTGAGTAACATTTAGTGTCTAACAGCTTCTTCTTAAGTAAGAATTAAAATATTTTGGTGGCTAATTACAATCACACATGGAAAATGGAAGGAGAAGAGCACTCAGTAAAATGTGTTTATATTTGAATTGCAGAAACATTGTACCCAAAAATTTTGCCAGCAAAGGAACAGGCTAAAAAAGTGAACCTAACAAATGAAAGCGATCAGGCATGATGTAAAAGTGCGTGGTGTTAAACAGTTAATGCGGAACCACCCTTTTGTGTTTGCCCCTTTCATATTGTGTGGGAGCTACAAGACACCTCTACAATGGTTGACAAACCCCTCCCCTAGATGTGTGGTTATCCGTAAATAGAGCACCATTGAGATAGAAAATTTGGTAGTAGTATCAAGTAGTGACTTAGTAGTATTATGTTTGACCACTACAGGACAGTAGCCCACTTGGGGGCAGTTTAGTGTCAAGGTGGGGGCTAGCCAGTAAGTCAATTAATTGAGGTTAATTTGAGAGACATGGAACATATGTCATTTGAACTTCCCTTTAAGAAGTGAAATCTTGAATACGCAATAATGTAAGCAGGAAAAAAACAAAACAGTATAGTAAATGGCTCAGTATACCTGTCATCTAATATACAGTGAGAAACTATGGGTCACTATAATTTTTTTTCTTTGCTTACTTTGTTTATGGTAAGTATATTCTTTAAATTTGTTATTTATTTTTCAATTTTTTTGTTTGTTTCCTAATATAAATGGCAGAGGGGCACCTCTAACCCCATATACAGTAGGTGGCAAACTATAGTTAGTACAATGAAGTAGCCCTTTTGGTCTTCACTTGGAAGAGCAAGTGGTGCTTGCAGCAATAAATACTAATTTCATTCACAGATCATGCGAGAAGTGACTAATATAGGGAAAATGGAGGAAGTAAGAAAAAAGAATAGGGAAAAAGAATGTGGGGTGCTATCAAGAACAGTAGCAGAATACAAATATGCAGTTTATATAGTAGTTGAACACATGCAATCAGGGCCGGTGCAAGGATTTTTGCCGCCATATGGCAAAATTAAAATTTGCAGCCGCCGCATGTGACATCACAATGCACCACCCATATGATTTGCCATATGAACTAACGCCAGTGCTGCACACAGTGTGTGTTTACATTAAATAGCCTACAGAGACAGGATATAGACACCAGAACCACTACATTAAACTGCAGTGGTTCTGGAGACTATAGTGTCCATTTAATGTGAGGTAAATTAGAGAATAGTGCCACGAATAACATACTAGATTGCCTACTTATAACCAGATGAGAATGATATAGGCTCTGGCTGCAGTCTGGCCCCACTGGTCTGGTGTAGAAAAGGCTCTCTGGCGGCTGTATGTAACTGTGGTCACAAAAGTCAATGTTCTGTGGGAACGTGAAGCAGCTCTATTGTTTGGGGCCCTTTGCACAGCTCAAGGTCTAGGCTGCCGAAGTCGCCTATGGGAAGCGCCAGCCCTGCATGCAGTCTATGAACATAAACATTTGTGTGAAAAAAACCAAAAATGTAACTATAACCAGCAGATTTGATGCAGTTTTATGATAAAATGGTTTTAAAAAGGGTCAAAATGCTCTTAGATAAATTGCTTGGGGATGTACTTTCTAAAAATATATACTTTTGTGTAGCGGTTTCTGTGACTACTATTGAAGTTGTAATCTCAGCATGCCAAATTTTACAAAGGGTTAGCTTTAAATCAGTAACTCACTCCCTAAAATATTTGTTTCCTAACTTATATAAAAATATTGAACTATTATTGAAATCCTAGGCATATTGGGCATTTTAACAACAAGGACTAATTAGCGAATACGTTTTGAGCTTGTTTTTTTTGTTGAAATTTCTACTAGACATAAATAATTAAATCCAAATAAATATATATACTTATCTATGTATGTAGGTATCTATGTATGTGTTTGTGTGTGCTGAATGCATTTATTTATATCTGCACACTTCTAGGGAATGCTTATATCTTATTTTGCAAATGTTGCGATCTATATTCTAGAGGTTTTTAAATAGCATGTCAGTGGCACAAAAATATACAAAATTCTTTATAGTTGCATACTGCTATGTATTTTTACCTAGATAGGCTTGCATGAAGACTTGTCATTTTGATGAGCCTAGTATCAAAAGTAAAATGACATTGTTAGAATTAAAGGGACATAAGCATGTGGCTCCTTTCAGGAAGGACTGTGTGAATGAATGAGCTACTTGTGATGTATCAGATAGAGCCACACTCCATCAATCAGGCACACAATCATTACTGCTTTCAATGGTTTGATGAGTGAAGGACTAACCTATCTGGATTTCCCCAAGCATTTCCAGTTTGTATTTTGCTGAAGCCTGAGAAAGATTTGTCTTATGAGGAGATAAGGAAATGTGACACAGAGGACACCAAAGAAATGGATTGATGTCAAATCATGTGCTTATGTTATGGGCCCACTCAATTTTAAAGATTCAATAAAGCATACATTTAACCATTCTCTCTATAAGACTTGACAAAAGCATGAAATGTATTCTGTGGAGAACACCTTGTTTCCTACAGAGATGATCCAATTAGAGTTTAGACATGAAGTCAAAACAAAGATAAGAACACATGAAATGTAAAATAAAATTAAATAAAAACAAACACACAATGCAACCATCCTTATCCATTTTAGGATGTATCTCACAGGGGAATAATATGCAATTGTGTCCTGTGTTCATGCACTCTGGTAGTGAGTTAGTACTTTTACACCTATTAGGGTTATTCACGAAAGTGAGAATTGTCAGGAAGTCAAAGTGAATTTCACATGTAAGAGGAAAGTGGCCAAACATAGATGACTTCTGCCTCAGCACTTGGTTGACCATGCTCTGTTACTTTACGTTGTCTTCCTCTTCAGGGTTGAGTTGCTGCTGGTACTAAATGCTTCCACTTTCCAAGACTTACAATTCACCATGGAACATCTAGCAGGGATAAAATTTCACGAACTGACTTAGTGCAAGGGTGGCATCCTATCACAGGACCATGCTTGAATACAGCTGTGACAATGGGTCAGATTAAAACACTTGAATATAATAACTAAGTGGGGTGTATGTTTTTATGCCCTCCTCCTGTTTACCCTCTTAGGGAGGGGGTATTATCCTTGGTGGTTCAGTGGGCGTATAATCTCTGCTGACTGTATCTCAGTGGGGTGGTCTGCAGCTCTGGTAAGTGGACCCCACATTAAATCCTCTTTTGCTCCGGTGAATAAATCACAGTGGTGCTATGGTAACCAAGGGGCAGAGCTCTGATTCATGAAATAAGTGCCGATGAAACCCAAAAAAGAAAGCTTAAAGTGCTCCTTGTGATCATTTGCTGTTTAATATGCTGCTTAATTGTAAGTTTTTCCAACCTACCCCTGGCCCCACCTTACCAACAGTGGCTGATCTTGGGAGGGGCACTTGTAGATTATTTAAAGAAATAATCCATGTCCAATAACCACTACAGCTCTGTGTAGTGGTTATGGTGCCAGGAGTGCAGGGACTCCCTTTCAGAGTTAGTAGTCAAACTGTTTAAGAACAATTTGACAACTTACCTTGGGTCTGCTGGGATATGGAGCTGTAGTAGGGCATAGGAGCAGTTGTGAGTGGTACAATGTATGAAAGGTTCAGTGTGTGTGGGGGGTGTAGTGTGTGAATGTGTAGGGTGTGTGGGGCAATGTGTGTATGGAGGGGGCAGTGTGTGTGTGTGGGGGGGCATTGTATGTGTGTGGGGCAATGTGTGTATGGGGGACTGTGTATGTGTGTGTGGGGCAATGTGTGTATGGGGGACTGTGTATGTGTGTGTGGGGCAATGTGTGTTAATGTGTATGGTGTGTGTGGGGGCAGTGTATGTGTGTGTGGTGGCAGCATGTGTATGGGAGGCAGTGTATGTGTGTGGGGGGCAGTGTGTGTGTGTGGGGGGGCAATGTTTGTAGGGGGGCAGTGTGTGAATGTGTGGTGAGGAGGGTAGGGGGGATTTTTTATATTTAAAAAGATATATATATATATACACACATTATGTCCCCCCTCCCTTCTTACCTTTACTGAGAGAAGGTAAGAAGGGAGGGGAATCCATGGTGGTCGCAGTGGTGAGAGTGAACTCTAGCCCACAGCTCCAGAGTTCACTCTCGCGAGATCTGGAGCATTGCTGTGGTAACCGCGGCAACACTCGCGAGAGAAGGACCCGGAGGAACAGCAGGCTGAGCTCCCGGGTCCTCTCTCCCTCCCTTCCTTGACGGCTGTCAGCACGGTGCCTGCGGAACAGGCGGAACTCTAGGGCCTGGTCACAATAGGGACCTTAGCAACCTGTTGATTCCACCACTGACCACTCTTCTCCTTTCTTTCATACTAGTAGGCAGGAGCTTGCTTCTTGTATGCAGCCTGGGACAGAGAAAGAGGCAGATGTAATGAGTGTTGCAGAAAGAAGACATGTCACAAAGCTGCATGATGACAGGAGACTATGGGATGTTAGAGAAATGAAAGCAGCAGGAGCATTCGCATAGTATGCAAACTCAGCTTTACATTAAAGGACCATTATAGGCACCCAGACCACTTCAGCTCAATTAAGTGGTCTGGGTGCCAGGTCCATCTAGGGTTAACCTTGCCTGCTGTAAACATAGCAGTTTCAGAGAAACTGCTGTGTTTACTTTAGAGTTAATCCAGACTCTAGTGGCTGTCTCATTGACAGCCGCTAGAGGCGCTTCTCACTGTGATTTTCACAGTGAGAAGACGCCAGCGTCCATAGGAAAGCATTGAGAAATGCTTTCCTATGGACTGACTGAATGCGCGCATGGCTCTTGCTGCGCATGTGCATTCAGTCGATGACGTCCAAAGGAGGAGGAGAGTCCCCAGCGCAGAGGGAGCCTGGCGCTGGAGAAAGGTAAGTGTTTAACCCCTTCCTCCCCCTTCAACCCGGCAGGAGGGGGGCCATATTAAAACTATAGTGCCAGGAAAACGAATTTGTTTTCCTGGCATTAAAGTGGGCCTTTAACTATTTTATAGCTAGGCAGTCTATGCAGGTTTTGTTTCCCCTGCATCTCTCCCAATTTTTATTTTTAATACTTTAAATCAATGTGGGCCTATTAAATAGGCACGGCCCTGGAACTGCAGCTCTATTATCCCTTGGGCAAAGGGTCCTCCAACCTCAGCAATTTCAGTTAAATGTTAAGATTAGTAAAATAATAAAAAGTCATACAGTATTCTTTTATAAAATAAGCATCACTAAGTTGCCCCTAATATTTGGACACTAGCTGCTCCCTTTCTTGAACTCAACTGCAAAAAAATTGTAATTTAGTGTTGGTTGTGAATAATATTCCAGCAATACATTGTTCCATTCCCGATGCTTTGCTCTAACCACGTCCAAAATAAATCTCCTCCACAAATTAGATCAGTGATGCTCAAATTTGTCGAACTGCCTTTCAAATTGTTTTAGTTTTTTTACCCAAGTTCCTTCTGAAGATTAAAAGCGAAGAGACTCTGCTCTTGCGTGCACAGCTAACGGCATTAACATCGATTCTGGAAATGGCTAAGTACTAAATTAGCAGCTACATGCGCAGAAAAGAGGTTGACATGTCAGGAGATATTAAAACTGTCCATTTAATGTAAAAACTTAGATAATACATGAGTTAAAGTGAGAGGATGAGAGAAAGCTTTTAAGCATTCCCTCAAGATTGATGGCAAAATAATATTATTGAACACACAATTGGTAGATTCAGGATGCTGTTAGGTAGCACACTATAAAATAATTATAGCAAAAAGCATATATTGGAGCTAAAGAGAGATAGCAGAAACATATAATGAATTATCAATAGAAATCTAGAGATTCAAGTTACATCCCACTTGGACTGAATGCTTCCTGGTTCTGCCATTCTGGCAATGAGATGAATATTTAATGCTTTCTTCCGGGACAGGCAATTTCTCATCATTTGATCAAGCTAAAAATGTTTGTGAAGCCTCAGACATGGCTGGTGTTGTGGTTTTGTGTGGGAGACAAATTGAAATTAAAACTCTCAGTTTACAATATGATTTGTGCTCTGTTGGTAGATGTGAGTGGTGAGTTTACAATACATGCATGAAATGTTGCTCTGGGAGGGATAATAATACAGAAGGCCTAGAACATCCTAGTTTATATAGGATTATCTTCAATACTCACTGGCATTTATTTGTGCTTGACATTACCAGTTTTTTGTTAGGCTAGTGCAAAAATTCAGTGCACCCGGCCCTACTATTTTACCAGTCCTGTTCCATCATACAGGTCAATCATTTTAAAATGCTATAATGACAGAAAGAATATTTAATAATTGCAATGTTACAAACCATATTATAAATAGGAAGAAGAATCACTGTGGGGGAAGAAAAAAATATATACATAGAATGTGATGTCAGATAAGAAACATTCTAGTCACCCAATTTTCTAAATACGATCATTAGTCCTTGGCTTTATCTTACATCTAGGATAGCCTTATGCTTATCCCACGCATGCTTTGAACTCCCTCACTGTGTTAACCACAACCACTTCAGCTGGAAGGCTATTCAATACATCCACCCACTAGCCTCTCAGTAAAGTAAAAACAATAAGAATAATATATACGGTGACTACCCTCCCAACCCTAACAAAAGAAAGGGGGGTATGGTTTATCACAGAATTGTACCTCCAAGGTAAATGGAGGAAGGGAACCTAAACTGTGCTCCCTGGGGTGATGGTAACCTTCAAATAACGTGACAGAAGAAAAACAGATCCCAATACACTCCACTAACGGGTGTGCAGCGGGAGGAGCACAGAAGAATACAAAGAGATAATTAAAAACACTAGTATTTATTAAATCTAATATATAAACATGTAGATTAAAAAAAAAACTAAACATATAATGTCGCGCAAAAGTGTATATAGAGGATCAGGCAAGGAGGAAAGTGGAAAAAAAAACAGACAATACATCTGATGTACAGGATATCCACCTGTTAACCACTACCACTTCAGCTGGAGGGCTATTCTGTGCATCCACCCACTAGCCTCTCAGTAAAGTAATACTTCCTGATATTATTTTTAAATTTTTGACCTTCTAATTTAAGACTTTGTCCTCTTGTTGTGGTAGTTTTTCTTCTTTTATATACACTCTCCTCTTCTTTATGTATTTAAATGTTTATATCATGCCCCTCGTCTCATCTTTCCTTCAGTGTTAAATATAAACAATAATGACAAAGATTAGAAATAAAACATATGCAATAAAACAGAGCTGAATAAATAAATAGATAACCAAAAAGCCATAGTCCAAAAGCTCATAAATAAATAAATAATGCACAATTTCCCAAATCCTTGTACTGCACATAAAAAAAAGTAATGATCCATATCTTTATCAAGCTTCTACAACATTCACAGTGATCATTAAATACAGTGTAGACTTCGCAAAAAAGCGTTAAAAAGGTGTTAAAATCATATCCGTCATACTGCATTAAAACAGAGGCAGTATGAGGGAAATAGGAGTTCCGCTTTACGTCATCGCACCGATTTTGCGTGATGATGTCATTGAAAACGGCCATGTGACTGTCAGAGAGAGTTCCATCTCCTAAATGATAGTTTCTATTGTTCTGTGAATGAACGAACAAACAAACAAACAGGTTAGTCACTCCCTCTTATTGCCTTTTCTAATAGATATGTGCTGTTTTAATTGATTCATGCTGGAATTGGCACAATATGTGTTTGTGAGTAGCTGTGATTTGTTTACTTATTTGGCACTTTATTTGTTTTTTTTAATTATCTATGATTATTTAGATGTTATTCACCTGATTTTAACACCTTTTAAACACTTTTTTTTGTTAATTCTATACTGTATTTAATGATCACGTTGCTGCTTTTGCTCCAGTAAAGCTGCCTTTTGGCTATTACATGGGGCGTGGACCAATACTTTATTTCAGATATATACTTGGGTCCTGGCCGACCTTGGTTCCGATGCACCTTGGTTATCTGGTGAACGTGGTTCCCTCCATTTATCTACTATCAAGACCATAATATATCTAAACATTTCAGTTTGTTTGATGGCTCTAAGCCAATGGGTCTAAAATGTATAATTATAGAAATGGTGAACATTAATTGGAAAGGGGGTAACAGTGATATGGAATTACAGTAGATAAAACAGTAGCTAAATCAAGATTTTCATTGGATACTCTGGAACCTAAGGGCCTAAAAGTAAATTTTTAGTTGAATGTTACTGTCACTGTGTTTTTTCCCTTTCTCTTTAGAAAGACAGTCTGTTGTCATTCACTAATTGGGGTACAATGACATCAACCTCTGAAAATTAAACTCAGAATAGAGTACTTAGAGAAAGTGGTTTGATTTTATTTTCCAATTTGCCTTTTTGGCCTCCATATATTTTGCAAGTCGGTTCTTAAATCTCTATTTAATGAATACACTTGGTGTCAATGATGATAAAAGTATTTACATCATTACCTTTACAATCGTATAATAATAACAAATGATATTTGGATTGTAAATTGTATATTTAGGTTCAGCTAACATTGTGTAAAAGAGAACAAAACATATGGACAAGCATGGCATTCAATGTTGGGCCTGTGTGTGTCTCTCTATCACTGAGGTTTGTCAGGCTTTTCATTGGCAGTGAAGGTAATAATCAGGACTGTGTTTATGTCTCTCATAATGGCATAGAAGGGGATAATTAAATTTGAGTGTATGTGTCTCATTGGCAGGTTTAAACTTGTGGGTAAATGTGTGTGTGACAGTGAAGGGATTAATTGGGCCTCTGTGTAAGTGTCTCTTTCTCTGTGGCAGTGGAGGGGTTGACTGGGCTTCTCGTGCTAGCATTGAAAGGGTTAATTATTCTTGTCTTGATGTTAGTGAATGGGTTAATTGGGCCTGTGTGTTGATTGGGGTTTGCCCATGAGCAGTAATCATAGGTGGCTCTCTAATTAGTTGACTTAAGCTGCAGCCTAAGACTTCACGCTCACTGGGTCATAGTGGCCACCTAACTGAAGAGCAAGTCTTGTAGCAAGCAGCAGGAGGCCACCACTGGATAGCTGCACTCTATCAGGAGTTATTAGGAGCAATAGCAGCAGATTTGGGAGGGTGAAGTGAGCATCAACATATAGTCTGTCCAATGCAGCTCAGTCCACAATTAAAGTGTTTCTGGGCCCAAACTCCACTGCTATTACTGGACCTTTGGATTCACGTGTTCACCTTGCCATTCTGCTCTTCTTCTCTCTCAGTAAGGATTCATCACAGAGAGCTGCTCTCTTCTGGAGGGAAGGAGAAGCTGATTCAGCTCGCAGTAGTTAGTAGCACTGGACCTCCAGGGTAAGTGGCCTAACAATGTATTGTGCAAATGGAGAGAGACAAATGGAGATGGAAGAAGAAATAGAAATTTGTCAAAGTTAACTATGAACTGACACACAGAACTTAAACGATAATAAATATACTATTTGGGAGAAAGGCATATTGCCAGGCCTTAGAGGAGCCGGACTGAGCACAAAACAAAAAAAGCACAGAATTAACCAAGGTCAGGAGAACAGACGGAACAGTAGACTAAACAAGAAAACTAGCCAAAGGCCAAGAATAATAGATATGGGGATGGTCAAGGAGAAGCCAAGGTCAAATAAGCCATACGAATACTGTGCTCTCGCAATAACCAATAAATGGAAACCACAACATGGCACAGTATCAAACTAAAAAGGTGTTTGTTTAGCCTTAAGAGGACAACCACTGGATACTGTTCTTTAGATACATAAATGAGAAAAGAAAAGTAAAACAAGGATTAGTTAGATTAAAAACAAAAGAAGGAAGGTATGTAGAAGAGGTATGTATTTTTGTTCAGTATTTACAGATGAAAATGAAGGAAAGGGGCCTCAGTTAGGAAAAAGGACAAATGAGTCATGTGTTACTTGTGAGTTTACAGAGAAAAGGGGAAGAGGTTCTATTTCAACTGTCAAAAGTAAAGACAAAATAAGTCAATGGGACCTGATGGAATACACCCAAAGTTATTAAAAGAGCTTAGTGGTGTACTAGCAAAACCATTAACAGATTTATTTAACCAATCATTGTTAATAGGAGTAGTCCTAGAAGATTGGAAATTAGCGAATGTTGTTCCCATTCACAAGAAAGGTAGTAGGGAGGAGTCGGGCAACTATAGGCCAGTAAGCCTTACTTCACTACTGGGGAAAGTAATGGAAACCATGTTAAAGGATAGGATTGTTGAACATCTAAAATCACATGGATTTCAAGATCAGAGACAACATAGGTCTACTTCAGGGAGATCATGCCAAACTAATCTTATTGATTTTTTTGATCTAGAATAATAGATCAGGGTGGTGCAGAAGACATTGCTTACCTAGATATCAGTAAGGCTTTTGACACTGTTGCACATAGAAGGCTTATCAATAAATTGCAATCTTTAAGTTTGGATTCCAATATTGTTGAATGGGTAAAGCTGTGGTTGAGTGACAGGCAACAGAGGGCTGTAGTCAATGGAGTATATTCAAAGCATGGGCTTGTCACCAGTGGGGTACCTTAGGGATCAGTACTTGGACCCATTCTCTTTAATATTTTTATTAGTGATATTGCAGAAGGTTTTGATGGTAAGGTATGTCTTTTTGCTGACGATACGAAGATATGTAACAGGGTTGATGTTCCAGGAGGGATAAGTCAAAAGGCAAATGATTTAGGTAAACTAGAAAAATGGTCAGAGTTGTGGCAACTGACATTCATTGTGGATAATTGCAAGATAATGCATCTTAAATGTAAAACCCAAAGCCAGAGTACAAAATAAGTCCGAACCTCAACATCTGAGGAAAGGGATTTAGGCATAATTGTTTCTGGTGACGTAAAGGTAGGCAGACAATGTAATAGAGCAGCAGGAAATGCTAGCAGAATGCTTGGTTGTATAGGGAGAGATATTACCAGTAGAAAGAGGGAAATGCTCATGCCATTGTATAGAACACTGGTGAGACCTCACTTGGAGTATTGTACGTAGTACTGGAGACCATATCTCCAGACGGATATTGATACTTCAGAGAGAGTTCAGAGAAGGGCTACTAAACTGGTTCATGGATTGCAGGATAAAACTTATAAGGAATGGTTAAAGTAACTTAACATGTATAGATTTGAGGAAAGACGAGACAGGGGGGATATAGAAACATAGAAACATAGAATGTGACGGCAGATAAGAACCATTCGGCCCATCTAGTCTGCCCAATTTTCTAAATACTTTCATTAGTCCCTAGTCTTATCTTATAGTTAGGATAGCCTTATGCCTATCCCACGCATGCTTAAACTCCTTTACTGTATTAACCTCTACCACTTCAGCTGGAAGGCTATTCCATGCATCCACTACCCTCTCAGTAAAGTAATACTTCCTGATATTATTTTTAAACCTTTGTCCCTCTAATTTAAGACTATGTCCTCTTGTTGTGGTAGTTTTTCTTCTTTTAAATATAGTCTCCTCCTTTACTGTGTTGATTCCCTTTATACATTTAAATGTTTCTATCATATCCCCCCTGTCTCGTCTTTCCTCCAAACTATACATGTTAAGATCCTTTAACCTTTCCTGGTAAGTTTTATCCCGCAATCCATGAACCAGTTTAATATTCCTTCTCTGAACCCTCTCTAAGGTATCAATACCCTTCTGAAGATACGGTCTCCAGTACTGTGTACAATACTCCAAGTGAGGTCTCACCAGTGTTCTGTACAATGGCATGAGCACTTCCCTCTTTCTACTGCTAATACCTCTCCCTATACAACCAAGCATTCTGCTAGCATTTCCTGCTGCTCTATTACATTGTCTGCCTACCTTTAAGTCATCAGAAATAATCACCCCTAAATCTCTTTCCTCATATGTTGAGGTTAGGACTCTATCAAATATTCTGTACTCTGCCCTTGGGTTTTTACGCCCAAGATGCATTATCTTGCACTTATCCACATTAAATGTCAGTTGCCACAATTCTGACCATTTTTCTAGTTTACCTAAATCATTTGCCATTTGGCTTATCCCTCCTGGAACATCAACCCTGTTACATATCTTAGCATCATCAGCAAAAAGACATACCTTACCATCAAGACCATCTGCAATATCACTAATAAAAATATTAAAGAGAATGGGTCCAAGTACAGATCCCTGAGGAACCCCACTGGTGACAAGTCCAAGCTTCGAATATATTCCATTAACTACAACCCTCTGTTGCCTGTCACTCAGCCACTGCCTTACCCATTCAACAATATTTGAATCCAAACTTAAAGATTGCAGTTTATTGATAAGCCTTCTATGTGCAACAGTGTCAAAAGCCTTACTGAAATTTAGGTAAGCAATGTCTACTGCACCACCCTGATCTATAATTTTAGTTACCCAATCAAAAAAATCAATAAGATTAGTTTGGCATGATCTCCCTGAAGTAAACCCATGTTGTCTCTGATCTTGAAATCCATGTGTTTTTAGATGTTCATCAATCCTATCCTTTAACATGGTTTCCATCACTTTTCCCACTACTGAAGTAAGGCTTACTGGCCTATAGTTGCCCGACTCCTCCCTATTACCTTTCTTGTAAATGGGCACAACATTCGCTAACTTCCAATCTTCTGGGACTACTCCTGTTAACAATGATTGGTTAAATAAATCTGTTAATGGTTTTGCTAGTACACCACTAAGCTCTTTTAATAGCTTTGGGTGTATTCCATCAGGTCCCATTGACTTATTTGTCTTTACTTTTGACAGTTGAAATAGAACCTCTTCCTCTGTAAACTCACGTGTAATAAATGACTCATTTATCCTTTTTCTCAACTGAGGTCCCTTTCCTTCATTTTCATCTGTAAATACAGAACAAAAAATATTAATTGAGGCAGTCAGCTAGACCTTTATCCTCTTCTACATACCTTCCTTCTTTTGTTTTTAATCTAACTAATCCTTGTTTTACTTTTCTTTTCTCATTTATGTATCTAAAAAATGTTTTATCCCCCTTTTTTACTGACTGTGCTATTTTCTCTTCTGTGTGTGATTTGGAAGCTCTTATAACTTGCTTAGCCTCTTTCTGCCTAATCTTATAGATCATTTTGTCTTCCTCACTCTGGGTTTTTTTATAATTCCTAAATGCTAACTTTTTGTTTTTAACTATTTTGGCCACATCTGCGGAGTACCACAGTGGTTTCTTGAATTTTTTGCTTTTACTGACAAGCCTAATGCAATTTTCTGTTGCCTTCAATAGTGCAACTTTTAAATAATCCCATTTCTCTTGGACTCCATTTAAATTGCTCCAGTCTGATAATGGAAACATTTGAATACATAAAGGGAATCAACACAGTAAAGGAGGAGACTATATTTAAAACAAGAAAAACTACCACAACAAGAGGAAATTAGAGTTGCAAAGGTTTAAAAATATCAGGAAGCATTACTTTACTGAGAGGGTAGTGGATGCATGGAATAGCCTTCCAGCTGAAGTGGTAGAGGTTAACACAGTGAAGGAGTTTAATAATGCGTGGGATAGGATATAAGATAAGGCCAGGGACTAATGAAAGTATTTAGAAATTTGGGCAGACTAGATGGGCCGAATGGTTCTTATCTGCCGTCACATTCTATGTTTCTATGTTACTTTTGCCCATGTGATGCCAGAACATGAGTGTGCATCACAGCAGTTCTGAATTAGATCTATGGGGATGAAGCCTTGTACAGTGTCCAGGATTGGTAAGAATGCTAGGAGGAGCAGCCACATTGGCGATAGATGTGGGCGGCGTTCACAGTAAGTAAATGGACCTCATTGGAACTTGCCTTCTGCACCCATGCTAGACCATGACATATTTGAGGAGAGAAGGAGATGGAGATGAAGTTAGTGGGGAGAGAGGGAAATTGAGCGGAGGTGGAGAGAGTGAGATGGAGCTGGTTGAAACAGAGAGAGATAAAACTGGGAGGAGAAAGAAGGAGATGGAGTTGGGGAGAGTGGTAGCTGGAGCTGAGAGGTGATGAGGAGATAGAGTTGGAGGGAGAGAGGAAGATGGAACTGGGGAAGAGGGGATGCTGCCTGTAAGCAAAGGCTTCCAGGACAGCTGAACCAGAGTCAGGAGTGAATAGCTCATAATCTGTTAAGAGGACCAGCCATACTTTGGAACTTCAAGGGTCCCTGTAATGCTAGATGGGATGACTAAAATATCTTAAATTAAAATATCTGCATTTGTGTGTGTGTGTCTGTCAGTGTATGTGTGTATAGCTGTCAGCATGTGTTTATAATTGTAAATATGTCTATCATTGAGAATTCAGTGTGAGTGTATGTTTGTCTAGCAGATTGTATCTGGGGATGTATGTGTAAAACCATGAGTGTGTCTGGAATGTATATGTGTGTTTTTTGTTTTTTTTATCTATGTGTTTGTAAGCATGTGTTGGTTGGTGGATGGCTCAGCAACTGTGTTTGTAAAAGGCCATAAGTGTTATAATGGCAGCTCTGCAGGCTGGACGGAGTCAAGGCAGCGGGTGCTGTACATATATTGACATAACATTGTGCTTTAAGATACTGTGCATTTAAGATCTAGTCTTCTTGTATGGCCTTTTCATTATCATTCAAATAAAATTATAATTTATGAAAATATAAATATGGTCCAGATCAATATTTCACAATCCTGCTGATTTAGCACATCATCATTCTCACATTTTGCACATACTTTGCATGAACATTTATCCTGACACACAGATGTTAGAACTCATGCCTGCAGTTAAAAGAGAAAAATAGCTTTAATGAAAACCCCAAATCCAATTTTTAACTCTCACTACTGTCACACTCCATATGGTTTATAATTCTGTACCCCTTGACATTCGACAATCGTGGTAGCAAGGTGAGGTGATTGCATCAATGGCTCCACCTAAATGGTCCTAGTGTCCTGAGTGTAGCTACACCTTTTGGGGACTGTTCCCTGGTATCTGCAAAAAGCAGGATATCAGGGAACAAAATCAGGATAGAAGTTCAGGACTGAAAAATCCTGACTGTTCCTCCGAAATCAGGATGGTTGGGAGGCATGCTTTCAAGGATACTGATCAAAGTCTGCTCTGGCAGTGATAACCACAAAGATAAACACTTTATTCTACCTACTTGAGAACATCAATGAAGACCTATTACAACAAATTATTTCCTGTTCCAATAGAATAGTACATTTTAATACATAAATGCAAGGTGAATAAAAACCGTGCATACTCTCTCTCTTGGATTTCCATTGTTTAATACAATTTTTGTCTTACACCTCCAGATGCAATTTGAGATACATCACCTCATTTTGTTTATTTAAGCTTTATTTTTTGTAATGAGTACACTGTATTGACAGAGGAGATTGGGATTAACATATTATTTTGCTTTGCTCAATCATGGCCTTCTTGGCCTACTTACGTAAACTGATCTTGCCTCACACCATTTTTACTTTAGTAAGATTCCTATCGTGTATCAAGGGCATATTCAAGCCAAATTTCTTTGCTGTCATCCAGGCACTTATGGAAAACCATTAACCTGACTATAAAAAGACAAACAAGGATTATCAAGCAGAATACTCTGCTAAGGATGTGTGCTTTGCACTCACGTTTTGGCCCATGAATCATTATGTTCACTAAATAACAATAGAACTATAATCTCTTTCTTATCTATGGCTTTCATAACACTCATATACTGCGAGAGGTACATCTTGATACTCACTTGGCTCAAAATAGCATTTTGCAATTTATACCACTTTTCGATTTGATATTTATACAGTTACACAGAGGTGCTTTTTTATACATAACTAAATTTCACATATTGCATCAAATAGTACATGCAGTAACGATAGCGTGGTTTTAAAAATAAAATTTAAACCATGATAGTTTTTTTTTCTACAGCTAGAAATTGAATGCAAATTATTTCCCATGAACTTGGTACTCAGGACTATTAAACGCATATAGTGTTTTTTTTAATCAAATCCACAATTGTCACACATTCACAAATATCTATGTTTAAAAATACTTGCTGGATATCATTTATTGGCTGACAGTGCAGTGCTTTTCAGATAGGATAGACCCACCTTTGTATTTATGTTATCAATACAGCTGAAGAAGGGTTTGGTCTCTGGGACCCAAGATAAATCTTGATCTATGTCAAAGCATTTATGATATTAAAGGACCACTATAGTGCCAGGAAAACATACTCGTTTTCCTGGCACTATAGTGCCCTGAGGGTGCCCTCACCCTCAGGGACCCACTCCCGTGGCGCTGAGGGGGGAGGAAGGGGTTAATCGCTTAACTCTTTTCCGGCGCTGGAGACTCTCCTCCCTCTTCCTCCGTCATCGGCTGAATGCGCATGAAAATCACAGTGAGAAGCGCGGAAGCACCTCTAGCGGCTGTCAGTGAAACAGCCACTAGAGGCTGGATTAACCCTATTGCAAACATAGCAGTTTCTCTCAAACTGCTATGTTTACAGCAAAAAGAGTTAAACCTAGATGGACTTGGCACCCAGACCACTTCATTAAACTGAAGTGCCTATAGTGGTCCTTTAAACCAAACTTCAACACTCCAGATGTTGTGGACGACATCTACCATAATATACTTACACACATAATGCTGGCAAAGCATCAGGGGAAATTTAGCTTGCCTACCCCTATCCTAGGCAAAATAACAACAACAGCAAGTTACAAAAGTTGCTTTGCTTAGAGTGTGCATTTAATGATAAAATCTGATATTATGATAATGCTATAAAGATACCATTAAAAAGTTTCTTAACTGATACTGTTTCTGTTTAAAAAAAAAAAAATGTATTAAAGATGTAAAAATGACATATGTTGGAATAAAAAAGCAAAAAAACATAAAGAGTATCAAAGCCATATTCTTGAATTATTTGGTTAAGAAGGGGACTGAATGGAAACTCTATCAAATACACTGGCTTGCCCATTCTCCAGACCTTAATTGTATAGGTTTTTTGAAATGCAAGTTGGAGAATTGCAGGTGCTTATCTTGCTGAATAATTTAAAGTCTTATACAATCCAAGTAAAATGGTCTGCCTTTAAAGTATGCTAAATAACCAGAAATGTGTCAATTATAACCGTTTGTTACTTGGAATGTATCCCCAGACCATGACATGGGCCTGCAAGCATGGCCATCCTTTATGTTTCTTTGGTTTATAGTTGGAATCTAAGATACATTATTATATATGATTAGATAAGATAGATTATTAGAAAAGATAGTGGTACTCAAGTTTAGTTAATTCATGACTGTGGGTGGTATAAAAAGTGCATGAGTCATTATATTATTGGTTCAAAACCTGAATACAATCCAGTCCATTAATCTTTGTTGCCTATTTCACACTTGCAATATCAGACTATATGCTCAAATTCATATCCAAAACAGTCAGTTACTGGACTCATTGAAACTCACCTTTGCTACAGAAATGAGGGAAAATGTAACTACATTTTGGTTCCAAATCTGAGACATAGCACTAAAGCCATCTGACTTCCTGTAGTTTTCTTTAAGTATTCTAATAATACTATGTTTAATCCTTTGATGTGTGGTGCATATAAAGAGGTAGAGACAATAAGGGCCATTTCCCTGGAGTTCATTGAGAGTCAGTATTTAAGGCCACATAGGATTAGAGTTAATGTTTATTAAAGGATTGTGTTGTGATTGGTGGATCCTGTGTGAGATTTGTGTTGTTACAATCAGGGCCAGTCATTCTGTGTATGTATGTTAGTTGCTAGACCCTTCGCTTGATCATTTCAAGCAAGTGTGAAAAAAATGAGAGTACACCTATAACTGCAGATAAAGTTGGACTATGGGGTTCAATTATGTGACATGGTGAGCAAAGCATAGTGACAAAAAGTAGGAGACAGTGGTTCAAGTTCCACCGGTCCTAGAGAGTGGTAGTTTTCCTGACAGGAGGGATGCCTGGCAGACTCCAGGTAAAAGGTTAAATCATTAAAAAGTGGTTTAATGCCTTACAATGGCAGGCACCTGGGCACTCTTGCCACCATAGCAACTACATGGAGCTGTAGTTGTTATGGTGTTTGGCGTTGTCCTTTATACAAAACTAAAAATATCACTAAGCAATGATGACTCTAAACAAGATAGCATATTTGCATCATTGCTAATGTTCTTTTACAATCATCTATTTTCCTTATTTGCTATAAAAGCAGTAATTTGCACAAATCCTGGTAGCTATAATCCAGCTTCCTGGCTCAATGATATCATAGGAGGCATTTCTACTTTCTGATGTGATTATCTAACCTCTGTATGCCTCATGTGAAGGCAACTAGGTCAGACATTCTTCTCCACCCCTGAATGGCAATGCTCATTTACATTTAACAGCTCACAGTCTGGTTTACAAAACTGATAAGCATGCATACATTTATTGCAGCTGTGCATTTGCACTCATCCTGTGGGATAAGGGGAACTGAGGCTGGGGATACACCACATATTACATAAATCCCTGCCAGATACAAATTGAAAGGATTAAAAATGTATAAATGTATATATGTGTGATGGGCAACCTAGTCACCTTGTTAGGCGACATGACTCCCCAACCTCCCCACCTCCTCTCAAAAAAACTAGCATCACTGTTCCCTAACCCTCCAGGACGTGCTTCCCAGCCCAAAATCCCTCTCTTGCCAACTCAGAATCACCAGTTGTCCACCATGGGGCACGGAGGTACGGTGCGCTTGACTGAGAGCTACCTTGAACTCTTGTGGAACTCTGAATCAGATCACGAAGCCGCTAAATCTTTGAACAGAGCACTCTTGGTCCCCGGACCATGATTCAGAGCATTTTTTGAAAGGGTTAACAGATGAGTTGGAGAGGCATCAAATAACATATAGGACTTCAAAGGAGCTCCTTGTATTTGTGGAAAGGTGAGCGGAAACTCTACCCAGCACTCTGTGCCGGATCAGAGGCTAGACGCGTCTCGCTGAACTTTGTACTTCCAGCTAATTCGGTCTAGCCTGGTTTGATCTGGGCGCTTTTTGGACAGAATGAGTGCTCCAGAGAGCATGGCATGTGGCATGTGGGGCTGCTTCAGTGTATGAAGCCAAAGTTAAAAACCAGGTAGAAAACTATAAACAGGAACGCGCTCTACCACAAGGGAAACCACGACAGGGCACTGAGCAGGCTGAGAACTGGGCCTAAATACCCCTCCTTTAGTTCTGATAGGCTGTAAGCGGCCTTTGACCCCAAAGTCAGTTACCAGGTTTCATTTGCATAATTGCTGCTCATCATTAACCCTTCTGTGGATTAGGTTGCTGCTCGGCACAACTTTTCCTGTGTGGACAGTAAATGTCATTAACCACATTTCTATAAGCGGATGAATACGTGACATTACCCCCCACCTGAAGAACGCCCACCGGGCAGACCAGGCTTGAGAGGAAATTTAGCGTGAAAAGCGCGGATCTTACGACCCGCATGCAGGTCAGGAGCCGAAACCCAAGAACGATCAGCAGGACCGTAACCTTTCCAAACAACCAATTACTGTAAAGTGCCTCGAGAAAACCTAGAATCCACGATAGAAGATACCTTATACTCTTCCTGACCACCCACCACCACCGGAGGGGGAGGAACACAAGGAACAGTATATCTATTGCAGACAAGAGGTTTGAGTAAGGACACATGAAAAGTGTTGGGAATCCCTAAAGATGAAGGAAGAGCCAGATAGTAAGACACTGGATTGATCCTATGAAGCACTCTATAGGCACCAAGGAATCTGGGGGCAAACTTCATGCTAGGGACCTTAAGCTTGATGTTGCGAGATGACAAACAAACCCGGTCCCCCACTTGGTACACCGGGTTGGCACTCCTACGCTTATCAGCAAAATGTTTGAAGCGTTCAGCAGCAGCCCCTAGAGCAGTTTGAACCTTAACCCAGGTATCCCGAATGGAGGCCAGACGCTCATCCAGAGCAGGAATGGCAGTATCAGAAAATACCGCAGGGAGAACCGTAGGATGCCTACCATTATTGACAAAAAATGGACTGTGCCCAGAGGAGTCATGAACAGCATTGTTTCTAGTGAACTCGGCCCACGGGAGTAGTTCGGACCAATTGTCTTGTGTGCTATTAATAAAACAACGCAAATAAACTTCTAATGACTGGTTAGCCCTCTCAGCTGTACCATTGGTCTGTGGATGGTAGGAGGAGGAGAAGGAGAGATCAATCCCCAATTGTTTACTGAACGCCCTCCAGAACCTGGACACAAACTGAGAGCCCCTATCAGACACAATATTGTGGGGGATGCCATGCAAACGGACAATTTCACGTATGAAAATTAGGACCAAATCTTGCGAAGATGGCAACTTCTTGAGAGGAATGAAGTGAGCCATCTTAGAAAATCGGTCTACAACCATGAGAATAGTAGTGAACCCAGCAGAGCTAGGAAGCTCAACAATAAAGTCCATGGATAAGTGGGACCATGGAATCTCAGGAACAGGAAGAGGCTGCAACAGGCCACAAGGAAGTGCATGAGTCACCTTAGAAACTGCACACACAGAACATGCCTGCACATACTCCTTTACATCTTTCCTGAGTGAATCCCACCAAAATGATCTAGTGATCGCGGCAGTGGACTTATTGATGCCCACTCTGGTGGAATAATAGGAGATGTCACCTGTTCCGGAGCTGACTCATTATCAAATTGCCTGGGCAAGGCATCAGCCTTGGTATTTTTAGAACCAGGTCTATAAGTAATGAGAAAGTTAAAACGTGAAAGGAACAGTGACCATCTAGCCTGTCTGGAAGACAAATGTTTGGCATCCCCTATATATGCCAGATTTTTGTGGTCGGTTATGATCAACAGGGGGTCCTTGGAACCCTCCAAAAGATGTTGCCACTCCTTGAGGGCAAGAATAATGGCCAACAGTTCTATATTGCCAATATCGTAGTTGTGCTCAGCAGGAGACAGCTTTCTGGAGAAGTAGCCACAAGGATGCAATGGTGTTCCCTGGCTTTCTCTCTGAGAGAGAACAGCCCCTACCCCTGTCTCGGATGCATCAACCTCCAATATAAAAGGTTTACTAGTGTCGGGATGTTTTAGTATGTCCGCAGAGGCAAATCTTTGTTTAAGAGTCTCAAAAGCATTCACAGCCTCTTTGGACCATACCGTGCTACTAACCCCTTTGCGAGTCATATTTGTGATTGGGGCTATTACAGAAGAAAATCCCTTGATGAATCTTCTGTAATAGTTGGCAAAACCAATAAACCTTTGAATGGCTTTTAAACCAGAGGGTAATGGCCAGTGTAGTACAGCCTCTAGTTTTTTAGGATTCATTTGAAATCCCGATGCAGAGATGTTGTAACCCAAAAAGTGGACTTCAGGCTGGTCAAATATGCACTTTTCTGATTTACCATAAAGTTTATTTTTCAACAACGTCTGCAGAACCTGTTTCACATGGGAGTAGTGAGTTTGAAGATCAGGGGAATACACCAAAATATCGTCCAAATAAATCAAGACAAATGAGTAAATGAATTCCCTGAGTACATAATTTATAAAGTCTTGGAATACGGCCGGGGCGTTGCATAACCCAAATGGCATTACCAGATATTCATAGTGTCCACTACGGGTATTAAATGCCATCTTCCACTCATGATTCTCTTTAATTCTAACCAAATTGTAAGCGCTCCTAAGGTCAAGCTTAGTAAATACTTTAGCTCCCTGAAGTCTATTAAGTGCCCTGTAGTCTATGCAAGGGCGTAACTCACCACCCTTTTTCTCAACAAAAAAGAATCCTGCACCAGCTGGTGAGGATAACTTTCTTATGTGCCCTTTGCTCAAGGATTCTTTGATGTATTCCTCCATTATTTTACTCTCCTGGGGAGATAAGGCATAAACTGCCCCCTTAGGTGGCATAGCGCCTGGAAACAGGTTAATGGCACAGTCATATGCTCTGTGGGGAGGCAATACATCGGATTGAGCCTTGTTAAACACCTCCTGAAGTTGTCGGTATTGTATGGGAACTCCAGGAGTTTGGGGAGTGGTAGTGGGAAGGTCAATAGTATCCAATCTCTTTAGTACTGGTTTTATACATCTCCCCATACACTCTTTACCCCATTCTAATATCTCCCCATTAGCCCAGTCAATATAGGGATTGTGCTTACTCAGCCACGGAAACCCTAATATGATAGGACATGATGGAGAAGTAATAACCTGAAACGTCATCTCCTCCCTATGGGAGGCCCCAATGGAGATCATAATAGGGACAGTTTTGTGGGTTATAAGCGGTTGTGTGAGTGGTCTACCATCAATAGCCTCTACAGCTAGCGGCGTAGGTCTCTCCCTGACCGGTATCTCATTACCCCTAATAAACTGGACATCAATAAAATTTCCAGCAGCACCTGAGTCCATTAGGGCACTGCAAGAAAACTTCTTGTTATCAAGGGAAATAGATACCTCAAGGAGGAATCTACTTTTGTTTTTGTTAGAGGACAACTCCATCACACCTAAGATCTGTCCCCTTAAGGTTCTTAGGTGCGGAAGTTTTCCGGACGCACTGGACAATTAGTTATCATATGTCCCTTTCTACCGCAATATAGGCATAACCCCTCCCTTCTCCTATACTGTTTTTCGGCCTCTGACAGTCTAGTGACCCCCAACTGCATAGGTTTGGGTTCGGACTGTACAGGAAGGTTAGACAAAACAGGTTTAGAGAATTGAGGTGTTAGGGACATAGCCGTACGTCTGGTCTTGCTTCTGGTGACTTCTCTGAGTCTTAACCGATTATCAATATGCATGACAAACGTAATAAATTCGTTAAGACTCTTAGGTAATTCTTTAGTGGCTATCTCATCTAGTATAGTCTCTGAGAGACCCTTTTTGAATGCTGAGATTAACCCATTGTTAGTCCAGTCTACCTCGGAAGCTAAGGTACGGAATTCAATAGCATAATCCGAGATAGACCGGTTACCTTGTCTGATGTGCATTAGGGCAGTGGAGGCGTCATCCTCTCTACCCAATGGCTCAAACGTGAGCTTGAATTCGGCAAGGAATTCCTGGTAATTATGAGCTATGCTCCGATTACTCTCCCACAACGGATTAGCCCAGGCAAGGGCCTTGCCCTTTAATTGATTCATTAGATAACCAATCCTTGCTCTGTCCGTGGGGAATGACCCTGGTGAGACCTCAAAATGGTACTCCACCTGATTAAGAAAACCCCTGCATTCCTGGATATTGCCATCAAACTGTAGGGATGGTGATAAGGAGATGCTAGGAGTCCTATTAACAGTGGGTGGAGGTACACAGGGTAGAGGTGCTATAGGAGGAGACGCTGCAGGCTGCAGATGCTCCATTCTAGCGAGAGTGAATTGATCCATGCGGTGATCATTCTCCTCTAATTTCCTGACACAGTTCTACAGGATCTATGGCCCTGTCATAATGTCAGGATTATTGTTTGATCCAGCACGTAGAACTGTACAGCATGGATGACAAATAAGTAACGTATTACCGGTCCTTAGAATGGCCGGATTTAACGTACAAAGAATAGTCAAAAATACTAGCCGAGGTCAGGGAACACAGAAAGGGACACAGCGATGAGGAAAGCCAGGAGTCAGGATACCAGAATATAGAGAAGTCAATAAACAAAGCCAAAGTCAAAGTCAAAAACCAGGTAGAAAACTATAAACAGGAACGCGCTCTCAGACAACCACAAGGGAAACCACGACAGGGCACTGAGCAGGCTGAGAACTGGGCCTAAATACCCCTCCTTTAGTTCTGATAGGCTGTAACCGGCCTTTGACCCCAAAGTCAGTTACCAGGTTTCATTTGCATAATTGCTGCTCAGCATTAACCCTTCTGTGGATTAGGTTGCTGCTCGGCACAACTTTTCCTGTGTGGACAGTAAATGTCATTAACCACATTTCTATAAGCGGATGAATACGTGACAGGTATACTGCCAAAACCTGAATAAATGTTCCTAAATTGGTGGAAAGTCTTTCTGGTTAAGGAGGGGCTTGATACTTTTATTACTGTATACATAGTCATTTAAAAAATTTTTTAAAGTTCACTCTACTTGAATAATCATTTGAGAGGAAGTGAAGAGTTTCCATAGTCAATTCATAGATAAACAACAGTGTGTATAATTAGTATATGGTACTAAATCCATTCTAGATTTTGAAGTAGTGGTTCTTTCAAAAAAGGCTGTTATAGGTTGACTTTGAAGTAATCAGCGTTGAAGAATATTTAGAGTGTATGAATGATAGAGGGAAGCAAAGTAGAGCAAAGCTTGAGAAATATGTTATGCTTTGATTGAATCGGCTTCTCAAGCTGAGGTTTCTGGGTCATGTATAGAAAGCATTGTAAGTCCTGATTTATATTAATTTATTGACAATCAAAGGGTTCATTTATCTTTATTGGAGTTTTTCCAAGGCTGCTGATCCTTTCCGCACAACTTGTGTGTACTGGCTGATAATAAAATAATTAAAGAATCACTATAGTAGCCTAAACAACTTTAGCTTAATGAAGCAGTTTTGGTGTGTAGCTCATGCCTCTCAGGTTTCACTGCTCAATCCACTACCATTTAGGAGTTAAATCATTTTGTTTCTGTTTATAAAGCACTTGCCATGTAATTTACCTTAAACAATGTTATCTCTTGCTCTGTAAATTGAACTTTAATCACATACAGGAGGCTCTTGCAAGGTCTAGCAAGCCATTAACTTACAGGGGATAAGAAAATCTAAATTAAACAGAACTTGCAATAAAGGAAGGATAAACATTAGATGGCTATTTACAGGAAGTGTTTATGGAAGGCTGTGCAAGTCACATGCAGGGAGGTGTGACTAGGGTTCATAAACAAAGTGATTTAACTCCTAAATGGCAGATAATTGAGCACAGAGACTGCAGGAGGATGATCTATAGACCAAAACTGTTTCATAAAGCTAAAGTTGCTTTGGTGACTTTAGTGTCCCTATAACGTAAAGCTGACTTTGCACATTGCACATTGCTGCTTCAGTTTCTCAATAGTGGGGCATGTTCTCTGTAACGGATCCCCTATATCCATTGAAGTCTCCCAGGTCCCGAAGTGAACCCTGAGCTACCCCAAACATCAGCCTAAAGTTGATGAAGGGTACAAATGAACTGGCTTATAATGGCCAAGTTGCCTGTTTATATACACAACCCCCAGCAGGGGTCTCCACACAGTACAATGCTAGCCCTTCCCAAAGATCTCTGTGCCTGGGAGATAAATGCGTTGTAAGCTAATTATGTCCCAGGAACAGAGAGACAAACATAAAAATATAAAACATAAAAATACCCCCCAAAATCATAAAAATATATAATAACCCCACAAAAAATACATCCCAAAATAGCCCTGATCTGAGCGCCCAAGTTCTCCAAATAGTACTCAGATCCATATAGTGTAAAAGTTCTGACCAGACACACATGTGGTCCTATGCCCAAAACAGTTCCAGGGCATTTGGTGCTTTGGCCGGTCAACTTTTGGGAGCTCCTGCAGCTATAATATGGGGTGCTCCGCCTGGGTCTTGGATAGCGTTTGTTCCCCTTAGTCTCAGGCAACTTCCCTCCAAAAAGCGCTCTCCTGGCGTGTTGCAAAGTTGTTCAAAACCAGAGACCAAGTTGTCCGGGAGCCGCACTGTCACCTCATTCCAAAAACAGTTCCATTACATTCATGGGTAAGTCCTGCTGAGGTGACCAGGAACCCATGAGGTCCTCATGCTGAATTTAGTTTGCGGATAAGTAACGCTAAGGTCAATTCATGGGTTTCTTCATGCGAACAGCTGCCAGGGAGCTTGTGTTCGGTTCCATTCGAATAAAGAAAAAGTGCCGAACCAGGTGCACCCAGGGAAAACTGCTAATGGCCACTGGGGAGATTTATCTTCCAAACAGTGTCTTTGTATACAGCCCATAGTCCTTGGGCAGGAGGCTAGCTAGCAGATTCCTCCAGGAGCTTGTGGCGTCGGCACGTTTGCCACATCCACTTTCTGCTACATTCAATACATCTATTTTGTTTCTCTGTCCCAGACTGCATAGCAAGAACTTCTGCCTGCTAGTAACAAGGAAAGGAGAGGAGTGGAGAAGTGACTGCTGGGGGCAACAGGGAACTATACTCAGAAATCATAGCACAAGCACATCATTAGATGTGTTCAAGCAAAGCTCACAGTGCTGAAACAGCACTATTTGTATAGTTTGCCCTGGCATCCACACCAGGCTGGCCTTCCAATTCTTTGGGTAGACCCATCCCCTTTCTGGCAGGACTGCCTATTTCGATAATGTCAGTGACATGATTTGCTACACTGGTCCTCCTTTTATCCCGCCCCCCGACATTCCGCCGCACAGGAAAAAATGTTGAGAGGATGTATTGGTTGAGAAATGAATGCAAGAGATTAGTATAGGGTACAGGGTATGTGTATTCTTATAAATGCACCACCTCCATCAGATACGCTTGGGCGTTATGACTGTTCAGTTGATAAAATTATGGAATAGGTCCATCATAATTGCCAGTACCATGCTAATGGGCTCTTACTCGGAACCTGTACATATCACATATGCTATTTTTTTTCTTCTGTTCCTGGCACTTGGATCTGCACTGTCTATTTGTTTTACATTGTTCACTCCAATATTGCAGCTTCTGCCAATATTTGGTACACATCATTACAATAGTGTCACATGACATACAATTTCATCTTGGATCCAGTGACTTTACATAAATCCCAAAAAACATATTTGTAATCTTCTCAAAAGGTTAACCTATGCAGCAGACATGCATTTTTCATATAACATTCTCTTAAAATGTGATTTAACTTTATTAGTTTATTAATCCTCAAATACATTTTTTTACTGCAGAAATATCATAATAGAGACCGGCAAAGTGAAACTTAATTTATAGGAATTTATGCTTAAACATTCTATACTGTATGATGCATATATAATGCATATAGTCTATGACAATATGTTTTAAAGTTAATTTATAGGAATCAAATTCTTAAACATGCTTTACTGTATAATGCATACAGTCTATGACAATATGTTTTAACGTAAATCAGAATAGCATTTTCTTTTATTATGTGAATCCAAATTATATAGGAACTTGCATATCATGGTGCAAAATTAAATGTGACAACAACAATAAAGGAGTGGTTTGTTTGCTTATGCTCTGTTTAACTGGTACTGGCATTTTAAGAAACACATGCATATTTGCTACTAATACTGTTCTTATTCTTGCATTTTAAAGCTCTAAAAAATTTTTCCCCTCCTCGAACAACTGTTATTGTTTTCAAGCCTTCACTGTTTAGGAAACATATCTAATTTGTAACAACTGTAGGGCTGTTGGGAACATATTACTTGGATTCAACCATTCACAATGGCAATAGGGTAACTATCCCTGAATTTCAGCTCTTTGTGATACATCAATGAGCTTACAATGTGCTGAATTAGAGGCATATTAATGGCCAGATGCATTGCAAGCCCATTCATTCCAGCCTAAATCTTCTTATGCAAATAACCCATGAATCGAGTTCAAAGCATAGGGTTTTAAATTGAGCTTCTGCACACACTAAGACAAGTCCTCACTGCTTTTCAGCAGAAGCAGCAGGGCTTAGATCGAAAGTGACATGAGAAAACTTTGGGAACTTGTTTTGATAACTGAACATGATCTTGTTATCATAATCTGGTGCTGGTAACTTGCACAGAATTTGAAACCTCAGAGAGAGAGATAATCTTGCCCATTGTAGTTGTATGTAGTGAATTCTTGGCTCGGTGAAAGCTATCATTGAGTAGAACAGTCTGAGGCTTTTCAAACACATCTTTTCATGCTAAGATCTTTTTATCCAATGGTAATTACTGAAGCTATTATTGCAAAGCATGAAGTGTTGCTGCATTCATAAATAAAAAGGTTCTACAAAAATATCAAGGGGACTATTAAAACGGCTGCCGTTTTTTTTAAACAGACAAGATGATAAAAGAGCAACTCAAATATTTTGTGGGATTGGAAAGATACCATATACTTGAGGTGCTAAGCCAAGTTTTAATATGAATAACATCGGTATTTTAGGTTCTGACATGTCCATGAAAGAAAAGGAATTACCCTACTGCAGTTCTCACAAAGAAACCTCTGTGTGCATAAATGTAGAATAAATATAAGCACTACGTTGTTGTTTGGTATTTTTACATTAAAATTAAAATTGTGCAGTGCTTACAAAGAAATTGCAAATATTTTGGAACAAAATAGCAAAGCTGGAAAATAGTTGTTAGAGAACATATCCAATTCCACCAGTTGAGCATACGATTTGCATTTTCTTTGTCTGACGAAAAAGTCTAGCTGAATAATGCAGCTAAAGCAGTGGTTAAAGGACCACTATAGGCACCCTACTTCAGCTTAATGAAGTGGTCTGCGTGCCAGGTCCATCTAGGGTTAACCCTGCCTGCTATGTTTACAATAGGGTTAATCCAGCCTTTAGTGGCTGTCTCATGGACAGCCGCTAGAGGCGCTTCCGCGCTTCTCACTGTGATTTTCACAGTGAGAAGACACCAGAGTCCATAGGAAAGCATTGAGAATGCTTTCCTGTGGACTGGCTGAATGCGCGCGGCTCTTGCCGTGCATGCGCATTCAGCCGATGATGGGGAAAGAAGGAGGAGAGTCCCCAGCACCGAATGAGCCTGGCACTGGAAAAAAGGTAAGGGATTAACCCCTTCCTCACCCTAGAGCCCGGCGGGATCTCTCGCCTACAACCCTGGGCTACCCAAGGACCGTGAAGCCATTAACACATGTGCTGGCGACCCAATGCATATGATATAGGTGGCAGATTCCAACAGGTTTTCTTATCTGTACACCTGGAGGGCTTTGCCTGATGCCCACCCACGCAGAATTTTTGGATATTGGAAACTTGCTCTAGCTTCCACCAATAAACATGAGTTGGCCTGAGAATCTGAACCTCTATAATCCAATACAACCAGTACCTGGTGCTGCCCTTCCACAAAGGCAGAGGAGGACCTGAATGGAGTCCATTCGACCTGCAGGGACTCTGATCTAAGGTATGTCTTTCTGGGAGTCCTGACCTGCACCACGCTACCACCTGACCTGCACAACGCTACCACCTAGGCGAAGGCACCTTAAACTTTGCACCTGACAAGCCCTTTCCCTAATGGAAGGTTACAGCAGAGGGGCATGTTTCAGCCTTGTAAGGGACTTTGAGATTATACTTAGTTAAAGCTCAAGGCAGTAGTGTTTTCCCTGCTTAAGACTCACATTATCCTATCGTGGCTCGATTTACACCATTACCTGAACAGAGTTTTGGTCCTCTTGATCTGCTAATCTGGATACTCTCACTACTGTTGGATGGGTGAGTGTCCACTTGGCCCCAATTTATTATATTCCACTCTGGAACAAGAGTGACGGGACTCCCACTGAGGCCTAGCTCACTGGCAGCCTTGGCTGTGATCACCCTATTAGCCTCTATATGTGTTCTTTCTTTCAAGAAATTTTAAGATAATTCTTAATCAGCTTGAATAACCTCTAGCACAGTCAGGGCACTACACCATTCTGGGAGGACCAGAGTGGGGGGACTAATGTAGAGGTTTGTGTCACAGTGTTTATTTGTAGTCTATGAAGCACTCTCAAAGTCTCACACCTGGTCTAGGCCTGAATTAGTTCTCACAGAATATTGGTTCAAAAATGGTGGCTCTACTGTGTACTCCCACAAGGTATTGGTGTTAACAGCTGAGGGAGTGTCATTGGGTTCCAGATGATTTAGTTCCGGGGACATTTAATTTGAACGCCCTAGCCTTCTGTGGCAAATGCAGCTGTTTGTTCATACTTTTGTTCAGGTTATTGTTCTAATTGTTGCAATATATGAGGCTTCACCACTTGTTTGCAGTGTAGCAGAGACCACAACTATATAAATCTATTACTAAGAGCCACTAACAGTGACCCTAAAAATTCACTCCCATTCGGTGTACTAAGTAAACAACACTATATTGCTGGTATTTCCTGTTCTTGTTTCATACCACCTGGAGCTCTTCCACGGGATAAAGCTATCAAGTAAATCCACAGGCATATATTTGGAGCTAAACAGCAGCTCCAAAAATGTAAGTGCATTTACTTTGTTTATTTCACCAATACATCAAAATATGTATCATAGTTTGTATTCTGTTCTCTTGTTTTACATATTGGCCATCTCTGACTTGGATCTGAGGACACCCCTAAGGCGCTGCTTCCCTTTACTTCTCCACATATTGTTCTAATTGTTTTTCTTTTGTTTTTCTTGTTACTGGGTTTGGGCCCCATACCTGGGCTCTCACAAAATATGAGCATCAGATCAAAGTGCTAACTTGTTTGTCTCCCTCCAATAGTGCTCCACAGTGCAGCTATGCCAACTCCTGGTTCCTCCTAAGCTGCCTTGTTGACAAGGCCAAGGGCAAGGGGCTTAATGTTACCGTAAAAAAAAGACTAATCATATCTACATGAAATGCTACTTGAGTAATAATCCATTGGGCAAGTCCAAGGGACGTCCCATATTGTTACATAAATTGTTCCCATTTCATGTGAATGCAACTCTGGTGAACAAGAGGGTCAGTATGTATTTGCCAAGAACATATTAATGGACAGGCTGTACACATATGCAAATGTGTGCTTACCAATAGACACTAGGATAGGTTTCTTAAGAAAGCCCTCCACACTTTATCTGACATCCCAGAGGGTTGTTTAATTCTGGGAGCCAATTTTAATGTGGCCCATAACTACATGCTTGACACCTCTACAGGGCACTCTTACACCCCTGATAAAATCACCCGTACCATCAAAAAAACAACTTATTGGAACAGAGACTAGTAGACTGCTGGAGGGCACTTCACACTGAGGACAAAGATAATACTCTCTATTTTAGACCCCACTCTAGGTATTCTGGGCTTAACTACTTTTTTTCACACATACTACTACCTCTCTGACATTAGGAAAGCCAAAATAGACACTGCTACATAGTCGGACAATGCCCTGGTCTTACTGACCTTATATTCCCCATTGTACAAGCTCACTACATCTAACTGGAGGCCAAATGAATCCCGGCTCACTGATTAACTATCACTGATAACTATTTGCCCAAGATACACAAACACACTTAACCTAATATTTTCAAGAAAATGACAAGATAGTATTTCACCATTGTCTCTGTGGAAAGTACAAAAGTGTGAAATGCAGGGCTTCTGTTTCCAGAAGTGCATCAATTAAGAAGGTCCGGGATGCACAGTTGGCACACTTAATACAAGAGATTCAGAGATTAGAAATGGAACATAAACAGTGGGCCTGACACTCCTTACACAGGGATCTTGCATGACTCCTCCAGGTGTCTTATCACAGAGCACTCATATCCTCAAAAACCTTCTTTTTGTCCAGTGCTAGCAAATGCAGGAAGGAAATTTCTAGTCTATATGATAAACAAGAGAGGTCCACCACGTACATCGATAGGATTAGATCCCTTGCAGGAACACTACACTACTTACTTGACCAAGTAGCCCTTTCTGACCACAACTCATCTTCATCCTTGCCTGAGACACCTGCTAAAATACAAACATACTAAGGTACATAGAATTGGAGGAGGCTAGCTTGTTAGAGGAACCTCTCATGGCAGAGGAGTTGGCCTGAGTAGTAAAATTCACTAAACCTGGGAAAGTCTCTTACTTTCCTAAATGTTCGCAGGTACCCTATTCCCCCCATACATTAGAGCATTTAATTCCATCTGAGAGGTCTGGAATGTCCATCCATATACCCTGGAGTCTTTCATTGTAGTGGTTTTGCCCTGCCTGACTGAGTATTGTGGTGCCTGCTACCTTGGCTGATGTAGTTGAAAGAAGCAGATAGGGCACTTTTTTTCCACACTGAAGGACAGTCACGGATGTTACAAACTGCATGTTTGGGAAAACTTTGTTCTTGTCATGGTGGAAGGGGTGAGAGGGTAGTCAACTGCTCACTGACTTTCCCTTTCATTTTTGGATAAACCCCTCTTTTCAAATAAAAAACACTTCTGCTCCCCATTTTTCATAATACAACATAGCAAAACGAAAAAGATTTCAATCAATCATTCTAAAAATTTCTCTAAAGGATTTATAATAATCTAATTTTGGCAACTTAGAACTGGCATAACAAAAGTGTCTGATATTGCATAGCCATTCGATTGGGCAATATTATAACCATTTTACAAGTCAGCACAGTCAAAACCATTTCCTTAATTAAATTTGGTCAAGTTGAACTGCGAGATGAACTAAATTCTGATGTCCCCAAATGTATTTTTCTGCCGAAGTGGTTTGGATCAACCATATAATTTTACCATGCAAGTCATGTCATCGAAATGTTAATCAGTATTACAGAAACACTCAGATGCTGCATAGAAAACAAGAGTTTGCAGTTAAAGTATAAAACAAAATATCAAATTTCTGTTTCAGAATTTGAAGTTCTAAGTTCTAAAGCTGCCAACATAACTGTGACGGACCGCCTGGCAATGTGACAGATTCCCTTTCCCTATAACAATCTAATCGTACCTGCGCATTGAGGAATGATATAGATCAGTGGTTCCCAATCCAGTCCTCAAGTACCCCCTATCAGTCCAGGAATCAGGGATTACCCAGTTGTGTCCAAGGTGTTTTTAGAAGAAAAAAAAATGCACTTTAGACACAACAGGTTAATCCCTAAATCCTGGACTGGTATGGGGTACTTGAGGACTGGGTTGGGAACCACTGATATAGATGATCCAGAGACAGTGGCAGTTTGTATCCTACAGGTGTATCTGCAACTTATATTGTGCTGTATTTAAAGTGCCCTTCTATTGGCACATTTGTTTTGTGCGTAAACTTGTGTTGACTTTTTTTTATCTTCTTTCAGATATAATAAACTTGTTACACCATGCAAGCCTTTTTCACTTGTATTTCAAAGTAGTTATCTGAAATAACAGATATACCATGTAATATGTAACATATAGAGTGAGCAAACGCTCTGGTATCTCTATATATTTTGCAGAAATACTTTAAACATGCATTGAAGGAGACAAACAAGCTAAGACTTTGATGCTGGCATTGAAAATGGTGAGGAAATAATTTTAAGGAGTGAGTCTTTTCAGAGGTGTTAGCATAACTTTGATTATCTGTAATGATTGGACACCTGCCAAGGAATGCCATAGGAAGCAGCCTAAACCCATGGCAATTTGTCAATATTTCTATTATTTTATTTTTTGCAAAAAAGTGGGCTGTAGACAGTGGTTTCCACCTGAAATTAAGTTTTAGGATTATGTTACATTGTCTATGTTTACTAAATAGTTCAATATAGCTAAGACAGAGGTTTTTCAAAAGCAGCATGGTTAAAGCAAAAAAAACAAAAACATATTTATAGCAGATAATCTAGAAACAAATTGCAAAAACACTAGGTTTGTTAAAAAAAGCAAACTAGGACAATTATCCAGAAGTGTTAAATGTACATCCAAGGAGCAAAAAAAAAAAGCCAAGTCTATGTGCACATGTCAAGGTCAAAACCAAAATATCAGTAATTTAAATTGTAAAGAAATAACAGAGAGAATAGTGTAACAGTCCGAGTCAATACCAGATTTATTTGTGATACAAATGACAAGAGGGAATCTGTTATTTGTAGCCAATGTCAAAATCCAGAAGATCAAGTCGAGAAACTAAAGATTTTTTGGAGAGGCTTGAGGAAATAGAGAGGAGTCGTTCGGGGGTAATGTACTTGAAGCAGAGAGAGGCAAATAGGAGCACAGGTGAAGGGTAACAGACACGATATCAGTGCAATGAGGCACTGAGAGTGTGCAGTTTAATACACTTTTGCTGCATTTGTCAATTCCTTATTTAAAGTGACAGGTCACCCAAAATGTATAAAGGGACATAACACAGATCAAGTGTAAAGGATCATAACACACGTAAAGAAGAGATAGTGCAATGCCATAACAGAGTGTGTGGGTATAAAGCTTCAACATTTCTTTACAATCAGCTTTAGACACTGTGTGTAGGTAGACTAGAACAGGTAACCATCTTGCGCAATATTCCTAAACTAGGAGTCTCCAAACACCATTTCGGAGAAACTCTGTACTGAGGTGGAAATACCAAATCGATGCCTAGGTCAACATTATATAGCATGTCATACAACTTATTGCCATGTTTTCCATATTAAATAACAATAGACTCACCACATAAGATATTTCTATTATGTGTAAAGGGTTTCATTGTTTGTGTATTTTCAATCTATTTTCTGCAGATTGGAGCCAAGCTTCATCTAAGCTTTTGTGATACTATAGACACCAATAATCTCTCTGCTTCTGATGACAGTCAATACATCCTGTTAAAGATACATAATCACTTATGACCATTAAAGACACTTTTCATTATAGTATATTGACATTTCCTGGTTATATTATTTTTTTGTTATTTATTTATATGTTTGGTTAGAAATATAGAAACCTAAAATGTGACGGCAGATAAGAACCATTCGGCCCATCTAGTCTGCCCAATTTTCTAAATACTTTCATTAGTCCCTGGCCTTATCTTATAGCTAGATAAGCCTTATGCTTATCCCACCCATGCTTAAACTGCTTTACTGTGTTAACCTCTACCACTTTAGCTGGAAGGCTATTCCATGCATCCACTACCCTCTCAGTAAAGTAATACTTCCTGATATTATTGTTAAACCTTTGCCCCTCTAATTTAAGACTATGTCCTCTTGTTTTGGTAGTTTTTCTTCTTTTAAATATAGTCATGTGGTTGTCCTGTGATTTATATACCCCATTGCCACCATGAAGGAATTAACAGCAGTTTCTAAGTATTTGTTGTGTTAAATGTAATTTTCACTTAACATAATGTCTGCTTTATTTATACCTGACTTAATGCTTATAAGTATCAGTTACGTTTTTCATTAAGGTTCACTTAACTGGCCATTTAATGACTGCTTATCTGGTATATTTTAGAAAACGGCTACAGCACCAATTAAGATGCTCAATAAACACCCATTAATGAAAAATGTAACCTTTATATAGCTGTTTTTTTAAAAGGCCCAGATAACACGCCTGTTAAATCGACAATAAAGTTAATTAAAAATGGAACAAATTTTATTCTAGGTCAGTGAGGGTAAACCTTTGAATCCAAGATGCTTGTGAACTACATTTAACATGACACTAAGCTAATGTTAAGAATGGATATGAATCATGGGACATGCAGTTACTAAAATTTGAGTGACAATGCTATTTTTATAAATAAACACATAACAATGTTTCTATAGTTATACATTTAGATAAAATATGTCCAATTACTTTTAGTATGCTTTTTATGTAGAAACTATATAGGTTCAGACACTCCTCACTTACCGACCGGGTTACATTCTTACGACCTTGTCATAAAAAAATTGGTCGGTAAGTGAGGATGCTCTAACGAGCATGCGCAAGAGAGCAGATCTACGTTTGGGGGAATTCGCCCGAGCATAGACCAGTTAACTAGTGCAGGGAATCCTGCAGGGAAAACTTCCCAAAACATAGATTAGCTCAATAGTGCAGGAAATCGCTGAAATCTATGTCCGGGGAAAATTCCCCGAACATAGACCAGCTCTCTAAAGTAGCGAATCCCTTCAATCCCCACACTAGAGAGCTAGGCGTAGGTGTGAGCCGTTGTAAAACAGGTAGGTTGTAAAGTGAGGACAACCTGTACAGGGAATCACAAGTATTAAATATATTGATGATAAGGTTAATGAGGATTCATTTACTGAAAGAATAAAAAGGAAATATTATTACTAGTCGGGTGTAGAAAGTGGTAACGTTAAAGAGTTAAGCCAATGATTTGAGAGTGAAAAAAATTATGGGTGGGGAATACATTTCAAGTAAAAATAATAAGTTATAGATTTAAAGTAATTGCAATTTTTGCTGTAAATTAGTTGGCTATATTATGAATGATATTCAGGAAGCTTGTGATGGTGTGGCTAAATTCAATTTCACAAGGTGAGATTGCTTTACAAAAAAGTAATCACCATTTTTTATTTTCTTTACTTTGTATTATTAATTTAAAGGGACTCTCCTCTGCCTAAATAGTTTTTAAGAAATCCCTATTTGGTAGATAAGCCCTAATAAAACCATGCATGCATTTAATTATGTATTTTTTTCATTTGGGGTATACATTAACACAGCCTGCAAAAGCTGCAGATCTCTTATTTGCAGACTATGCAAGCGATCCATTTCTTCTGTAGCCTAGACTTCCTGAGGCTATCTAATCACAGACCCCTCAATGTAGCTCGTTGTGAAGCTTTTGCAAGACAGGTGTTCTGGGCAAATGCCTGCCTTTTGAGTTTAGATTCACTGAGTTAAACTACAAAGAAGTAACAAGATCAGTTGAATGACTGACATCTAGGTGGTGTAGCAAGGTTAACTTTTAAATGTGCCAGTTTTTATTAAAACCTGCACTTTTTGTAAAATAAAAAAGGGAACACACTCTTCATACATAAACAACTACAGCAAGCGACATGCTTTATGTGTTTAAAGCGTTCCTTTAAACAGGGCTCTCCAAACTCTGGCCTTCCAGATGTTGCCAAACTACAACTGCCATGATTCTCTGGCTATCTAATTTATTCAAAGAATCATGGGCATTGTATACTTAGCAAGGTCTATCATCTATTTCATCTATCTTCTGTTTCATTAACTGGTGAAATGTTTTAGGAATCACCTTATTCACCATACTGCACATTCTGTAGTTGTGAGTCTTTAGTTTTAGAATCTTCATTGAACCAACTGATGACATTCACATTCTTCTTGACAGCATCCTGATAGAGATAACAAAATGTAGCAGTAACCATGGAAGACCCATTCAAATCATACAGAAAGATGTGGATAATACAATAGATAGTTTCATCAGCATTAGGGATGGTCTTTAATCATAGTATGGTTATGTAATATTGTATATGTACATTTTGTTTTCACGGGTTTGTGCTTACAAATAGATATACTATTACTAAATATTTGAGTAATGTACAACCTTTTATAAATATTAACACATGAGGTAGGTTAATGAACATTAATCATCACAAGTTATTTGTCATTAAGTAGTATTAGTTCAATAGAACTGATGCTACATAGCTTAAATACTAAACTGAATTTGTTCTCATCCTTTCATCAATATGCCTAACTATTGTTCATATGGGGTTATGCACTAATGTGAGAATTCAAGGTAAATTCAAAGCGAATTTCAAATTTCAGGTCAAAATAGCTAAATTGGAGAAATGTTCTAAGTCACCTTTGCTTTCAGTTTAGCTACTCTGGCCTTAAATTTGAACTTCACTCTGAATTCTCACTTTAGTAAATATTCTCTTGTAAAAACCTGAATACTGAGACATGGATTGTACTAATGCCTTGTCTCTTATAACAGAGTTCTCCAAACTCTGGTCCTCCAGATGTTGCTGAACTCACTTGTTCTACAAATTCACAACACACTTGTATGGCCAACACGATGATTCCTAAAACATTTCGGCAGTCAATGAAACAAATGATAGACCGATGAATCAATGCATGAAACGGATAAATCAATGCATCTCTATGGGGAAAGTTCAGTGTCTCCATTCAGAGGGTGGAATCACTGAATGTACCACTGCCCCAGGAACCACCTCGAGTAGCCATCTGAGGAGTTGCCACTGGAAGTGTCCCTAGGCTGTAATGTAAACACTGCCTTTTATCGGAAAAGACAGTGTTTACTGCAAAAAGCCTGCAGGGATCGACTATACTCACCAGAACAATTACATTAAGCTGTAGTTGTTCTGACTATAGTGTTTATTTATACAAAAAGACTCGTAAAAATGTGTATGTAGATTTTAAATTTTAGTCTGCTTTTTTTCTAATGTAATTATATGCACTGTCTGTTTCTAAACACATAAAACAACTTCTGTCCAAATGTATACATAAACCATAAAATACAAACACAAATATTTCAAGTATATTTTCTATTAAAAGGAACTACATATGTATGCATCTTATATTGCAATATAATTTCATGTAATTTTTATTCCTCATATTCAAATTATGGTTTTTTTTGTTGCAATTCAAAATACATTTTAGGACTTTTTGTGATGGATAGTAGCTAATTTTCAACTTGCACCATGGATCAGGGAAGGAAATAAAAGATTAATGCTTGCCTGTAATGACTGGATCCATGTGTTTCCAAAATCTATCCCTTTTAACATGGACTTTGAAAATAATGATAAAACAAAAAAAAATGTAACGATCATGATTGCTCTCAAATACTTTGCTACAGATACCCTTAACTTTGACTTTGTAATTATGGCACAAATATAACGGCATGTAAAGAAGGACACTTTTAAGGCATATTGTTATGGAACAATGTTGAAAATTGTAATTGTAGAGACAGACAAGGGCTGTATCCACTGCACATAATGTGTCGTATGCTGGTCATGTTTTGATTCTGACCTGACAAAATCTGGCAACTGTCAACCGTCTGCTGGGAGCATCCTGGGTACTTGGCCTGTCCCTGGCTGTCAGAGAGGTCCAGCAGGTTAAGACTTTGCTCCTTAAACAGCAGGGAAAAGAACATCAAAAAGGTGTAAATTTCATGTCCCTAGTTTTGATGAAGTCAGGCATGAAATGAAATGTAATTCTCTCAAGTGGTGAGTGTTTATACCATTCAGGCCATTACTTCTGCTCCAGGGAGCCCAATGGGCTAACAGGCATTTGAACACGTTAACTAAGTTTTAGGATGGCCAGATGGAGGTCTGTTTTATTCCCCTTTCCTTCTCTCCCTTTCTATTTAAACTCTGGTTGAAAAGACAGCTTAGTGCCGGCTTCTTCAAGTCATCCCAATTCCAACTGTGTGAGATCTAGGCTTTACTGCTGTTTTCTTTTGCCTTTATTCTTCAATGCTGGTGGTAAGTCCCCCACAAACCATTCAGGTATATATGTGTTTGTGTGGTGTTCATATATAAGCACAGATTACACACTATAAAGGAAATCTTGATTAAACAAACACTTGGTATCTATTTTCATTAAGAATAAAAAATGCTCCAATAAAAATAGTTTTTTTTTTTAAACTTTTGTTACATTTTAGCCGTTATATATATTTGTGCGTAAGATGAACTGTGCAAAGATAGAGAGAAAACATAATTATTCATTTAAATTTCAATGCTGAACATTTGTGTTACATATACTTACAAACTCTATAGAGGTTAAAAGTAACTAATTTATGTTTAACTGTTCAAAGCAAAATGAAATAATAACACTGATGTATCACACTAATTAACATGGTTTGAATAAAACATGCAGAGAGAATGTGTAAGAAAAAATAATTACTGTTTTCAACAGGCTTGCTGATAAGGTTTAACTACAGAGTTTCAGTTACCACATTATTATGTTTTAGTCTAAACAATTCTTTATTTTGTTAAACAATGCATGAATGTTTTTCTGTGTTAATTAGATTGTGAGACAGATTTTTGGAATCTGAAGTTTTCCAAATAAAGGTTTGCAGTATTTAGGGTTGTACTGAACATTTATTTTTTAGCTATTAAATTACTTTGATCCTCCTTACTCCCTCCAAAATAAAGCAACCAAAATAACAAGAATATATGTGACCAGTTGATAATGTTTTAATTAAATGAGTACACTATAATGACACCTATATAGTATTGTTTCTTTATTATATTTGTTTTATATATATTATTTTATTATTGTTACAAATAAGGCCTGCATATTTCATAGTGCTTTACAACAAACAAACAAGAAATAAGCATTCACAAGACAATATAAATATACACTGTGGTACTTAAATGTATTTACTTTGTATGTTCTGTCTATTAAAAACAAAACAACCCCCCACACTGTCAGGGACCATGAAGCCAATGTACTTTGGTACGAGGGCCTCTCAATATAAAAGGCACAGCAACACACCACATATGAAGGCATACAAAACCCCTGGGGCTCTCTTCACTGGCAGGGATGCCTCTAATTCCATCCAGAACCAGTTTTACCAGCCTGGTTATACTCTCAAGCACGCACCAAACCCTCAAGAAACACTGTGCCGCTTAATAAACACAAGCCGCGCATCCTCATAGCAGCAGGGTTTAGGAACCACACTTCTTTTGACCCCCCAAGCTAGCACGCAAGCGACTTCTGTTCATCACCCATGTTCTAACTACGGCCCTTATTTAAGAGCACCAAAGAATCATCACCCTGTCCCACAATAGATGGGCATATAATGACATGCCCCTTATTGCATACCCTCACCAACTACGCTGGCACACCCCTAATCAGCTGGGTTCAGAAGGGGTGGAAAGTACACATGCTTACTAGCTAGACATGCAAGACTCAACTCATCCACATATGTACCTTAGGAATCTTATTTACCAAAAAACTGTGCAAATGTAACATACAGTATGCCATACCAATGTTAATGTATGTAAACAATTGATTGGACTGCAGAACTTGTCATGGTACTGCACGCTTCTTTGTATTCACTTGCACTACCAAAATAAAGAATTTAAAAATAAAAAAAAAGCTAAATTCCTCTTGAGCACATTAATTGAAACACCTTTTTAAAGATGTATATTTTTGATGATTGTTTTCAAAGTGTGGGCATTGGTGGGAGAGTCTAATGTGACGGGGAAGCATTCAGTCCTAGAGACATCTTAGAGACATTAAGAGAAAGTTAAAGTCAAAGGTACAAGTGCGAGCTGAAGTTAGAGGTGTGAACGCAAGGGCACTGGGAAAGAAGAAACGTATTTATTAATTAGGGAATTTAGATTGGGGCAGTATTATGAAGAACTTTATAGCTAAGCATAAGGATTTAAAACTGAACCCTAAAATGTATAGGAAAATACCTTACAGAGGAAGTGGATGTTGGAGGAATGAATAAACTTGCTTGAGATTTTAAAGAGCACAAAGAAGAATTTATTGATCTTCTGAAGTATTGCACAAAATAAATTTTCACACATTCATTCAATATGGATTTCAAAAGGGCAACATCTGCATGAACAATGCAGATTAGTGGAGGGTGCAGTAGGTAAGCATTAAGAAGAGGTGTGTTTTTGAAACTTTTTTATCATTACAGAGAGAAGCACACATTTTTATCATTAGAGAGAGGAGCACACTTTGGGTTAGAGTTCATGGAGGCATTATTGACCTGGAATGAAACAGACTTTGTAACATTTGCAGGGTTATTTAATAAACTCCAGATTTTAGTCTGAATTAGTATTGTTGAATAAACGTTTCAAATTATTTTTGTTTTAATTATTAAAATATCAATATATCAAAAATATCCATATATTACAAAATGTATTTTGTTTGCAATATTAAATCATTTAAAAAGTCATCAAATATTAAATCATTTAAATAGCTTATCCAAACAAGATGGACAAAATCCAGGGAAAATGACCAAATTCTAACCATAATTCTAACCATAGTGGCAATTCTCAGACGTTACAAAAACAAAATATGGTTGGAATTTGATCAGGTTGAGGGAATTTACAGCAATCACATGGATGCATTCGGTGCAATTTGGTAGCATTCACATTTACAAATTATTGTTCACTTGCTTCTTTACAAGTGAATTGATAATTTGAAGCACTAGTGTCTGCTGACAACACTAGCAAATATAAGACCTGTAAAATAAGCGGAGTGGTGAGGATATCAATTTCTTATTAAAATAAGATACATATTTTGCTTTGATAATTAATTTATGAAATGGTTCACTGGTGAAACTGGCTATTTTAGCCTAATGAGTATGCTCATCAACATAAAAAATGTACAGCTATATATTAAATGTAAAAGGTGATGCCACACAAGTTGATATGACTGGACACACTGGGTTATACACAGTCTCCCTAATGAAAGCAGAGTGTTAATGAAAATAAGGCAGCGGCTGTTCAAGTGAAAAGACTGAGAGATTTATATTGAAGAGAAAAAACTGAGAAACACCTTATATTGTAATGCATTGTAACACAAGTAAGGGAGAGTGAAAGATCCCTCTGGCAGTGCAAGACTATAAAAATATTAAAATATATTCACATGAATAAAGATTAAAAAAGTAACATCAAATATTGGATTCAGGCCTCCTGGGACACATGTGTGTAAGTACAATATCAACCTCTATCACCCAATATGGCTCTTTCTATACCCTGAAACCACAAGTATCATTGTGATATTATACCTCCATTATTACAGGTTCTGGAGTACCTGCCTGTAGGGAGTGTAGTTTCTGATTCTGTATCAATAAAGGTATTAATATATTCATGAAAGCAACTGTTTATCCAAAATAATATTTCAGAAAAATGTTAGTATAAGTCTATATGTTTCTGACTGGTGTTACAGTGCATTTGCTGTCGCATTTGGTATCCCTTCTGATATACATTACTCTTAAAGGCTAAGGTAAGTTATATATGCATGACCACTGCATTTATGAGAATTAGAACGTGCCAGCCACATAACAGCACATTTCTCCTGAGAAGAAAAATAAATTAATGCAAAAGTGATTCCATAGTGGCTGCTTGCCTATTAACTGCTCCAGAACATTACATAATCAATTATCATTAGCAATATAGGCAGATGATTAATGAGGTTGGAATTTTATGAAATTGTGGATTGTATTTTGTGCTAAAAATTTGGTTTACTATCACCCTAGGGGTTTTTGCATATACAGTGAATAAAAAATACTTAAATGCTAAATTCAAAGTTAAATAACTAAACTGGTCTAAAATAGCAATAGTAGTATATAACTAAAATAGTCAAATTGTAGAACATTTCCACATCATTTATTTTAGCCACCATTTTACTGTTAATTTACTACAGTTCATGTATAGTGAATAAAGCCATAAGCGTTTTGTTTGTTTTTTATAATGAAAATGAAGCATGGATTTTGGTGAAATGAGGTACACCACACAGTTGGACCCACAAACAGAAGTTTATAACTACAGATATTTTCTAACACTCTTTAACTATAAACTCAACCATTCACTGAAATACACTAGAAAACAGATTCCTCTTGATATTGTAAGTATTCTCAGTGAGAGCAGTACTGGTGTACATCATTAAAGTTCCTGCCTTCAACGAGAGGCTCCTTCTTGAATTTATGTGAAGGAACAAATGCCCCTGCTACACATGCCAATGCAGCTTGGTCAAATTTAAGTTATGACTTTTTATCAATGAAACATCAATGAAAGAGCAGTTACCGTTAAACTACCTTATCTGTCTCAGATAATATTTTCAGCAGTTACTGGACCATAATGGATACAGATAGATTTAAAAATAAATCTGTATATCTCCTGGGGTCTTCAGAACTTGACCAACTGGTGAAGATACTGTCCATGGAGCTGTAGTTCATTCTTCCTTGGTATATATGTATGTGTATCTCCCTGATTCTGTCTGTGTGTAGCCTTTCATATCATGTGTTTGAATATATATATTATTTTTTGTTTGTTTGTTTATATTAGATAGCCAGAAAGATGCTCTTTTGGAAGCACTAAATATTTAGCTGAATGCTTTACTATGGCCAGTACTGATGATGATCTACTAGCAGGCAAATCTGTGGTGAAGGACTGTCTCACTTCTGCATTAGAGGTAAATTATCCCTATATCAACGGTAGGGGATGGGCAATAATCTACATAGACCTTAAAACATTCCAGCGTTATGTATAAAGGTTTATATATGTAACCATGCAGTGTTCTTTTAATATTCTGTGTCAAACACAATTGGATGAATATCTTCTCAGTAAAACTTTGTGGGAATTTTACTCAAAATAAGGAAAACATTGCAGTAAGAAATTTGCAGAGAATTGTGAATTCTGCAGAAAAATATTTTGCCTGTTAATGTTAATTTACTGGTACAGGTTGAACAAAAAAAGAACAAAAAAAAACAAAACATTTCTGCCTTTTGACATGTTACAAGGAGTGGTCTGTACCCACCAAAATGTTTAAATAATACACCACACATCTTTATTAAGTTCGTGGGGTGAGCAGAGCTTAGCCAGATATCTAAATATATTTCTAATTAAATGTTGTTGATTTTTTTCCTCTGTCAGCCATAGAATATTGTTACAGGATTTTTTAAAGTATATAATAGAACATTTATTTTTAAATTAAGAAATAAAATACATTCCTAATGTGCAATTGAAACAATTTTAGAATTCCTTTTTACTTTTAGAAAAATAGTTTGTCAAATAGATTCTTAATTAGTGTGTGCTACTCTTGAAGAGGTAAGGGTTGTTAAAGTTGTTGCCATGATGATAAAATTAGTTTCACAATGTCAATAGGATTATAATATTTTCTGTAGTAATCTGAAGCCCACTAAAACTGTGAGAAGGGTTAAAGCATGCTCTCTGAAGACAAATGAGTTCTTTTTTTATTGATACTTTTCTACAACTGCTGTTCCTCAAAAAAAATTCCACTCCTACCAGGGTGAGAAAAGAGGGTCTTTGGTGAAGATTTAATAGTATTGTTAATGCTTCTGACAATTCAGTCTCATTGAAGCGCATTAAGTAGATGTTATAGTAAGACAAAGCCTCCCACTGCATCAACATCAAACTAATTTGGCATGCAGGCCACACAAAAACTATTTTATGGCAGAGTCTATTGTGTACTAGCTCACCAGGTGAGCTTTAACTTGCAAATTACCCACTAAAAAGGGGAAATTCACAGAGAAGTGCACTTTAGTGTCTGATAGAAAGAAAAGGATTCTGGGGGACGTTTCCTCTCAAGAATGCAAAGTACCAAATCAACTAGATGAATGTTTACAATTGATTTAGAAAGAAATGCAAAACTTGTGGAAATTGTTTTAAATGTATTTAAATGTCTGGTGCCGGATCAAACCTTTCAAATAACAGTTTTGTAGCAGTAAGAGTTACTTTTAAGATATTCTTGAGATGTTGAAGATATAACAAAATACACAAATGACTTTTTAGAGTACAGTGTGCATTCTAAAATAAACCAGGGATCTTGTAGGCCAGCCATTGCTGCCTTCTCCTTATGGCAAGAGACATTGTTAGAAGGTAATTTGATCTCCTACACTGATTTTGTTGTGAAAGGTAACATCTCCCATTGCAGGGGACAATCCTTTTGCAGATCTATCTCAGTCGATTAACAGAGTGAGTCTGTTGGAAAGTGGACACTCTAGGCACCGAGACTACTTTAGCTCATTAAGTGGTCTAGGTGAATAGTTCCAGGTCCCTTTACACCGCAAAGGTAATTATTTCAGGTTTTAATAAACTGCAATGCTTACCCAGGAGGGTTAACTCCACCTCTAGTAGCGGTCTTTCAGACAGCCACTAGGGGAACTTCTGGGTCACTAGGCGGCTTTTGGTCACCTGACTTTTGCTATGCATAAGGACATCCCGAACCGTGTAACTTTGTTTTCCTGGCACTATAGCTTCCCTTTAACTAAAAATTACCTTTCAGAAATAAGACTTGCTTTTATAAAACAAACAAAATTATTTGAACTTTAGTGGCCCTTTGAATATAGTAAGAACATTATGTCGCATTTTTATAATAATTATCTGTTAATAAAAAAATATACCTCACTCAAGTAAATGCAAAAACTGTGCATTTAGATATTGTTCAAAGGAACATCAAAACATCTTATCCATTCCAATGGAGGGGGAAAGAAGGGCTACCATGTATATAAAGCCCATAAATCACCTGATCCTATGCCTATATAGCAAGGTATACAAGAACCGCTGTGCGGAAATAGACCTATACATATACAACATATAAATAACGACAAAAGATAATCCCAGTGGATCCACCCCCTGATATATGTAAGTTGCAATGTATGCACAAACACTCATGGGATAACAGAAGAAAAAATTAGAAAAAAACAAAACAATATATCAATATTCAGTCCACTGGTTAGAGTGTATATAGCGTATATATGAAATCCATGTAGAAGATGCCTAGGTTGCTCTCTCTGCAATAACGTCATCAAGGGGGAACACTTCTTACATCCACATTCAGGTAAACAATTTAAAATGAATGGCTACTATACTTGTAATACTGACCACGTGGTTTACGTCCTGAAGTGCCCATGTGGCTATATCTATATAGGGGAGACTATACAACCTGTGAAAGAACGTATAGGGGACCATAAAAGGAGCATCAGAGCGGCACTACAAAGAGGTATATGTGAAGCCCCACTAGCCAGGCATTTCAAGTCCTATGGACACAACGTGAATAAACTACGGTTCTAAATAATAGACAGTGTTCCCCCACTATGGAGAGGTGGGGATAGACAAAGGCTCCTATTACAAAAGGAGACCAAATGGATATCCACATTGGAGACAACTTTCCCTAATGGGATTGAATGAGTACTACAACTTAAACTATTTTTTATGACCTTGTATTCCTTATTTCTGTCTATTTTAATATATAATTAGTTTATATGCTCTCTACAGTTCCCCATTTAGACCATTCTTGGTCCGAATCTTTTACATGGTTTATCTATGACCACGTTGGTCCATGACCTGACTCTCAGGGTCCCCTGCTTGGAATATGTCCACCACTGGACACCTCAAAAGAGGTAAGTGAGTATTACACTTTTAAATTCTCTTTTCTTTCTTTTTTAGGATCTAAAACCAAGTATTTAGTGATTCCCCTTGATGAATGTTGCAGTGGGTGTGATCAGTAACTCATTTGATCACAATATTCTATATATTACTTCAGTCATCATCCTTTATTTCCATGTATTTTGCTGATCTTAACAACTTCTATTGGAATTGGTTTGCTAAAAATATATACAGTCTCTATTTGAGTATCCTCTCATTTATATTTAGTAGCTTTTCTATGTCAAATTATTTATTACATTTATGATATGGTGTTACAATATTTTGGATATGACTGTCATATTCTGGTAAACATATGTACTTAGTTTGTCTTCATAACTCCCATCTGTAATTGTTTTGTTACAAACTCATACAGTCTATTTCACCTATATTGAGTAGCACTTTAATGTCCAGTTAGCTATTTGAAGTATATGGTGATCAGTAGAGAATTTTAATTGATATCCTAGATGTATCAATTGTAAATAACGTTTTTTTTATTTGAGTTCGCACTCACGCGGGACGCGGTGACGTCGGTCCCGTCAGATTGCGAACATGGGGAGTGTTAGGTGAATGGGTCACATGGATGCCCTCTTTTATGTGTATTTAAACCCATTTATTTGACTGCTACACAAGGGCCTTCGAAGGGACAGCATAGTCCCAAGCGCGCAGCGCTATATTTTAAAGGTTAGGGGTTTTAGGGGTTAGGGGTAATACACTTTTACCTGCACCAATCCCTGTATAGAGTGCCAACATCATACAATTGTTTGTAATAATTATCTGTGCTAGATGCATTACTATGTAACAGTCTCCCACCATATATTGTACCTGAAAAAGACTTTCAGAAAAAAATTTACTTATTCAATTAAACATTTGTAATCAATTTAGGCTGGAAGAAAGGAGATTTCATCTAAGGCAAAGAAAAGTTTTTGTTTTTTTACAGTAAGAACAATAAGGATATGGAATTCTCTGCCTGAAGAGGTGGTTTTGTCAGAGTCCATACAGATGTTTAAACTGAAATTGGATAAATACTTACAAAAACATAACATACAGGGATATAATTTCTAATTAGTGGGGTAATAGCTGCTTGATCCAAGGAGACATCTGACTGCTATTTTGGGGTCAACTTCCTGGTTTGTGGCAAAATTGGAAGCGCTTCAGACCAGGTTTTTTGCCTTCTTTTGGATCAACAGCAACAACATTTGTGAGGAAGGCTGAACTTGATGGACGCAAGTCTCTTTTCAGCTATGTAACTATGTAATTTATTCATCTTTTTATCTCCTTCTTCATTTCTATTTATCTCCACCAGAGGCGCCTTTAAATGTTTAAAAATAGGGTTCCACTCTTTCCCCTACAATATGAGTTTGAAATACTTGGGTATAACCATTACATCAGAAGTAAAAGAGTTAATAGAAGCTACTTGTTTACCCTTATTAAAACAAGCTAACAAACACTTATGGGATTGGAGATGGCTGGGATTTTCGTGGTCATACTATGGGCTTACATCTTACCAAAATGTTACATGCTTCTTTTTTAAAATTTGTTTAGGATGGAAAGAAACCAAGAGTAAAAATAAAAAATTTAGCTAGGATAAGACAAGATGGGGGGTTCAGTGGCCCATAAATCCAACAATGTTATCAGGTCAGCAGACTGTTTCATATAATGCTATTACATAACATTTGCAGAAAAAGAAAAATGGTATTCAATAGAAAAAGAACTTGTCCTCTCTATTCTGGATCTTACACCTCAATAAAACTCTATAGCTGAGGCAAGACCCAAATCACGTATAATTAGAGATCTAATGAGTTGGTGGGACAGATTTGGAACAAAAGTTGGACTAAAGAATAGAATAATAGATGCGCTTCCAATCTCTATGATTAAGGATATGCTAGATAATTTTAAGATCAATTCTTGGAAGAGCAAGGGAATAAAGAGCAAGGAAATAAAATCAAAGATATAACAGAGGATTATAAAAGCAAGCCCTTTCAACAAATCAATGAGGAATCCTGTATTCCACCGAATGATATCTTTAACTATCTTAGAATTAAAGGTTGCATTTCAACATATATGATTAAGACTAAAGAGGGTAAAATAGATGGGATTATTCAACTTCTTGAATTAAAAAACTGTAAAAATATGCTGTCTAAATGTATTAAAGTCTTATATAAGTTAAGACACAATAAACTTTCCGGAGCAATTGAAAAGTGGAAAAAAGATCTTCATATACAGATAGATGAGGAAGATTGGATAAATTATTTTAACAAATTATATACATGTCCACTGCTTAAATTTGACAAACTTACAGTTCAAACTTGTGAATAGATGGTACTTGACACCGAAATTCATACCCAAATACTTCCAATAGATGTTGGTGGTGCAACACCAATATGGGTACCTTATTACACACATGGTAGTACGGTCAACCGAGATATACCTATTGGAAATATATAATTAAACTAATTGATCATATGACAGAAAATGAATTAATACTGGATCTGGGAACAGTTTTATTAAATTTCATTTAGCCAAAAATGAAGATAAATGATTCAATGTTAATCTTTCACATCATAACAGCAGCCAAATTACTGATAGCACGGAGTTGGAAGAACGTGCAAACTCCATCCACCTGAGAAGTAAAACAGGGAGAAGGACAGAGATAATGTTATGGGGTGGCAAAGTGCTCTCCCATGAGACCTTATTTAATTGCATCTTCTGACGAACATGAAAGAGGGTATCTCTTTCATGTTCGTCAGAAGATGCAATTAAAAAAGTACGGAAGGGACTAGTCAAAAGGGCGTATAAGGAAATTGATAATTATAGTAGTTCAGCTAAAAAGATGAAGGGGTTCTCTCCAAACAAAAATGGGGGAAAAGATAGGATATGTAAACTAGGGAGAAAAAAAGAAAGAAAAAGTTAGATTAATAGGGTTGTTATAGGGATAAACTTGATCGGAATGGGGTAGGGATAGGGAGTGGGAGGGATTTAATAGAGGAATATATGATGACATAAAGGTTAAACCTGTGAAGTTTTACTAGAGCTAAGAAAAAAAAGAAAGCATTGTATTAAGGATGATTGAGGTACCTCCATTCTGCTTACTATATGCAATAGTCTAAATAAATATACATTGGTAAGGTATCTATCTGAAATACAAAAAACAAACAAAAAAAACAACAAGGCTCATCTGTTTATTGACTGTAATTTGATAGTGACTTATTATTCATTATATTATAGAACAATTATGAAAACTGTAGAATGGTGGCTTTTGTAGAAATAACTATGCTTTTTACGTAGTTTATGTATTAAAATAAAGGTTATTTCTGGTCACACGTGAAAAGATTAGTTTAAAATTACAAGGTTATTATCTCATAATTATAATAGTATAATGGAGCAGAAATGTAAAAAAGTACCCAACAGGAGTCATTATAGGAGAACATTTATTGTAAATTATAATGATACACATAATAATTTGGATTCTGCTTAGAAATAGCAAGTATTGTGAGAGAGAGAAAAAAAAAAAAAACACTCCATATTTTTCAAGCAGGCAGCTAATATTTTAGTCTAGCAAGCAACCATGAAACTCATAGGCATTTTTCAAGTACACAGCCCATTTGCATTTGGTTTCATATGAAAAAGTGACTGCAAGATTATGAGTGAGAGCTAGAAAGACTGCCTGGGGCCAGAGGCGGACTGAGCACTCGGGCAAATCGGTCATGGACCGAGGGCCTGAGGCGCTGAGGGGGCCCGTACCTGCTGCAGTGCAGTAATGGCTGAGCTGGGGGTTAAACAATTTCCCCAGCCAAAGAAAAAAAGTTACCTGCACTCTCTCCTTAACCCTATGCATATTTAATCAAATGGAGGTCATTTAGTTACTCCAATGGCCACTGGAGGGAATCCCCGACTGCCAACATCAAGGCAGACCCCCCTTAGATGGGTCCTACACTGACCTTTCACCTTGCTTCCTTGAGCTTCTGGCAAAAATATCTCTATTGAGACAGAAAGGGGTATTTTTTATATACACCCCTATATACTTGTTAACCCTTAATAGGGAACACATGGGATGGGCGACAGCATTGTAACCTAGCTGGTTGATACAAAAGTGAATACAAATACAAAAAGAAAAGTCCTGCACTCACTCCCATCACTCCTAGGACAGCAGCAATGACTACAGTATACATCAGCTAATACATATAGTAAAAACCAAAGAAAAAAAGTTACCTGAGCTCTCTCCTTAATCCCTATGAATATTTAAACAAATGGAGGTCATTTAGTTATGCCAATGACCTGTCTGTAATTCAAGACATAAAATTTAGAGGCCTGCATACCTCATACACATTGCCACAATTCACACACACACACCCTTATACATACTGCCATGCTACACAAACACAAATATAAATACTACCCTATTTAAAAAAAAAAAAAACATGTAGTTAAATATACTCTGAATCTTCATATCCTGACACTACACACAGGCATACATACACTAGGAACTTATACCAGGGCTCACAGTATAGATTCATTCATTTTACATACACAATTAAATACACAGTACATTTACACCAGCATATTTATCAGTCCGCAGGGGGCCCAAGTCCTAATTTTGCCCGGGGGCCCAGGTCACTGTCAATCTGTCTCTGCCTGGGACTCCAAAAAGCCAGAATGATAACCTATAAGAAAGACAGGGATGACAACTAAGTTAACCAGGCTGGGACCTAGTGGACTGATTTGAACGCAGTGAAGCCAACAGGTGAGTTCTGGAGAGGGATATGGGTGGGTATCCAGTAAAATAAAGAAAACGATGAGCAAGGGATAAAGCTATGAAGGACCTTGTAACCAACTATGATGACTGGGAGCATTAGGCATGACAAAAATGGACGTCTTCCCATTAAATGTGTTAATCTTAAAAGGAAAAATGTTAACTTGCTGCATTTGAGTGTTTGGTCAACCTATATTACAGTGTAACTACAAAAACAATCATATTAACCAGATTTTCAAAATATTAATGCACAGCAACTTATATGAAACCTGAAACACAATGGCAGTATCAGAAAGGGTGATAACAAGCTAATTCAGGGCAGGTAAGTAAATGTGTAAGCAGACACTTAATTTCAAACAAAATAAGTACACAATGAGCATCTGATCATGTGACATTGTTTATAACATTCATATTGTAATTTGGTTTGACTAAATCCTTACATGTGTTTGCCTATTGTTTGAAATTTTAATTACCTTTTATAAGAATTATAAAACTTTTTTGGTGTGGACCCCACATTTTTGTCATACAGCTCCAAAAAATTTGATCAAAAACTGGGGAATGGTATCAAGTCTTAATAGCACAACAACCACTTACTTGGCATGTAGAGTGCTTTATGAAAAACAGCAAGTTTTCCAGTTCATATGCTAATCTGACACTAGTGTAGGATCCACTGATATTGAGGTAAAGTATTAAACTGCATTTTTGGGTGTTTGCTGTACCTGTAATGTGTTGTTTTTTTGGGGGGGTATAAATGTAGGTCTTTACAGCAACACCACTTTTGAGAAATGCATATTCTAGGCATGCTCCCAGTTCATATGCATTTGAATAAGTAGCAGAGATGAAAATAACTGTAACCATCCCCCAAGTGCATCAAAGTAATAAACATATAATATAAGTGAATAAACTCACCCATATCCTCCATCTGATGGTATACTTAGCTTTGAACAACCTTAGTAGTACACAGTGGTCTTCCTCACTCCTGTGCAAAACAGAAATAAGGAATAGACCCTAAAGTTTAGTATATGCTCAAAGAAATAAAGTAGGATGATAACGTTTCTCATACAAAAAAGGTTGATTATTTCATATGCATAAGAAATACTAACTTATTGTATATGCTAGGCAGATAAATCAGGCATTTTACCTTATCATTACTTTATCATTTTGCCATGTATAAAAAAGGAGCATGAATCCTCGTCCGGAAAATATACTTTTGTCTCCTTATAAATCTATGTTAAGACTACACCTTGAATCAGCAAAAAAAGCCACCCCCAAATGCCCAGGCAAATGTGTTGTTAGCCTGGCGGCTAACTGACAATCCAGGCGGGCGGGCGGCGCTGGCGAGGGAGCACTGATTAGTGAGCTCTCTGCTCAGCTCCCTCTTGCACCACAGAATGATACCGGCATCACTCTGTGGTGCGCAAGGGAGCTGAATAGGAGGATCAATGCTCCCTCACTGCCTGCAGTCCAGCAGCCCCACTGGACCCCAGGGAAAGGGAGAACCCCACAGCATTCCCAAAGGTTAGGAGGCTGGGGGGTTGAATTTTAAAAAAACAAAATGTGAGAGTGTTAGTGAGTGTGTGTGTCTGTCTGTCTGTTAGTGAGTGTGTGTGTGTATGTTAGTGGGTGTGTCTGTGTCTGTTAGCTAGTGTATGTGTGTCTGTCAATGAATATGTGTGTGTATTTGGAAGGGAGGGGTGTGGTTGGGAGGGGGGGTGCCTGAGTTTTGTCATGCCTAGGGCAGCACAAAACCAGGATACACCACTGCGTTGAATATGATGTGCAATTTTAGACAACCCTTCTAAATAAAGATATTATGGCACTAAGAAAATTGCAGAGGCAAGCTACAAAATTAACAAGGGCAATAGAAAAAATATTTATGAACTAAGGGTAACAAATTTGTGTTTATTTTAGAAAAACAACACAGCAGAGGGGATATGATGCCATTATACAAATATTTTCGGTGCCAATACAAACCATTGTTTGAAATCTATTTCTTCTTCTTCTTATTCCATCATCCTTAACACATTTGTCTATTACATTTATTCTTGATCCCCATTTCATCTCCTTTTCTATCCTTGTTAAATATTCTGTCTTCTCAGGCCCATCTCTTTTTATACTTTTATCACACAATTTCCTCTCCCCCTTATTCCATTCCCACCCTATTCATCATTTAACTTTTCATTATTCCCCATATGCTTCTCCCTAATCATTATTCTCCACTCTCTTATTAGTCTGTTTGCTCTCTCTGTATTTTTTGCTATGATACATAAGAGAATATGAGATGAGCAATAATGATGAGCTAAGTAATAGTGTTACTGTTATGTTTCCTTATTTCATTTTGTGCCTTGCACCCTTATCAATGTGTTCCCACTCATCCACTGTCTCGGTATGCGTCCTGTGACATCTATTATTTATTATTATTATTATGATTATTATTATTGTCATGGCGCTGACCAAATCACTGTCACTCTCAGTGGAGACAGAAGGCCACCTGCACGGAGCCCATAGTGCAATAAATGACAAATATATCTACATGTTTTGAATAAAAACAACAAAAAAAAGTTATTTGCTAAACTCTGAATTCCAAATGTCAAAAATTGCTGATTGAGTTCTGAAAAATAGCTGGAACGTTCTCCAAAAAGGCTATTTCAGTTTAGTTATTTCAAATTGAATTGTAGTTTAGCAAATAACCCTGTAATGTTTGGAAATTACTTTTAATAAGGCTTTCTAAAGTTTCCATTTTGATTTTGGGTAATTAGCACCACTTTAAGTTATCTGCAGACTATTTTTACCTTTTATTAAAACCGTTTATATTTTCTAGATTGTTTGGTATACTAATCACTAAGCGCTCATATAGGTTGTTTACCATTATATCTCATTATACAATGTCACATATTTCAATATGGATGACCTCAAGATACATTGCTAATAATAAATTTCATTATTATGAATAAAATTATATTTTTTGAATCATGCTCATTCAGCCTATAGTAATTTCTGTGATTCTGTTTCACTTTAGGATTAAGTGTTGAAGAATTAATCCACAGGTTGCATATCTAAAAATCAGATTATATAAATGGTATATGAGCAAAGTATTTTGTCTAAATACTAAGGGAGCACAGATTCCTAGAATCTTCCTGCCTCTTCAAGGCTAGAAAGATGTTCAGTAACCTTCGTGGAGCTAGACTCATTATCATTCTTTCATCATTTTGCCATGTTAAGAGGTTGAAACACCTAATAACAAGTAATAAATGAATAAAGTAACAATCAATAAAGTTTATATCTCCTTGCACAAACTCACGACCCCTCCATGCTCCTTATGAAATCAATGAATGCAGTTAATACAAGCAGCTGACTTATCCGTCCTGCGATCAGAATATTCACAAATGCTAAGGAATGGGTCTCTGAAGAATTGTTTGTAACTGCAAAGTGATGCTGCGGCTGAAATTAAGATGCCAAGAGGCTGGAAGCCAGGCCTCCTGTGTCACCTTAGCAGTGAATAATTGGGCCTCTGCATATTCCTTGTCATAAGTGGCAGGAGTGAAGGGACCCTGAGGATTTCACTGGCAGGACCATTGCGACAAAATCAAAATAAATTAAAACACAGATTCAAAGCTATGCGATTCTGGATGGCAGGTCAGGGCAGCTATAAATGTACCGTTTGTCCTGATGCCCATATGGTCCTTACCAAGTAGCACAACATTGCAGAGACAACAGATTGATCAGTAATTAGTTCAGTGACACTGACCACTTCAGAATTTTCTACCTTCAACTAAACTTTAAATACTGTGAGAACATGTCAGTGTATGGCAAAGACTCTCTATATTTTTTATTGCAATAAGATATAAAATTATCTAATGTGTTTATTTTTTTGTGAAATTGACAGTGTTGTAGTTCACACATTGATCTATGTCAAACAATGGATAAAGCAATAACTTAGATCCAGCCTCCATGTAGGTCTGAATAGCAGTACATTAATGGGGCTATACTCTGAAGTGAGAATTCAAACAGGAGTATTCACTAAAGTCTGAAAGTAACGAATGGGGCAACACAATCCAGCTGCTTACAGGGCCATTCAGACTGAAAAAAAAATTGAATATTGTTTAGGTTATTATTATAAAGTCCAGGTTTTGCAATTCAGACTCTAAACGAGCCTGAATTAGGTCCTGATTTCAGCTGGACCACACAATGGTGGACAGCTGAAATCTGGAACTGGATGCTTCAAATAAAGGCTCTGATTAAAAAAAAAAATCCAAACTATTTTCCCCCCTGGCAGTACTTGTGAACTCATGGACATTGATAAATGACTGATTACTAGGTCAGAATACTGTCAGATCATAGGCATTGGAGACTCTCTATATAGATGCATTGATTAGAGAATATGTGTTATTTGCATTTTAACCCATAAAAATAACAGGGAAACCAAGAAGTTTTAGTACTTCCTGATGCCAGTGGCTGTTCTCTGTCAAAAAAGACTGCTAATACAATGAAGAGGGGACCTTTCACAGGTTTCATGGTGGCACCCGTGGCACCCGTGGCACCCGTGCTATTGATAAATAATCAAGTCTTGAAGGAAGTGAGACTTGACTATCAGAGTAAAATATTCTGAAGCTACCAAAGGAAAGTGACAGACAGAGAGGGAATAAAAACAATAAAAAATTAATGTGCTCAAACTGGAAATGCAGGACTTCACCTAATCCTATAAAATAGAGAATTAAAACCACCCTAAGGTGCAGGTATCCAGGAGCTTGGAAATAGAAACTATCTCAGGCTTTAGACATACAGTCATATACACAAAATTATAAACCAGAATTCAAATTAGCATAAATTGGCAATATATAAAAATTCCGTGTGTCTCACAATGGGATTACAATTCAGTGCTAAAATGATAGATTGTCCCAAGTAAATAGTCCTTGTTATAATGAAAATGGTTACTATTCCATACTCTGTAACACATCCTTATATTATTTTGTATCACAAGTAGCTATGACTCTGCCTGTAGTAACAGTGCCGGGTAAACAAAGCACCTATGAATATAATATACTTAAAATATGCAAGATACAAAGTCCGAAATTAGAACAAATGTCAGTTTAGTATAGATAGACTAAATGCCTAGATAAACAGTCACCTTAAAAGAATGTTCACTGGAAAACCAAGTTGATAGATAAAAATATACAAAATGTATTTCGATAAAAATTTTAAAATCGAAAAATGATGGTGAAATATTGAGGTAGGAGTACAGTCTATTGTGTCTCAGATGGACAAAAGTTCATAACCTGTGATCCAGACCCGGATGGGTTTGGATGGAGATAGGAAATCCTTCTCTTCTTCCTCCTCAGGTGAAAAAGGGTGAACAGAAATGTATGAATAAAAGATCTGATATAGTGCAAATGGTGATATTAACAGTTTAACAATTATTTCTAGCCTTTACTAGAGTGAATTATCAATATATGTGAAATTGCTAACTTGACTCTCAGACATATATGTTCAAATGATCACATACAATACATGTATATTTTCAACTTAATGCATGATAAAGATGGTAAATGTTACAAAAAAATAAATATGATAAATACAATTACTAGTGTGCAATATACTTATAAATGAGATCAACACGCAGGAGAGGTGGTGAGTTGCACTAAAAATGTAACTTTAGCAGCTAGTTTCATCTTGCAAGCACTCTTAACTCATAACATACTCTGATTATCAATTTTACATACAAAGTGTATATATTTTCAGCTTGGTTGGTAAGGAGTACTCCAGATAGCTGGGAATAAGTACACATGTTGGTGTAAAGAGGCCAATAAGTGAAGCAAATATTACAGTTACACTATAGTGAGGATTCACTTTTGGCAACTGTTAGCAATTATCAAATATTGTTCACACATCTATGAATCCTTTAGATATCATATGCATATCATGTATATTCCAGTCTATATATAGTTGTGAAACACAAATTGTATAGTGGAAACCTGATAAGAAATATATCCAAATAAATAAAAAATAATAAAAAGGGAGAAGAGGTGGAGGAGTGGTAATCCTGAACACAGAAGATTATATTGGAGAGAACCAAAGACTCTTAGGTGATACTTCCACCTATGAGAGATTGGAGAATGATCCTACAAAGATATTTATGGAAGAACTACACAAAATACTTGAATATGGGAGAAACCGAGGCATTATTAACGAAAGGGAACATAAATATATATGTGTTGAGCATCCGAGGATACCAATCTTCTACCATCACCCGAAAATACACAAAAGACTTGAAAAACCTCCTGGGAGACCAATCATATTGGGTATTGGGTCACTAACAGCAAATCTCTCAGAGTATGTAGACCAATTTCTGCAAGTTCTAGTATCTCGGCTCAAATCCTACCTCAGAAATTCCACCCAAATTCTCAACCTACTATTGGACCTAACCTGGGAAGATGACATGATCCTGGTCACTGCAGATGTCACTTCCCTTTATACAGTCATTGAGCACCTTCAGGGAATAGAAGCTATTCAATACTCTCTGGCGATTTATTCGGAACTGAAAAACGACCAGATTAATCTTATAATACAGTGTATAGCTTTTATCTTGGGACACAACTATTTTTGGTCTGATGGACATTTTTATCTCCAACTGGAGGGCAACGCCATGGGAACACATTTTGCGCCAAGCTAAGTGAATCTTTTTATGGGCAAATGGGAGGACGAACACATTTGGGACCATTGCCCCTTTGGGTCAAAACTGTTCCTATGGCGGAGATACATAGACGACTGTTTTTTTTATTTGGAAAGGAGGTCTGAAGTCGCTGGAAGATTTTAAAACATATTTAAACTGTAACCCTTACAATTTGAATTTTATGTTCACTCATTCAACTGAACAGATTTTCTTGACCTCTGTATATACATTGAAGAGAATATATTGCACACGAAAACCTTCAAAATAAGCATGGACTGTAACAGTTTCATTCCCTACCAAAGTCACCATAAACCTACATGGCTTAAGAGTATTCCCCAAAGCCAATTTAGAAGAGTAAGACGAAACTGTTGACAACAAGACGTGTGTATAGAACAAATGGAGGAAATGAAACTAAGTTTTATGGCAAAAGGTTATCCAATTTCATTGCTAGAAGAATCAATGGATAAAGCAATGGCCATACCAAGGGAAGACACTCTACAAAACAAGAAACCACCCATCCAATATGATAACCAGACCCCTGCCTTCAATACTAAATATAACAGCCAATCTAGTATACTGCAGAGCATTCTCAAGAAATATTGGGGTATCCTTAAGAGTGACCCCATACTCTCAAATATCCTAGATAAACAACCTAAGGTTATCTTCACAAAAACTCCAAATTTGAAATTACTGTTGGCTCCAACCATAAAATATACTAATTCCATGGAAGAGAATGATGACGTGAAAGCGTTTCGAAGACGTAAAAAATGCTTAGGCTGTAGGAATAATCCTACTCAGGCAGCTATCAGTACATCATTTACATGTCTAAAAGATTCGAAGAAGTACAAGCTGAGGTCACAGATGACCTGCAACACTGCAGGTGTCATCTATCTCATTAAATGTTCATGCCCGAAGCATTATGTAGGAAGAACAAAGAGACAACTTAAAATAAGGATTGCTGAACACGTCAGAAACATCAGAAGAGGGTTACTTACACACAACCTATCAAGACATTTTAAGGAAGTACATGGCGGTGACCTGACAGGCTTAGAATTTATAGCTATAGAGAAAGTCAATACAAATTAGAGAGGGGGGATCTTGAAAAGAATCTGGATCAAGCAGAGGCAAAATAGATTTTTCCCCTCAACACCTTAGTACCTGAAGGTCTTAACGTAGACTTTGAGCTAAATGCCTTTTTAAGATAGTCAATTTTCCCACTGTACCTTTGTTCTCATTTTTATCTCCTATTTTTTTACTATTTTGTATTTATTGTGCTAACTCCTTCCAACCATTTTATTGGTTTCTATTATAATTTTTGGGATTTTATATCTTATAATATCTTATTCTATCCTATTCTATTATCCGCTTTAGGTTTCACCATATATATTTTAAGGTGCTTTTAATAAATTAATTTTTTACGATGTAAGATCTCACACCACCACCACCACTTCTTATTCCTCTCACCATTTTATGGTCTGTCTTACATAAAATACATCTTCACGCTCAAGCCTCTGATGAAGTAGGGCTAACCCTACGAAACGCTTAAGGCAAGGCATTCTACGGTTGAACTTGGGAGGAGTCAGCCAGGTCTCTACAATCCTTCCTGTGAATCACAGCATTCTGGACCTTCAGTATCCAGCTACATCGGTTTTCTCTCTCGCGAGTTCCAGCTCCACCCTTCGACGTGATGTCTGAGGCGGAGGGTGCAGGGACTCAGACGCCGTCCTCACCGGCTGCAAGGAGGGAGAAGAGAAGGATTTCCTATCACCATCCAAACCCATCTGGATCTGGATCACAGGTTATGAACTTTTGTCCATCTGAGACACAATAGACTGTACTCCTACCTCAATATTTCACCATCATTTTTTGATTTTAAATTTTTTATCAAAATACATTTTGTATATTTTTTTCTATCAACTTGGTTTTCCAGTGAACATTCTTTTAAGGTGACTGTTTATCTAGGCATTTAGTCTATCTATACTAAACTGACATTTGTTCTAATTTCGGACTTTGTATCTTTCTTAAATATTGCATATTTTAAGTATATTATATTCATAGGTGCTTTGTTTACCCGGCACTGTTACTACAGGCAGAGTCATAGCTACTTGTGATACAAAGTAATATAAGGATTTGTTACAGAGTATGGAATAGTAACCATTTTCATTATAACAAGGACTATTTACTTGGGACAATCTATCATTTTAGCACTGAATTGTAATCCCATTGTGAGACACACGGAATTTTTATATATTGCCAATTTATGCAAATTTGAATTCTGGTTTATAATTTTGTGTATATGACGGTATGTCTAAAGCCATATATACTGTATTTCCTCTATATCAGTATTAGATAGTTTCTGTTTCCAAGCTCCTGGATACCTGCACCTTAGGGTGGTTTTAATTGACTATCAAAGTGTTTTGATTGGTTGGCTTACGAGCACTCAGGCTAAGATTGCATATAATGGGAAGGCCCTTATAACGTTTTTTCTCACCATGCAAGCTCAGTCTGCATGGATCCATTGATGGGCCAACATAGATTATTTTTAAGACATTAAGAGTTTGTGGGTTTCGCACTGCTGAAAAAATATTTTTTTAAGAAGACAGAGGACATATAATGGTAAACAGTTTATATATTTTTGCCTAGATTAGGTGTTTTTAAAAAAAAACAAATAAAATCTTTCAACATTGAAGTTGCTGTTTAGTGGATAGGTGAGTGCGCTGGATCTTGTGTATTGTATTATTTGGCCCCCAGCAGCACCCCCATTTATGCATGTTAAGGTGAGTGCAGCCAACCCCTCTTGTTTTATATATATTTGGGAGTCTAGCCAACTCCTTGGTTTTGCACCCCTCCCTGTCACAGGTGCCTCATCCCAGGGCCCTATTTAGCCTTGTACTGCAGAGAGCCCTAGATGGAATTTTTTTCCCCAAGTAGGTTAATCTCATAAGAGCAGACATTAGGCTGTTAGTGTAGGACCTGCCAAAGATGGGGTACATTGACGTTGTGGCAGGCTTATGCAATGTATGATCATATAATGTAACTAAAACCCCCATTATTTTTGCCTAGATTAGGTGTTTTTAAAAAAACAAATAAAATCTTTTAACATTGAAGTTGCTGTTTAGTGGATAGGTGAGTGCGCTGGATCTTGTGTATTGTATTATTTGGCCCCCAGCAGCACCCCCATTTATGCATGTTAAGGTGAGTGCAGCCAACCCCCTCTTGTTTTATATATATATATATATATATATATATATATATATTTATTTTGTGATCCTTGTCAGCAGGTAGCACGGTCCTCTAGGGCAAAAACATGCACAGTCCTTGTAATTGCATATAATCCAGTCACTTTATTTGCATATCCACACAGGATACAGCAGTAAATTAAAACATAAATGTAACACAAAACCCTATAAACAAACACCTAGCTCGTCTGAGCACTAACTGACATTAGTTCCCTATCTCTCAGGGTTAAACTAAACACAATATTGCACCAACCTTATTAGAGAGCAACGCTCTGCTATCTAACCTGTTGCTTTCCTTTCTGCACTCCCAGTGCTCCAAGCCAGCCTTGCCCTGACTGCTTTCCTTTCTGCACTCCCAGTGCTCCAAGCCAGCCTTGACCTGACTGCTTCCCTTCTGCACTCCAAGTGCCTAGTCTCCTTGACTCTATCTGGAGAGAACAGCCTCTCTCTCCTACCTGCTTCCTGGGAGGAAGCCAGCAATCCCTCTCCTTTTCCTGCCTAGCCGGGAGGAGTTTATTCCCACTGCAATAGCTCATTAACTGCAGCTGAGCAGTGGGTTGGAGACAATCCAAAAAACCCTGGCCTGGATCTAGGTCTCCCCAGAACACCACTAAACTGTGGAGTGGAGCATTGGCCCACCCTTCTCTCCAAGTGCTCCACCCCAGGGGCCCATAAGTAAACAGTGTTTTGTGTTGCCTACAACACATCTTACACATACTCCCCCTGGGGTTAAAAGGCCTATCTGCCTTCACTTTATCACATATCCTCCTCCCCAGCTCAGACCCATCGGGTCGAGCGGCCTTAGAACACAAACCGTGAACTTTCATAACACCTAGGGCTCTACCAGCCCTGACTAACTTCTCAGTTACAGGAAGTGGCCTACTGTAGATAGCGGCTACCTTGCTCCCTTGTAGTTTAAGGAGCCCCCGCCCAAGTGGATAACCCAAATAGTTATCAAATCCCAGATAACACGTAGCAGTGTTATCGGTCAAACCGGCAGCCTTTACATTATTTACAACTAACCGGACCTTCATCAGGTGTGCTACCCAGTTAAACACCACATCAAGGTAGGCAGCTGCATACTCTGGCTGGAACAGAACACTTTTCATCAAAGTAACCTCACTCCCTGAATCTATCAGTGCTTGTGCACTCTTCCCTTCCACCATCACCACTTTTAGCTGTGCTGTAACACCACCAGTCACCATACACATCTTTAAGCAAGTCATTACTATCCTATGCAGAGCCCTTATTCCTATGTCACATTGTATTGGCTCTTCAGTCTCAGGACAGTTATATGCAATATGTCCTTGCATGTGGCAGTTGAAGCATCGGAGGTTTTTCTCAGTCTGGTCTCGTAGCCAAAATAGGACTTTTAGGTACGTTCTACCATCATAGGTATATTGTCCCAGACTTTGTCCTTGTTTTCCAGTTTCCCCGCTTATCTGGTTGCTAGCGGATCTAGGCTGAGGATCAGTACTGTGTGGCTCCTTAGTAGCCAAGTTCCTCTGAATCATCATCTGCTTCCACATCCACAGCAGCTTCTGATTTGATAATCTCTCAACATTAGAGTAACTTTCAATAGCAAACTTTGCAAAGGCTTGGCGTGTAGCTATACATCCAATTCCTTCATGAGCTGAATTTTCCAGGTGCTCAACCTCTTCAAGACCTGGTTCTGTCACCAGCTCATCCTTCACTGGAACAAGTCCCTCCGCGAAGGGCTCCACAACATCCTCCATCTGTTCTGCGAATCCCTGGGAACCTGCCTTGCTCCCTATGGGGTTGTCCAGAGACGCAGTCATGGCCTCTCGCTGGATCATGACAGCCCCGGTATCAAACAGCCGGTCAGGCAGTCCGAGTCCCACCTTTAATTCCATGACTGTGTTCCCAGAATCTGGCAGCTGTTCCAGGTAGTCAGTGCGCCCAGGCCTTGTAGCAGTAGTCTTTGCCAGCAGATCCAGTTCTACGGCTTCCGAACAATCCTTTAAGGTGTTTGTAGCTATACCAGGTGTCTCTGAAATATTTAATTCTGCTATGCCAATGTCACCTACTTTGTGACGTTTGCCTTGGTCTGGCTTAGCTGCGGACGTGCCCATCTTATCATCACAGCTTGGTTCTGTAACTGTTGCTCTCTCTTGGCTTAGATCAGAAGCGGCTACTTTGCCTTTCTTGTTTTGACTTCGTTTTGCTACTACTTCTTGGCCTTGCTTTTCTCTGCCAAACTGTTCAACAGCTGGTCGACATTCATGGGTAGCCTCAGCTACTAAACAGTGCACCGCATTGTTATACTCCACTGGGGTGCCTTGCTTCTCTCCATTTTGCTCAGCTCCTCTGCTGTTGTCTTCTCTGACTCCCCAAGTCAGTCTGCTTTTCATGCCTTTGACTTGTTCACTTGGGTGTACATCAGGGGCTTCTGCTTCATTTTTCTTTCCCTGGCTGTATCCACTAGCTTTACTTACACCTTCTGGGTGGTTTTTGCTTACCACCAACTCTTTTTCAAAGACCTCTTTATCTGTTGTGATACCACTCAGAGCAAGTTTGAGGCTTTCATGTGAAGCTGCAATGTTCTGATTCTCAAATAAACACTTGTCAACTTCAGTAATCAGTTTGTCTCGCTCTCCCTTCTGATTCTTCTGCTCTTTCTTACTCTGGCGCATGACATCAGTGTCACCATCACTGCCTCTTGGCAATTCCGCTTTTTCCTTTAGCTTTGCTGGACTCTTTACCAACTTTTCTTCTTTTTGTTCCTTGGAGGATCCAGCTGGCTTTTCACCCTCTTCCATTTTATCACTTCTTTCAGGCTCAATTTCATCCTTCTTGCCTTCTAATTCCTGTTCTCTCTCTTCTGCGTGTTTCTCAACAGCACACTTTGCTGCCTCCATGCTTTTCAGCTTGTTGAAGACTTCTTCTACTGCCTCTGTCATCCCATGCAGAATGTCAGTAGCTTGGTTACAGGGTCCCTTGTCCCCATGCTCCCTGCAGGGGGCAATCTGCAAAACCTCAGTAAGGGCAGCTCTATGCTCCTGCTGAGCGTCCCTCAGGTTCTTAACCTGTGCAGCCAGGAAACTGTTTGTGCCTTGTTGTTTAGCCGTTGCCTGTACCACAGCTCTCAGCAGGTCCTCCATTATAGCACCAAGCAGGTAACAGTCTTAAAGGTACAGTGCTACTTGTTTGTGTAACAGGTCTGCAAAAATAAAAGTCCTCAAGCAGACTACCAAATGACTGGCACACCCACAGACCCTCACTGTGCTACTGTGCCCGCATTCTCCACCATATTGTGATCCTTGTCACCAGGTAGCACGGTCCTCTAGGGCAAAAACATGCACAGTCCTTGTAGTTGCAAATACTTCAGGCACTTTATTTGTAAATCCACACAGGATACAGCAGTAAATGAAAATCAAAAGTAACACAAAACCCTATAAACAAACACCTAGCTCGTCTGAGCACTAACTGACTTTAGTTCCCTATCTCTCAGGGTTAAACTAAACACAATATTGCACCAACCTTATTAGAGAGCAACGCTCTGCTATCTAACCTGTTGCTTTCCTTTCTGCACTCCCAGTGCTCCAAGCCAGCCTTGCCCTGACTGCTTTGCTTTCTGCACTCCCAGTGCTCCAAGCCAGCCTTGCCCTGACTGCTTCCTTTCTGCACTCCAAGTGCCTAGTCTTCTTGACTATATGGAGAGAACAGCCTCTCTCTCCTACCTGCTTCCTGGGAGGAATCCAGCAATCCCTCTCCTTTTCCTGCCTAGCCGGGAGGAGTTTATTCCCACTGCAATAGCTCATTAACTGCAGCTGAGCAGTGGGTTGGAGACAATCCAAAAAACCCTGGCCTGGATCTAGGTCTCCCCAGAACACCACTAAACTGTGGAGTGGAGCATTGGCCCACCCTTCTCTCCAAGTGCTCCACCCCAGGGGCCCATAAGTAAACAGTGTTTTGTGTTGCCTACAACACATCTTACACATACTCCCCCTGGGGTTAAAAGGCCTATCTGCCTTCACTTTATCACAATATATATAATGTACCAAGGGATAGCTGCTCACCAGTCTTCCAATACTTTATTTAGTTCAGGTTAAAATCAGAGACCAACGTTTCAGTCCCTACTCAGGACTTTACTCAGGAAAGTTGTCCTGTTACCCTGAGGAAAGTCCTGAGTAGGGACTGAAATGTTGGTCTCTGATTTTAACCTGAACTAAATAAAGTATTGGAATTTTAAAGACCGGTGAGCAGCTATCCTTTGGCACATTGTATCTCTGGAGTCCAGGCTATGGCACCCGGCATTATTGAACACTATTGAGCGTAAGTGCGGGGGAAATTGTATTTTTATATATATATATATCAAATATATTTTGAAAAGACACTAAAGATTTCAAAATGTAGTTCTTTCTATAATAGTTATTAAACTAAATAACTTGACTTTTATTGATTCCTTCCCTTTTACCCCCTCCTCCCACTTCCCAATAAAAGTTTAATATAACAGTGATCTAGATCTGTATATCCCCCCTCTCTTTTGGCCCTTAAACAAAATTTTCCAAACAAAATTATGGCAGATAGTCTCTATATTATCTTATATTAGATTTATTAATAGAGACTTCAGTCTATTTATGAGGATCATCAATTTTCTTATGATCTTTTTTCAACAATATTTTAAGCAGAATCAAGATATAAATTCCTTGACCTGCCATATGGGTTTTGATTTTGCTGATCCTTTACCTTCACACTCCTAAGGAGAAAGCCCTTATTGGAATAATAATATTCTCAGATATAATCGTTTTTTAATAAAGATATCAACCGAATTTATCTCAACTTTAATTCAATTATATCACCTCTATAAATAAAAAATAATATAGAACTATGAAAGACAGGTTAGTCACATATAAATATAGAGCTCAATTTAAAATTCTGGTTCTTGCTTTCAAAATGCTGCTCCCACCTATCTATCCTCCCTTATACACAAGTATGTCCCGTCTAGGCCCTTACGATCTGCTGAAGACTTACGTCTATCTTCTGTCCGTACTCCCACCTCTGATGCTCGCCTTCAAGATTTCCCGAGGGCTGCACCGTTCCTGTGGAACTCGCTTCCCTCCTCCGTTAGATGCTCACCCAGTCTCCACTCTTTCAAAAAATCGTTAAAAACCCACTTCTTCATAAAAGCGTATCAATTAAACTGTTAATAGCTCCTGACTGATTCATCTCTTGCAACTGTCACTAGTCTAATATTATCCTTACCTATTTGTGTCACTTTACCCCATTCTCTCTAGCATGTAAGCTCATTGAGCAGGGCCCTCAACCCCTCTGTTCCTGTGTGTCCAACTTGTCTGGTTACAACTACATGTCTGTTCGTCCACCCATTGTAAAGCGCTGCGGAATTTGATGGCGCTATTTAAATATCATAATAAATTTAAATATATATATATAGTTAATACAATGTTAAACAAAAATCTGCACGCCGTAAGACTTGCTTTTCCCACAGAAATCACAAATCTGCAGTGATGTTACTACCGCACATTTTTGCCTCATTCCATTATAAACCCAGAATATTTTGCGGTAGTAACATCACTGCAGATTTGTGATTTCTGTGGGAAAAGCAAGTCTTATGGCTTGACTGGTGTGCAGAATTGTGTTTAACATTGTATTAACTATCCACAGACTTCAGGTAGAAGAGGTTTTCAATCACAATTTTTCCCCACCATAACCTATTTGGATATATATATATATATATCTTTGAAGGTAAACGAGACCTTGCAGAATTACAACATACTGCAAGATATCAGACGATTTTTTACTCCAACCCATTTCCCAGTGAGTAGGACAGGCTAATTGTTGATGGACATTAGCTAATGTTTTCAAAAATACCATTCAATGATTGGTTGCTATTTAGACCAATAGAACCACTAAGCGGGCTATTTAAACCTTAAGAATAGTCTAATTGGTTCCCCCTCTGGAATCCCACACATGCTTAAACTCCCTCACTTGGTTAACCTCTACCACTATAGTGATATATGGATATTATTTAGTGGGTTAAGGAATTATCTATTTCGTCCGTGAATGACATACCTTTGTATACTCTATTGATTATGTTATAGGTGCTCTCGAAGGCACAGATTTAGCTAATAGGTTATCATTTAAACTGGTAATTATCAATAGATTTTTGCAGTTAAGTGCCACTGTACCCTTGTCACTTAGACCTAGTACTTAGGTGTTATCAGCTTAGGTGCCCAAGAAGTCACAGCAGCAGGGACCCAGCATACCAGTCTCATAACAGAGAGATAATAATTCAAGCCACCACTCACTGACCACAGGTGGGGATACTAAATCCCTTCATTGTGGGGTACGCTTAGTAGTTTAATTTGATGAATTCCCCACCTGATGCCCATAGATGGATGAACAGTGGGGACCCATCTATTCACAAGGTGTGTAGGAACATGAGGAAAGTTTTAAACCTTTTTTATATGCGAGTGTCATATTAACCTCTATAGCCTATTTTTAACTATTTGCCTGCTATCTGCTGGTTAAGAAAATAAGGTTTTAGCTGTCAAATCCGATGTACCCAATTAAACAGGCGTTATGCACCCCCTAAATATAATTGAACTGCTGAAGACTATATTTTCAGTGATATTTGAACCAATATTTTTGGCTCATGACAAGCCTCTATCTGCTGTAATTAACAACAGATACATAAAAATGATTGAATAACATGAATATGAGTTTTTGTCAGGAATCTACTGGAATTTTGAAGAATGCAACATTTCTACAAAAGACACTAGAATGTACACATACAATGATGAGCCAACAGTAAAACCACTGGCAGGTGACATAAATAAAATTGATTATATTAATATACAAAAACAAGTCCTGCGCTCAAACTCCCACTACTCTTGGGCAGCAGCAATGACCATAGTACACATAAGCCCCAATACAGTAAAAAACAAAGAAAAAAGTTACATATGCTCTTCCCAAATCCCAATACATATTTAATCAAATGAAGGTTTTTTTAGTTACTCCAATGGCCATGAGAGGGAATATGCCCACCTTCCACATCAAGGCAAACCTCTTAGGTGGGTCAGAGCATGTCCAAAACGTCAAGTTTTTGCTAGTTTGTTGCAAAATTTGAAGCTCTTCTGACTAGGTTTTTTGCCTTCTTTTGGATCAACAGCAAAAACATATGTGAGGAAGGCTGAACTTGATGGACACAAGTCTCTTTTCAGCTATGTAACTTTGTGTTCCTGTTATGCAGAGGTTCGTTCCTTCCAAATGTGGTGCAAGAAAGGACAACCAGTTAACAGGCATCAAGATCATGGGCGCCCAAGGCTCATTGATGCTCATCTGGTCCAATCACACAGAAGAGCAACTGTAGCTCATATTGCTAATAAACTAAATGCTGGCGATAACAGAAACGTGTCAGAATAGCATCATGTCTACATAGATCTGACAGATTGCCCATGATGATCCCTGTCCACCCCTTCAATGGAGACGTGAGAATTATAACTGGACCATGGAGCATTGGAAGAAGGCTGCCTAGTCTGAGGAATAATTTTTTCTTTTAGATCAAGAGGATGGCTGGGTGCGTGTGCATCATTTACCTGGGGAAGAGATGGCAGCAGGATGCACTATGGGAAAAAAGGCAGGCCGGCGGATGCAGTGTTATGCTCTGAGCAATGTTTTGCTGGGAAAACTTGGGTCCTTACATTCATGTGGATGTTACATTGACCACCTACTTAGAGATTGTTGCAGAACATGTACCTTCAAATCCCTTCCTCAAACAATTCCTACCACACTGGGAAAATTGTTCAGGAAGGGTTTGAGGAACATGCTTCAAGGTGTCTGGTATTGATCACCAGCTTCCCCAGATTTCAATCTGATTGAGCATCTGTAGGATGTCTGGAACAACACATTTGATCTATGGAGGCCCAACCTCGCAACTTGCAAGACTTAAAAGATCTGCTGCTAATGTCTTTGTGCCAAATACCACACAATATGTACAGAGGTCTTGTGAAGTCCATGCCTTGATGCATCAGAGCTGTTTTGGCAGCACAATGGTGGGCATGGGCGTCCGCGGGGCCGGGGAAAGGAGGGGAATTTGCCCCCCCCCCCTGGATTTTTCAGTTTGTGCCGGTATTTTTCTTTAGAGATTGATAATACACTGCAATACAGGCAGGGTGTGTGGAGAGAGGCTTCTCTCTCGTGACTTCTGAATCCACATCCCTGCTTCTCTCTCGTGACTTCTGAATCTGCAGGGGACAAGCACAGAGTGCAGCCAGCAACTTCCAGACTGCAGAGAAAACCTGCAGATCAGGTAAGTGTGGGATGGGGGGTAGCCTGCAGATCAGGGAAGTGAGGCATGGGGGGGCAGCCTACGGATCAGATAAGTGAAGGGTGGGGAAGCAGCCTACAGATCAGGTAAGGGAGGCATGGGGGTGCAGCCTACAGATTAGGTAAGTGAGGAATGGGGGTGCAGCCTACAGATCATGTAAGGGAGGGATGGGGAGCAGCAAACAGGAAGGGTCAGCAAGGAGCAGGAAGGTAAAGTAGGAGAAGGAGCAGAAAGGAGAAGGAACAGAAATGAGCAGGAAGGGACATTGAGGAGGGTTGTAGTTAATGGAATATATTCGAAGCTTGGACTTGTCACCAGTGGGGTACCTCAGGGATCTGTACTTGGACCCATTCTCTTTAATATTTTTATTAGTGATAATGCAGAAAGTCTTGATGGTAAGGTATGTCTTTTTGCTGATGATACTAAGACATGTAACAGGGTTGATATTCCAGGAGGGATAAGCCAAATGGCAAATGATTTAGGTAAACTAGAAAAATGGTCAGAATTGTGGCAACTGACATTTAATGTGGATAAGTGCAAGATAATGCATCTTGGACATAAAAACCCAAGGGCAGAATACAGAATATTTGATAGAGTCCTAACCTTAACAAATGAGGAAAGGGATTTAGGGGTGATTATTTCTGATGACTCAAAGGTATGCAGACAATGTAATAGAGCAGCAGGAAATGCTAGCAGAATGCTTGGTTGTATAGGGAGAGATATTAGCAGTAGAAAAAGGGAAGTGCTCGTGCCATTGTACAGAACACTGGTGAGACCTCTCTTGGAGTATTGTACACAGTACTAGAGACCGTATCTTCAAAAGGATATTGATACCTTAGAGAGGGTTCAGAGAAGGGCTACTAAACTGGTTCATGGATTGCGGGATAAAACTTACCAGGAAAGGTTAAAGGATCTTAACATGTATAGCTTGGAGGAAAGACGAGACAGGGGGATATGATAGAAACATTTAAATATATAAAGGGAATCAACACAGTAAAGGAGGAGACTATATTTAAAAGAAGAAAAACTACCACAACAAGAGGACATAGTCTTAAATTAGAGGGACAAAGGTTTAAAAATAATATCAGGAAGTATTACTTTACTGAGAGGGTAGTGGATGCATGGAATAGCCTTTTAGCTGAAGTGGTAGAGGTTAAAACAGTAAAGGAGTTTAAGCATGCGTGGGATAGGCATAAGGCTATCCTAACTATAAGATAAGGCTAGGGACTAAGGAAAGTATTTAGAAAATTGGGCAGACTAGATTGGCCGAATGGTTCTTATCTGCCGTCACATTCTATGTTTCTATGTTTCTATGAAGAGCAGAAAGGGTCAGCAATGAGCTGGAAGGAACAGAAGGAGCAGAAAGGTAAAGTAGGAGAAGGAGCAGAAAGGAACAGAAATGAACAGGAAGTGGCAGCAAGGAGAAGGAAGGGTCTGCAAGGAGCAAAAAGAGTTAGCAAGGAGCAGGAAGGGGCTGCAAGCAGCAGGAAGGGGCAGCAAGGAGCAGAAAGAGTCAGAAAGGGGCTGCAAGGAGCAGGAAAGGGCTGCAAGGAGCAGAAAGGGGTGTCAAGGAGCAGAAAGGGGTAGCAAGGAGCAGAAAGAGTCAGGAATGGACAGAAGGAGCACAAAGGTAAAGGAACAGAAATAATCAGAAGGAGCACAAAGGTAAAGTAGTGGAAGAAGCAGAAAGGGGCAGCAAGGAGCTGGAAGGGGCAGCAAAGAGCAGAAAGGTGCAGCAAGGAGCTAGAAGGGGCAAAGGCACCACAAAGGTAAAGTAGGAGAAGGAGCAGAAAGGAAGAGAAATGAGCAGGAAGGGGCAGCAAGGAGCAGGAAGGGGCAGGAAAGAGCAGGAAGGGTCAGCAAGGAGCAGGAAAAGGGTCTGCAAGGAGAAGGAATGGTCTGCAAGGAGAAGTAATGGTCTGAAAGGAGAAGGAAGAGTCTGCAAGGAGAAGAGAGAGTCAGCAAGGAGCAGGAAGGGGCTGCAAGAAGCAGGAAGGGGCAGTAAGGAGCAGTGAGGGTCTGCAAGAAGAGGAAGGTAAAGTAGGAGAGGGAGCAGAAAGAAATAGAAATTAACAGGAAGGGGCAGCAAGGATCGGGAAGGGGCAGAAAGAAGCAGGAAGAGTCTGCAAGGAGCTGCAAGGGTCTGCAAGGAGCTGGAAGGGTCTGCAAGGAGCAGGAAGGGGCAGGAAGGGCGGGAAGGAGCAGGAAGGGTCAGCAAGCAGCAGGAAGGGTCTGCAAGGAGAAGAAAGTGGCAGGAAGGTGACAGAAGGATCACAAAGGTAAAGGAGTAGAAAGAATCCGAAGGAGCACAAATGTAAAGTAGAAGAAGGAGCAGAAAGGGCTAGCAAGGAGCTGGAAAGGGCAGCACGGAGTAGAAAGGAACTGGAAGGGACAGAAGGAGAGCAAAGCTAAAGTAGGAAAAGGAGCAGAAAGGAATAGAAATGAGCAGAAAGGGACAGACGGAGCAGGTAGGTAAAGGAGCAGAAAGAATCAGAAGGAGCACAAATGTAAAGTAGGAGAAGGAGCACAAAGGAACAGCAAGGAGCAGAAAGGGCAGCAAGGAGCCGGAAGGTAAAGTAGGAGAAGGAGCAGGAAGGAGAAGGAACAGAAATGAGCAGGAAGGGACAGCAAAGAGTAGAAAAGGGGCAGCAAGGAGCTGTAAGGAGCAGCAAGGAGCTGGAAGGGGCAGAAGGAACAGGAAGGTAATTTAGGAGAAGGAGCAGAATGGGTCTGCAAGGAGCACAAAGGGATCAGAAAGAGAAAGGAGCAGAAGGGCGCAAAGGAAGCAGAAAGTAGCAGAAAGGTAAAGGAGCAAAAGAAGCCAAGGAGGAGAGAAGACAGTGTCAGAAGAATAAGAACTATGTGTCAAATGAAGAAGAAGAAAATGAGATTTGAGCAAGAAGGACAAGTTAAGTGATCCCTCCAATTTATTCTAGACACCACATCATAAGACTTTGGAACCTGGGCCTGGCAAGAAAACTTTGGACCTTCTCATCTTCCCAGGTGAAAAAAAAATCTCAGTGTTAATGTGTCTTTTATTTACTGTCAGGAAACACAGAGTGCCGTTGGGTAGGGGTGTCGCTGATTGGCTAGAGTAAAATATTTTTATGAACCAGGAACTAGCGACTCTAGCCAATCAGTGGCACCCATGCCTGACGTCAATCTGCACTTCCTGGCACTCCGTTTCAAAAGCCGAATACCACTGAGTGACCTAGAGATCTGGAGCTGGAGGAAGTCTTTGGGGTTAAACCATTTGAGAGAGGTTTAACCCGTTAAAGGAAAGAGAGCACTCAGGGGCCTCCTGGCATCATAGCATTTTCATTTACATGAAGTTGTTATGGTGACCAGAATTTTCCTTTAATTTGATTAAAGGAACACTATAGTGTCAGGAATACACACATGTATTCCTGACACCATAGTTGTGAAAACACTATTCACCCTGGCTTTATTTGATAATAACTATGCCCCTCCCCTTCATGACACTGTCAAAAAGGGGCCAAACATGGATGTCATTATAATTATGTCCCCCCCCCCCGCCCGGAAAAATTCCTGCGGACGCCCATGCATACACGATAATAAGCAGGTGGTTTTAACAAACAAATTGAGCAAACAAATTGATTTCTAAACTAGTTAAAGACCAGCTCTGAAGCAGAGAGAGAAGCTATTTATATAGGACAGCGTTATCCAACTGTTTTCTTTCTATATATACATATGGAAAATATCTCACTAGAAAGTTTCCTTTCTTCACAAAAATCATATATTAGCAGTTCCTTTTGTAAATTCAAATTGCTTTTGCAGTTTAAATATTGCTTTTGGTTCTTCGAAATGTAGAATAAATCTTTAAACCATGGACACTACTGGGAAAACTTATAAGACATTAAAGTTTTAAATTATTGCTACTGGAGAGGATGCAATTTTTTTTTTATTAATAAACACCATTGATTTCTCACATTTACATTTGGCAAATATAGAACTGCTCACATTGTGCTCACCTGTGCACTGTCAGTATGATGTAATTGAAAGTTAATGAAAGAACATTAATGTAAAACGTGGAACCAGTTCTCTGGTTACAACCATAGCTGTTAATTCACTGCTGAGCATTTATTTATTGATTTGACATTCATCCAGCCTGAAGTATCACTTTGTCCAAGTGTTTTAATAATCTGATTTTAAAATAAAGTAATTTTCCTGCATTGGGGATGAATATGACCTCTTTTGCTTCCTGAAATCATCAGTAATGTCCTACTAATTCAATCCAGACTTGAGTGATGAATGTCGGTAGCACTGTGAGAAAAGGATATTACGTGGGATTGATACATAGCAGGTGGATTAACCCTATCTATTTGTGTAATTCTTAACATGACCACTAGATGTAAATAGACAAAATTGTCAGGTGACATTATGTGATATCTTAATTTTATATTGTTACTGATTCGTTAAGTGGGCATGGGATGGTTTGGAAGGATTTTTTTTTTTAATCTTATGGTTGAAATTGTGATTATAATAGTGATATATTATATATGATTCTTATTCAAACAAATTAAATTTAGGTCATAGTTACATCGTAATATAGGCTGGAAAAATAGTTTGTCAATGTCAGTCTTTCACAACTCTGCATTACTGTTGTTGATCCAAAAGATAAAAAAAAAAAAAAAATAACCTACTGTAAAGAACCATTTCCTCAAATCTATAACAGGTGCCCGTCCTATTCATGAACATTTTGCCAGAAAGCGTTTTTTTGTATGTATTGTATAATGTAATCACATTCCACTCTCAGCCACCTTATTTCTTACGTTTTCTATCCTTTCATCATAACTAAAATAATTATTTTTTTATTCTTTTTGTAGAGAGGAATTGCCCCAATAAGTAATACATGTGTTATGCATCTAACTATCTTACTTAGCAACTCCCACCTGATATAGTTACCTAGTCTGTTGTTTATAACTATTTTAAAGTCCTTCAAGTTGATTGTTTTCCCTAACTCAATACAATTTACTTGTGGATTCTTCATTCCAAAATGCATAACTTTGCATTTATTTACATTAAATCTAATCTGCCATTGCTGATCAGTCCCCTAATTTGTTCAGATCCCTGCAACAAAGTAATATCTTGATCCAACTGTGATGATTTACATAATCTGATGTCATCAGCAAACAGGGAATTGATAGCAGCACAGCAGTTTAAAAGTCAATGGATGCAATAGAGAGCCTGGGTTTTTGTATTTAAAAAAATAAATTCCAGCCTAGAAACACAGAGCTACTACTATACAGACAATCAAAAAAATATAGAAAGGACATGCACAGGGTACCGGAAGGTAGGGACAGAGACAAAATCCCCTTCCCCCCTCCCTTCCCCTGGGTAAGTATGGTCACCTAAACTGGGAAATAGGGGATAACCCAAGAGATAATAAATAAAGAAAAATTCCCAAAAGGCTGCTTTACTAGAATGCAACCAATAGGAAAAGAACCCAGTACAATCTCAAAAAGAATAGTATAAATAATGTCAAAAAAATAAAACTTTATTAGGATAAAAAATGACCAAAAAGGTCTAAGGTCTAGTACTAGGAGGGGTATATAACATATATACAAAAGCCTGCCAAACTGCCAAAAGGAAAAAAGGCAGTGAACTAAGCTTGTATAGCATATACCTTAGTGAATAGCAACATAGGTTACCTTGATAGGAGAGAGAGGCTGCATATATGGTATATAGTATTAGGCAACTCAAAAAAGGGGAGGAAAAAATGCCCCTATTATAACATAAAGGGAACCAAAAAATACCAATACTCAGGATCAAAGCCTCCCCCCTCCTTAATACCTTCCCAAATCGAAAGGACACTCCTAAGGTAGAGACGACACTCTAAGCTAATACACTATCTCCTAAACAACACCTTCGTGGGTGTTCTAATCTGTAATCTAAACCTAGACCATAGTCAAATCAATAATGTGCCCAGTGCTCGTTGGTGCAAAAACGAAAAACCCAACACGCGTTTCGGCGAAACTACACGCCGTCCTCAGGGGTATTGCAAAAAGAAGCCATCCCTGCCCTGTAATTTATACCCATACTAATTCTCTTACACCTGAGCGGCGGCCAATGAGTACCTCCTGTAATTAGGTCACCGCACCAATAGTATCATTAGAGGGGCGGGACACAAATGCCGGCACCCAATCAATGGGTATTCAGTCTCTCCAGTCGCTACACCAATAAGATTGTGGGGGCGTGGTATACACGTCGCCACTCACAAGAGGGAAACCGTGAGCGGCCGGAGTAATCAAAAAAGCCGGTTCAGTAGTTTAACCCCTCATGTCCCACAAACATCATCCACATAGGGCATCTCTTCACAATCAGGGGCAAATAAAACTGGGACAATACCATCTGACCCAATGACAAACCCCAAATGATCCCAAACGAAAAAATGGATCATTTAGGTTAAAAGGTCAGAAAAAGCAAAATAATTAACAATGTCTAAACAGGAAGTTGCCGCTGAAAAAAGGTTAAGATGTTGCCAATGTGTCCATGTTTGAGCACAGTACATATTCAAACAAGGTCTACAGCGGCTCAGGTGTAAGAGAATTAGTATGGGTATAAATTACAGGGCAGGGATGGCTTCTTTTTGCAATACCCCTGAGGACGGCGTGTAGTTTCGCCGAAACGCGTGTTGGGTTTTTTGTTTTTGCACCAACGAGCACTGGGCACATTATTGATTTGACTATGGTCTAGGTTTAGATTACAGATTAGAACACCCACGAAGGTGTTGTTTAGGAGATAGTGTATTAGCTTAGAGTGTCGTCTCTACCTTAGGAGTGTCCTTTCGATTTGGGAAGGTATTAAGGAGGGGGGAGGCTTTGATCCTGAGTATTGGTATTTTTTGGTTCCCTTTATGTTATAATAGGGGCATTTTTTCCCCCCCTTTTTTTTGAGTTGCCTAATACTATATACCATATATGCAGCCTCTCTCTCCTATCAAGGTAACCTATGTTGCTATTCACTAAGGTATATGCTATACAAGCTTAGTTCACTGCCTTTTTTCCTTTTGGCAGTTTGGCAGGCTTTTGTATATATGTTATATACCCCTCCTAGTACTAGACCTTAGACCTTTTTGGTCATTTTTTATCCTAATAAAGTTTTATTTTTTTGACATTATTTATACTATTCTTTTTGAGATTGGACTGGGTTCTTTTCCTATTGGTTGCATTCTAGTAAAGCAGCCTTTTGGGAATTTTTCTTTATTTACTATACAGACAAATTATCTCTTCATCCTATAGAAGAGCAATTACAAAACACATTTCTTTTGCACAGAGTAGAAATTTGAAGTAGAGCAGACAAGGTTTACAGATAATACAGATTGCATCACCATTAATAAACAGGTGAAAGAGCAGTGGACCCATTACAGACACCTGAAGATTTCCTCCTACTACCTTTGTCCATCTTAATAATTTTTTTATTAACAACTATTCTTTGTACTCTATCTTTAGATCAATGTGTAATCCAAGAATAAGAGATTTAATCTAAACCAATTGCTGTTGCAATAGTTAGGATCTCAGCGTTTGACATTTATGAGTAAGTGGGATGCAATACCCAACCATGTCTATATGGAACAAGAGTGGCAAAAAATTCTGTATTTGGTTGCCAGTAAATTCCAAGAAGGTGCTTATAAATTGCATATTTTATGGTATCGCAGCCCTACATACTTGGTCAGGCCCTTCCCTTCATTTGATCAAGACACATATCTTCAGGTGAACAGTTGGGTGCCTTTTGTACTTTTGATCATGAGATTGTAACACACGTCCATGGTGATGATTTTGCATTCCAAGCAAGCACATATCTACTTTTCAGTAAATATTCTTCCGTGGTATGATTCAGATGTTCCGTGGGCTGTCATATGGTGTTGACAGCACTCCATTGGAATTTGTAATTGGTGTCTACTCCTGGGGAATGGTTAGATGGGTGGAGGAACTGCAGAGGCTCAAAGAATCATTAGGCTCCTCTTAAGGCCACTACATGGAGACTTGAAAGCACTAGATTTTGTATACACGTTCAGATTTAATCTGCTCACAATGCACTTCAGACTCTTCTTTATCTTTCTTTTTATCTTTCTGTTCTCTGACTTTTCACTCCCCCTGATGATCCCAGCAAAGTCTTGGGACCCCTCATTTTTGAGGGGTCCAAGAGTAGATCAGCATGTTTAAGATGTGGCTGGAAAGTAACCATTTGTGGTTTCTTATGGTCACAGGTAATAGAACCATTTTTCTTTTTATATGTAACTTTTTATGCTATTTGTGTTTATTGTTGATCAATTTTCCTTGAACACAATTTATATAGTAAAAAACTTTAATAAAATTTGAATAAAAAAACTGAAAAAATGATTTTAGTGAAAAAACACTTTCACACTATTTTTCTTTTCAGTTTTTAATCTAACCAATCTAACAATGCTTTTGCAAGCATTGTTGGCATCAAAAATTGTTGACAAGCAAGAATAGAATCTATTTAATATGGCAAGTTGTGTAACAATATGCATGGAAAATTCACATAAGAAATGTTTGACTGATTTTATACAGGATCTGGTGAATCTACATTATATAAACACTAGACTCATGTATTTGGTTTTGTACAAATTGCAAATCAGCCGATCAGGCAAATACAGTATCTACGAAACGCCATGCAAACATATAACAGAGTAAATGGCTAGCACAATGGATGATCATGTTCAGTTGCATTGGGATTTTGTTCTCGGAACCCAAATAAAAGGAGATAGGGGATAGAATGGAGATGAAGTTGATTTTTTTTTCTTTAAGGGATTGCAAATAAGCAGTTTAGTTCAACATAATAGATAAGAAGTTATGCATGATGATGTGGGTTGTACCACCTGTCTAATCAGAAACGATGATTGATAGCTTGGGGACAGGCACTAAATGTTAATTTTATTCACAGATCATACAAGAAGTGACCAGAAGAGGGAAAAAATTATAGGCAGTGAGAAATCTATAGTTCCAAGTAGGATTCTTACAGACAATTTGACTTTAGCTATTGAGGGAGACATGCCAGCAGACAGGGACGTTTGCTGTGCTTGTGTACGAGTGGGAGCAGTAGAGGAAAATACCAGTGGTGTAGCTGGTGCAATTGCACTGGTGACTGCAAGCTAAGAGGGGGACACAGGGTGTCCATTGCATTAGCCCGATGGGAATCTCTGATCAGGTGAACAGTTGGGTGCCACCAGATTTAGGCCTCTGTCAGATCTGCTTTTCAACTGCAGTGCTGGGAGGAAGTGTTCACTTCCTCCGAGCTTAACAAGGCACAGAGAAGAGGATAGACAGCCTGGACCAGACACAGACTCACTGGACCCAATGGAAACCACCCTGCACTCAAAAGGTGTGGGACCAGGAGGGTGGCTGTGTAAATTATGATTTGTATGAGTGTGTGTATCTGTGTGTTTGTCAGTAAGTGCTTCTATGTGTGTCAGTGTGTTGATATGTATGCATTTATGTTTACATATATATGTGCATGTGTCACTGTGTGTATATATGTGTGTGCCAGTTCTAATTTGCATCTGTGTATCAGTATGCGTGTATGTTGCAGTGTATGTATATATGTGCATACATCTCAACATTCAAACACTGAATGCAATTGTGTATTTGTTTGTATTTTCAAACACCAATACTACACACAAATGCATCCCTGCACTTAAACGCCAACACTATATACAAACACACACCTGCATGCAAACACTACATACACTACATACAAATATACCACTGCAATCACATAGCAACAGCAAATACAAGCACACATCTACATTCAAAGGCTAACACTACACACAAATACAACCCTACATTCACACACACACTTCATACAAAACAGCACTTACATTCAAACACACAGGCACTGCTCACAAATACAAACCTGCAACGATATGCAGATGATAGAGTCTAAGGTGGCAAAGCATAATGGCAATTGTATGATAATGTTGAGGATCTATCTTTTACCACCCTTATGCTAGAGAGGAGCCCAAACAAATTATTGTATCAAAGTCTTTGATAGATAGATAACCTGTTTAATTGATCCTAGTGTGAGACTGGAGGTTAGGTTATTGCTGTGCTGAGCCACTGCCAGCGATATGGTGTCACTTATACAAACATTTAGTTGGAGATTAATATATCCTTTTTTTTTTTTAAATTGATCCTAGTGTAAGACTGGTGGATAGGGTACCACTGTGCCTAGTCACTGATAGTGGCACAGTTCTACTTACATAACATTTGAGTTGGAGATAGATATAGGTGTAGCCTACTTAACTATTTAATTGATCCTAGTGTGAGATTGGAGGTGCCTAGACATTGCCAATATCACACCAACTTTGATGCAATGATTTTGACCATTTGACAAGGTTTTTTTGGTAACTGTTTGTTTGGTAGTTTATATATTTATTTATGTTTTGGGGGTGTGAAGTTCAGTGGAAAAATATCCTAGCTACTGCCAGTGCCACTTACACAACTTTGAGCGAGTGAGCCTGGTTCATTGATCCCATTGTGAGATTGGTTAGGTTACTGCTGTGCTTATTCACTGCTAAGTGACACAGTGTGAGTTACACAAATTAAATTTCCTGCTTTAGAGCTTGGCAATTTATTTTCTGAGTGTGTTGACTTCAGTGTGTGCTCTGCAAGTGTCTGAGTACTGTGCAGTGTTTTACATGCTGTGTGTACAGTGTAGTTTTTCTTAAAGTCAAACACAATAACATTATGGTAGTAAAGCCCCAAGCAGCAACCCATTTTTCAACACAAGCATCTATATTTGCTGAATAAAGTTCTGTCAGTTTACACATTCACATTACAAAGTTGTTTAAATAAAAACAAAGCTACCATCATAAATGTTGCAGCCTCATTAGAGAAGAAATAACCTACACCACCACTGCAACTACTGCCACAACCGCCACCACCATCACCACACTACCAAAGTAAGTTCTACCACTGTAGTAGTATTCAGCCTACTAGAATAGTGGAAATAGCATGTCTGTTATGACTATGTCACCACCCTATTTAACTATTTCTTGGCATTTTAATGCTGCAAATGGTGATTTCAAAGAAGAAAAAGATGCAGAAGAATCTGTAGCTAAGTAGCAAGTTCAGCTGAGCCCACCGATTTGACCACCAGCTTCACAGGCAGCAATATGCAATGTCAATCTGCAGTTGCTAAGGCCAGTAAGATTTTGTCATGTATAAATAAGGGCATATATTCTCGGGATGAAAATGTAATTTTGCCTCTTTATAAATCGCTGGTAAGACCACACCTTGAATATGCTGTGCAATTTTGGGCGCCTGTTCTAAAGAAGGATATCATGGCACTAGAGAGGGTCCAGAGACGAGCTACAAAATTGATAAAAGAAATGGAGCATTTTAGTTATGAAGAAAGGTTAAAAAAATTAAATCTGTTTAGTTTGGAAAAACGGCGCCTGAGAGGGGATATGATAACTTTATACAAATATATTCGGGGCCAGTAAAAACCTTTATCTGGAAATCTATTCATAAACAGGGCTATACATAGGACACGAGGTCACACATTTAGGCTGGAAGAAAGGAGATTTCATCTAAGGCAAAGAAAAGGTTTTTTTACAGTAAGAACAATAAGGATATGGAATTCTCTGCCTGAAGAGGTGGTTTTGTCAGAGCCCATACAGATGTTTAAACTGAAATTGGATAACTACTAACAAAAACATAACATACAGGGATATAATTTCTAATTAGTGGGGTAATAGCTGCTTGATCCAAGGAGACATCTGACTGCTATTTTGGGGTCAAGAAGGAATTTTTTCCTACTTTGTGGCAAAATTGGAAGCACTTCAGACCAAGTTTTTTGCCTTCTTTTGGATCAACAGCAACAACATTTGTGAGGAAGGCTGAACTTGATGGACGCAAGTCTCTTTTCAGCTATGTAACTATGTAACAATAACTTCTGTAGATTCTTCTACCACAGCTTGTTCAAGAATGTTTCATGGTGGTCAAAGCAATAGATCAGTGAAACCAGTCCACCTTTTTGTCATTCAAAATGTTATTCCCTACTTCTTGCAACACCGGCCTCCCCCAAAAAGTAACAAATGGAGAACTCAAAAGAGACTTTGCCAGTGCCAGCAGAGACAAGCTTTACTGAAGAGGTAGCGCAGAGTACTAATTTCCTTGGTGGTGTTTATAAATCTGGTGATGATATCACTCATTCTTTCACCACTGCAGACATTTCATTAAGTTTAAAAAGGGAAATGCAGGGAAGTAATATCCTCAAATCCAGATAGGGATGGGACAATATAGAGAATAAGAGGAGAAAACAGAATACAGTGTAGTATTTATGTAACTGGTGATTAAAGATAAAACAAAATACAGTCACAATTTTCTTGAGCCTATATTCGGCTCCAGATATATGCCCCTGGACGGTACAATTCACATCTGTAGATATATTGGTAGTCTTGGTTGTATGTTAGGAGCCGTCTTCAGTAGTTGTAAGAGTATTCTTTTTCAGTGCACCACAGTGTAGCAGTCAGGAATCATTGGTATATAAAATTCGAATAAAAACAGAATCTAGTGCTCTGTGTTATTACGATAAATAAAAGGATAAAAAGGAGGTATACAAGAGGAGAGCAATGTCAGGTATTGCTTAATTTTCATAGGCGTAGGTGGTATAATCCCACCAAGGAAATCATTGAATGAATCCTCAGATGAAAATCTTTAAAGGTAAATTATGAGGGTGCAAAATCTATAAAATAACTAGTTTTATTAGAAAACAAATAATAAAACCAAATACAGCATAAAATCTATTTGACCAATTTGACCACCAGCTTCACAATAATTTCTGTAGATCCTTCTGCCATAGCTAGTTTAAGAATGTTTTATGGTGGTCAAAGCAAAGGATCAGTGAAACTAGTTTACTTTTTTGCCATTACTAATGTTATCCCCTACTTCTTGCAACCACACCCTCTCCCCTCCCCCCCCCCCAAAGAAGCAACAAAGGGACAACCTTTACTGAAGGGGTAGAGGAGATTACTAATTTATTATCCCTAATGTCTGATCTTGGTGGTGTTGATAAATCTGGTGATGATATCAGTCATTCTCTCACCACTGCAGACATTTCTTTAAGTTTGATTAAGGATGGCAAATTAGGGAGCTAGTAACTAAACAGATGAAAGTTCAAAATTAAGAAAAGTAATTTCCCTAATTTAGTCCTTCTAGTTGTTTAGACGATAACTCAAATGAATGCATCCAGAACAATTTGTTTCAATTCGTAATAGATCAAATCAGAAATCCGGATGCTCTAAGCAGCCAATATTCGGCCGAACTAAACAAATTGCACATGTCTTATATAATGCATTTATTAATTTAGTAGTGCTAGAATGTGTGCAAGAGTAAAGAACGCTTTACTTAAAATTTAATCATATCCCGTGTAAATCCTAGTGGTTTATTTCCCTTTGTTTAAATTTTAATCCTTAGAAAGAGAAAAAAATATGTAATTTTAGCTTTGAGAGCTGCAACATTGTTTATTTAATGTATTTTTTTTTTTTTTAACTATTCAGTTGGCATGATAATACTGTTAGAAATCTCATATTTATAATAAAAGAAACAAGAATAAGTAATTTTACAATGTATTTTCCGTTGTATTATGTGAGATCGTGAAGAGTGGCAAACTGCCTTATTGAATCCTTTTAGCATCTAATAGGTATAGAGAGGCACTTCCACTGCTTTCTTGGGAGTTTCTATGCTGGTCTGAAGGGAAAAGGATCTAATCCAATGAACTAATCTTTACTTTGGAGATTAACAGGATAGCACTGAAAAATAAGCAACAACAGTACAACCCGAAAGCTACATCAGCTGTTTCCTCAGCCCTAGGGAAGGAAGACTAGAGAAGCCACACAGAGCATTGTAACACAAGAGGTCATGCTCTTGAGCTGACAGATCTAGCTCTGTTTCGTTCCTAATAACTGAAAATGTACAATACAAAGAACTAAAGCAAATATAGAGTTAAGAATCTCGAAATTGTAATATATTGACATTTCTTTTTATATTTTTGATTCTGCATTTTGGCTAGGCAATAAATGAGGTAAGCACCATCCTTGCTAACACTTTCAACAAATGTCAAGGGACATCTTGCCAGTAGGTGGTTACATAGTAATTTACCAGATGTTCTTAATAGTTTTTGAGCTTATCAAGCTAGTTAAATATGTAACTGTGCATTGAACTCACCCAAGAGAATGATGCTGTCGGGAGATGGTTATAAAGAAGCAAGGAAGGAACTTGAAGATGACTGGAGGAGATTTAGACATAACAAAATATGTGAGATTCAAATGTAATTATAATGATCATGATTCCAATTAATAATAATCCTAATAATATATTCATGTTTTATGTGTATTGTGATTTAGATTCAATCATGCAAATGCATTATTGAGATTGCATGTATATTTTTGTTGTTGAATGTTTTAAATATGTGTGCCCTCCCTTCCATATGGATCAACAACAAAAAAGAACATGAAGAATGAATAGTTACACATTAGGGGAGTTGTATTTGGGGTTTGGTTCATGCACAAATAGTGTTTAGAAGTACTTTTCAAGTCCTTTGGGTTATTGAATGTGCTTTGATTTTAGTATTCCAGATATATTTGATTGCTGGTTGAGTATTTAGGGTATAGGGCCCATTTTTATTGATTTGATACTGATCAAACATGCTCTATTGGATCAACCTCATATTAACCAACATATAATTTTCACAGAATATGCACAAAAAGTAAAAGCCACAAGTGAAAATAAATAACGAAGTTTATGAAAAAAATACTTTAAAAAAATGCATACATGTGTTTATTTCCTAGAATGGCTGTCATAAGCTGTTGCTATTAGAGTGACATTATAGTCACCCAGACCACTTTATCTCAATTAAGTGATCTGAGTGCAGTGGCCTTGTCTTGATCACCCTGCAAAGTAGTATCAGTACTACACAGGCTACAGCAGTCTGCAAATAGTCCTGTTATATGCTATATATATCAAATGTGCATTTGCTAGTAAGAGAAGGAGTTAACTTAGTAACATAGGTGGGAAAGCTGCATTGACCTGATTGAATAAGGAAGGATGTGTATTAGTGAGAGAAAATGTGTTTTTATTTTTTATATTTATTTTGTTCAATACAAATTAATTTTCTTGCTATTGTCCAATTACTTTCAACTTAACAGTTAATTGTGACCTGATGCAATGCTTTATCTAGAGTCCGTAGATCATCACGGGTAATGTTTGAGTGACAGTGGAAACTTTTATGGTTGTAATTCAGAAGTATGTTTATTTATTTATTATGTTCTTTATTGTTCCGATTCCCCAATGTCAAAGCTCTTCGATGATTTTTTTAATCAATCACATAGATAATCAAGTGTCAACGGCTATCTGCTCCATGTAATTACTTTTGCAATTAAAAATCAACCTCAAGTAGACTGGTGTAATTAGAGGGATGGGCAGATTTTCACTGAGATTGATTTTTTAATAAATATTGACTTAGGATGCCATAATCCCAACACATTCCTTCATTTTCTTTGTACCAAAAATCAAACAAATGGCAGAATTAACTAGATGAGAAGGATTCTGATCACTTCAAAGGGTTTTCTTTTTATTCTTTTTACATACAAAACCCAGGCTGTTCAGAAGCCTGGCTTAACTCATGTTAATTTGAAGAAGCACTGGCCAATTCTGGACCCTAATCATGAATATATTAGAGGGGCCAGGATTTTCTAGTTCAATGTTCTATCCTATGTACAATAGAATTAAGAGAGTTAATATTGTGTGCGTGCATGTGTGTATGCACATTTCATACACATAGAGCGGTCCAAAATCTTAAGCAAGTTTCATTAAACCTTATATTAAATGCAAAGACACTTTAATGAAAAGAATATATTAGAGACCAAACTTTACAGTACTATATCTTAAAAATAGATGTGCCAGTATTTCCATTCACAACTCAACATAAGCTCATTATGGCTCATCTCAACTTTTATGTTTATATTTTTTTATGCTTTATCACTTACTACTTGTATGTTGTATTACCTTCATTACAGCAATGCATAATATATTCCACTTTGTAAATAGATTTTGTGTAATACACTTTTTGACGATACATGTGATGTAACAGGAATACAATTCAGAGCTTAATCCTAATTTCCTGGACTTCTAGAAAAAACATATGGAAGACTGTGGCTTTGGTGCAAAAGATTTCTCTACTGCTCCACCCCATGGGCTGTGGTGTTAGTGTTACTAATTTATCTCCTGTATGAAGGGCCAGACTAGCCCACCGAGATACCTAGAAATTTCCCAGTGGGCCGCAGCACCTGGGGCCGGGCAGACAGCCCAAATCATCAGGTTCATGTTAGTTAAGTATTTTTCCCTTGGACTGTGTCAGCCTGTCAGTCTGAGGGGAGTAAAGAGGGAGGAGCTTAGGGCTGGTGCGGCCGCAATTAGGCTGCTTGCGGCCAGAGGGAGACCTGTCAGTCTCCCTTTCCAATGTAAATTAATTTTGTCCGCATGCCCTGCCCCTGCACATAAGCCCCACCTCCTGAATGGAAGCTCCACCTCCCACATGCAAGCCTTGCCCCCACGCACGTTGCTGACCTCGCTTGAAGGAAGAGGCCACAAAATGTATACTTCACCTATCAGTGACAAAATATTAATGTAAATATTTTATATCTTTTCATGTGACAACACTGAAGAAATTACGTTCTGATACATTGTAAAGTAATAAGTAGACAGCCTGTATAATAGTGTACATTTGCTGTCTCCTCAAAATAACTCAACAGACAGCCATTAATGTCTAAACCGTTGGCAACAAAAGTGAGTACACCCCTAAGTGGAAATGTCCAAATTGGGCCCAAAGTGTCAATATATTTTGTGTCCACCATTATTTTCCAGCACTGCCTTAACCCTCATGGGCATGGAGAGCTTCATAGGTTGCCACTGGAGTCCTCTTCCATTCCTCTATGATGACATCACGGAGCTGGTGGATGTTGGAGACCTTGCGTTCTCCTACCTTCCGTTTGAGGATGCCCCACAGATGCTCATAAGGTTTATAGGGTTTAGATCTGGAGACATGCTTGGCCAGTCCATCACCTTTACCTTCAGTTTCTTTAGCAAGGCGGTGGTCGTCGTGGAGGTGTGTTTGGGGTCATTATCATGTTGGAATACTGCCCTGTGGCCCAGTCTCCAAAGGGAGGGGATCATGTTCAGCTTCAGTATGTCACAGTACATGTTGGCATTCATGGTTCCCTCAATGCATTGTAGCTCCCCAGTGCCGGCAGCACTCATGCAGGCTCAGACCGTGACACTCCCACCACCATGCTTGGCTGTAGGCAAATCACACTTGTCTTTGTACTCCTCACCTGGTTGCCACCACAAATGCTTGACACCATCTAAACCAAATAAGTTTATCTCATTGGACCACAGGACCTGGTTCCAGTAATCTATGTCCTTGGGCTGCTTGTCTTCAGCAAACTGTTTGGGAGCTTTCTTGTGCATCTTCTTTAGAAGAGGCTTCCTTCTGGGATGACAGCCATGCAGACCAATTTGATGCAGTGTTCGGCATATGGTCTAAGCACTGATAGTCTGACCCCCCACCCCTTCAACCTCTACAGTAATGCTGGCAGCACTCATTTGTCTATTTCTCAAAGACAACCTCTGAATATGACACTGAGCATGTGCACTCAACTTCTTTGGTCAACCATGGCGATGCCTGTTCTGAGTGGAACCTGTCCTGTGAAACCGCTGTATGGTCTTGCCAACTGTGATGCAGCTCAGTTTTCAGCTCAGTTTCAGGATCTTGGCAATGTTCTTATAGCCTAGGCCCTAGGCCATCTTTAGAGCAACAATTATTTTTTTAAGATCCTCAGAGAGTTCTTTTCTATGAGGTGCCATGTTGAACGTTCGTGACCAGTATGAGAGTGTGAGAACAATAACACCAAATTTAACACACCTGCTCCCCATTCACACCTGAGACCTTGTAAAACTAACAGGTCACATGACACATGAAAATAGCTAATTGGGCCCAATTTGGACATTTCCACTTAGGGTGTACTCACGTTTGTTGCCAACAGTTTAGACATTAATGGCTATGTGTTTAGTTATTTTGAGGGGACAGCAAATTTACACTGTTATACAGGCTGAACACTTACTACTTTACATTGTAGCAGAGTGTCATTTCTTCAGTGTTGCCACATGAAAAGGTATAATAAAATATTTACAAACATATGTGGGGTGTACTCACTTTTGTGAGATATATTTTCAACCTTCAACCTCCCCATGGTGCCAAATTATTAAAATACAAATATTTTTTAAATATAATGTTTAGATATATTTTCAAACTTCAACCTCCCCATGGTGCCAGGGGTCACCAATCCCCAGGCAGTGCTTTTCTGCTTTCTCCCTATTCGCTGGGCTGTGTGCAGGAGTCTAAATAGCTCTGCTACAAAAACGAAATGCTTTCTTTCCCTATCCTCTGGGCAGTAGGATAAGAAAAACTTAGGTAAATACTGGGACTTGCCAAGTGGGACCATAGTTCCACTACTCACTGTTAGAGGATGAAGAGGGTTAGACCTGATAAATGATCTCCAAATCTATATTCTTCACTATTTATGGTGGTGAGTGCTGACCTAAAGAAGTAGGTGGGCTATGGCAATGCAGTAGGCTTCCCTTACCGTGTCACTGGGGACTGTGGGATGAGGTAAAATTAGTGAAATACATTTGGATGGACAATGTTCCTATTAAAAAGGTTGAGGCACAATGCTGAATAGTAGTACCAGCAGGCCCGGACTGGCCATCGGGCATACCGGGCAAATGCCCGGTGGGCCGGGATGGCCGTGGGCCGAGGCCGGCAGGGAGATCACAGGATCTCCCCGGCTGGTCCCTGCAGGGCCATGCTATCCGAGCGCCAGCCCTGCTGTGTGCCTCCATGGGCCGGTGGGGAGATCAAAGATCTCCCTCACCGGCCCACAGACAGGGAGATGCGGCCGCCGGCTGGGGAGGGAGGCATAAATTTATATATTTAAATTTAAATAAACACACACAGCACCCAAACACACACCGCACCCTCAGACACACACAGCACCCTCAGACACACACAGCACCCAAACACACACAGCACACCCAGACACACACAGCACCCCCAGACACACACAGCACCCCCAGACACACACAGCACCCAGACACACACAGCAACCCCAGACACACACAGCACCCCCAGACACACACAGCACCCCCAGACACACACACACAACACACAACACACACAGCACCCTCAACACACAGCACCCTCAGACACACACAGCACCCAGACACACACAGGACCCAAACACACCAGCACCCCCAGACACACACAGCACCCCCAGGCACACACAGCACCCAAACACACACAGCACCCAGACACACACAGCACCCAAACACACACAGCACCCAAACACACACACAGCACCCAGACACACACAGCACCCAGACACACACAGCACTCAGACGCACATAGCAACCCCAGACACACACAGCACTCAGACACACACAGCACCCTCAGACACACACAGCACCCAGACAGACACAGCACCCAGATACACACAGCACCCAGATACACACAGCACCCAGACACACACAGCACACAGACACACACACCCAGCACACACAGCACCCAAACACACACACCCAGCACACACAGCAACCACACACACAGCACCCAGACACACACAGCACCCAAACACACGCAACCCCAGACACACACACAGCACCCACACACAGCGACCCAGACACACAGCACCCCTCAGACACACACAGCAACCCCAGACACACACAGCACCCTAAACACACACAGCACCCAGACACACACAGCAGCACCCAGACACACAGCACCCCAGACACACACAGCACCCCAGACACACACCCAAACACAAACAGACCCAGACACACACAGCACCCCAGACACACACAACCCCAGGCACACACAGCATCCAGACACACACAGCACACCCAGCCACACACAGCACCCCCAGACACACACACAGAACCCCCACACGACAGCACCACACAACACACCACCACACTGACACACCAGCACCCTCAGACACACACAGCACCCAAACACACACAGCGCACCCAGACACACACAGCACCCTCTTACACAGCACCCCCAGACACACACAGCACCCTCAGACACACACAGCATCCAAACACACACACAGCACCCAGACACACACAGCACCCAGATACACACAGTACCCTCAGACACACGCAGCACCCAGATACACATGCAGCACCCTCAGACACACACACAGCACCCTCAGACACACACTGCTCCCTCAGAGAGACAGCACCCTCACTCACACAGCACCCACACACAGCACACTCCCACACATATACAGCACACACACACATATATATATAATAAATAAAATAACCCTCAGTGAGTTAACAGACAAAAAAATTTAGAAACCTAGAATGTGACGGCAGATAAAAACTCCTTCACACACAGCACCCCTCTTACACACACACACACTGCACCCTTCACACACACACACTGCGCCCCTCACACATACAATATGTCCAAAAATAAATATATATATATACACACTACAGCACCCCTCACACGGCACCACTACACACATTACGCTCCAGATACATGCTAGATCCCTTACCTATATGCACTCTTAATCCACTACACACAAACACACACACATACAATCTCCTATACACACTCTGAGTCCTTTACACACTAGATCTCCTACACACACACTGCCCCTAGCCACACATATTACACCACAAACACAAATTAAATTGACGCTTTCCTGGCCCCTTTGTCCACTGGTATCCCACTTGTGGAGACACCAGAGACAATTTAAAAGCAAACACAGCGCAAGCATGTTATTAAATTTGCTTGCGCTGCGCAGAACAAATACAGGGCCTTTTTCTAATGCTAGAGCTCTTTAGCACGGCTCTGTGCATTGAACCAACATGTTCACTTTGAGAGGGGGCGTGTTTGTCTCTAGCCCCGCCCCCTACTTCGGGGGCCGCTCTGATTGAAAAATGCCCGGGCCTAATTTTTTTCCCAGTCCGGCCCTGAGTACCAGGAATTGCTACTTAATGATTAGTATGAGTATGAGTCACAGGAATTAAAACAGGAGAGTGTGGAAAGGATAGGTAGTAGTCGCATCTCCGCTATCTCCATTTTCATGGAGACAGTTGCAAAATTTTTATGTGTAGACATTACAAATGAGGTGTATTTTAAACATTACATGGCACAACTATGAGTTTCACACACATCTTAGAGACAAGGTGGATAGGGAAAGAGGAGCAAGGCTCTCAAAACAACTGGTAAGGGACTTGTAGAGTGTGAATGGTCCACGGGTTAGAGGGTGCAATACTTGCCTTGCCCCAGGCCATAGAAACTCATGCTATGCCACTGCAAAGAGGTAAAAATAATTTAATAATAAATTCAGTCTGCATTAACTGGACTAGTGACATTAACTAGTATTAAATTATTACATTTATTAAACAATTGTTTTAATAAATTATTAAACAATGAACTTTAGTAAATTAAACACAAATTGCTATTTCTTTTGTAAAGTAGCCTCAGCTGTGACATTACTTTAATTGTAGAATTTTCGAATTTCAGGTATTGTTGCCTAACTTTTCCAATTCTAATATCTGCTAAAATTCAGGGTTCATTAAATTGTTCTCAAAGTCATTTAAAATATACTCTCAAATATAGTATATTAACCGCATACACAAATATTATATTTTTTTTACCAAAAACAAAAAACAAATTGGAGGCCCTATGAATATTATAGCATCATCTGAACTTAATAATTCAAACCTCAGCCTCCTTGCTGATTATTTACTAAGCAACTGAGTTTGTATTATTTGGCTAGCAATCAGTGTTGATTGTTAAAATAGTAGAGCTTCTTATTTTCCCCCTAATTCTGACCCTCCTCCTTCGCTTTTCCTGCAAGTTGATGGTACTTGCATCAGTCCATCCTTGCAAGCTCATTGTCTTGGTGTTATCTTTGATCCTGGCCTCACCTTTGCGCCACATATCCAGTATGTTGATAAAACCTGTCGATTCCACTTTAAAAATATCACCCGCATTCAGCCCTTTCTAATGCAAGATGCTGCCAAGGAGCTTGTTCATGCTCTGGTAATCTCTTGCATGGATTACTGTAATTCTCTCCTAGTTGGTCTTCCCAAAAGCCAAACTGCCCACTACAATAGGAGATGAATGCTGCCGCTAGGCTGATCTTTCTCACTCATCGCTCCTGCCTTTCCTCGCCACTCTGTCGATCCTTACACTGGCTTCCTGTATCAAATTACTAACCCTGACCTATAAAGCTCTAACCAACTATAGGCCCTCTTACATTTCTTCCCTGATTCATAGATATGCCCCTTCTCTGTCTCTCCGCTGTGCCAGTGACCTTCTCCTGTCCGCTGCTAGTACCTTTACTGCTAACTCGCGCTTGCAGGACTTCTCGCGGGCGGCTCCCTTCTTTTGGAACAGCCTGTCTACCCCTATCAGACTTCCCCCTAGTCTTCAATTGTCCCTCAAAACACATCTGTTCAGAAATCTGTTCAGTAACGTATCTATACTTATCCAAAACTGTCTCCTGCTCTCCTAAAGAGCCATACTCCACTCTCACCTTCAACCTTTTCCACCTTGTTTGGTGCCTGTCACCTTTGCTGCCCTGTTGTGTATTTGTACCCCACCTCATCTAGACTGTAAGCTCATTTGTTCCTGTATCACTGTGTAATTGTCTCATTTATTGTAATTTTTCCCCCTTTCATAATATTGTAAAGCGCTGCGGAATTAGTTGGCGCTATATAAATACCAATAATAATAATAATAATAATAGAGATACAAAAAAAAGTTTCTATAGAGAAAAGGAGATGATCACCATTTAAAGGCAGTTTACATGTATATGCAATGTTTTGGGCGGGCAGTGTGCTCGCACGAACTCACACACACACTATAGACCTTGATTTAATATTTTTAATAAGCTTTCAGGTTATTTAAGATTTTTGGATTAACTTTTAAAATTATTTAATAATTTTTTTAATATTTTAATATTTTTGAAATATAATTTTTAGATTTATTTTCCAATATTTTATTATATTGGGAAAAACATATTTTAAAATTGTATTTAAAAATATGAAATAATTTGAAAAGCTGAAAAAAAGACCACAATTATTATTATTATTATTATTGTGATATTTATAGAGCGCCGTCAAATTCCGCAGCGCTTTACAATGGGTGGACAAACAGACATGTAGTTGTAACCAGACAAGTTGGACACACAGGAACAGAGGGTTGAGGGCCCTGCTCAATGAGCTTACATGCTAGAGGGAGTGGGGTAAAATGACACAAAAAGGTAAGGATAGTATTAGACTAATGACAGTTGCAGAAGAGGAATCAGTCAGGAGCTATTAACAGTTTAATTGATACGCTTTTATGAAGAAGTGGGTTTTTAATGATTTTTTGAAGGAGTGGAGACTGGGTGAGCATCTAACGGAGGAGGGAAGCGAGTTCCACAGGAACGGTGCAGCCCTCGAGAAATCTTGAAGGTGAGCATCAGAGGTGGGAGTACAGAAGATAGACGTAAGTCTTCAGCAGATCGTAAGGGCCTAGACGGGACATACTTGTGTATAAGGGAGGATAGATAGGTGGGAGCAGCATTATGTAGCGATTTGAAAGCAAGAACCAGAATTTTAAATTGAGCTCTATATTTTATAGGAAGCCAATGTAGGGACTGACAAAAGGGTGAGGCATGGGAGGTGCGGGCGGACAGGAAGATGAGCCTCGCCGCCGCATTCATTATGGACTGTAACGGTGCTAGTTGGGAGCACGTAAGACCACTGAGAAGCGGATTACAGTAGTCAAGGCGAGAAAGGACAGTGGAATGGACCAACACCTTAGTCGCATCTGGTGTTAAGTAGGGGCGGATGCGCGCAATGTTTTTGAGATGGAAATGACAGGATTTGGCGATAGATTGAACATGAGGCTTGAAGGAGAGGTCGGAGTCAAAGAGAACACCTAGGCAGCGAGCCTGTGTGGTGGAGCTGATGGTAGCACCGTTGACTTGGAGGGAGACAGACACAGGAGTAACAACACTTGAGGGAGTAAAGACCAGAATTTCAGTTTTGGTCAAATTTAGTTTAAGGAAATGGGCAGCCATCCAGTTAGAAACAGCAGAGAGGCAGTCAGAGACACTAGTCAAGAGGGACGGGGAGAGATCAGGAGAGGACAGGTAGTTTTGCGTGTCATCTGCATAGAAATTATATTGGAAGCCAAAAGAGCTAATGAGTTTACCAAGGGAGGCAGTATAGATGGAGAACATTAGGGGACCAAGGACTGAACCTTGGGGGATACCAACAGAGAGGAGTTGGGGAGAAGAAGCAGAGCCAGAGAAAGAAACACTGAAAGAGCGCTGGGAGAGGTAGGAGGAGCACCAGGAGAAAGCAGTATCTTGTAGACCGATATTGCGGAGGATGAGAAGAAGCTGTTGATGATCAACAGTGTCAAAAGCCACAGACAGGTCAAGGAGAATTAGGATAGAGTAGTGACCACGAGATTTTGCAGCGAGTAGATCATTGGATACTTTGGTCAGTGCCGTTTCCACAGAGTGCTTAGCGCGGAAACCAGACTGAAGCGGGTCTAGCAGAGAGTTGGACTCGAGGAAGTCTGTCAATCTCGCATACACAATTTTTTCAAGGATCTTGGATGTAAAAGGCAGTAGCGAGATAGGACGATAGTTGGATGGGGAGTTAGGGTCAAGATTGGGCTTCTTTAGAATTGGGGTTACAGTTGCATGTTTGAAGGGCAATGGAAATATACCAGAGGAGAGAGAGAGATTGAGAATTTTATTGAGAGGTGGAGAAAGAGAAGAAGACAGAGTACGGATGAGGTGCGAGGGAATTGGATTTAGGGAGCAGGTGGTGGGGTGGGAGGACTGGAGCAGAGCAGAAACCTCTTCCAATGTAGTAGGTGCGAATGAACATAGAACAGCAGAGGGAGTGAAGTTAGGGGAAGTATTGTAAGGGGAAGAAGAAAGATGAGATATCTCTTCTCTGATCGTAGAGATCTTGTCAGTGAAGTGAGTTGCAAAGTCTGAGGCAGTCAAGTTAGTAGGTGGAGGAGGAACAGCAGGGCGAAGAAAATCGTTAAATGTGTGGAATAGTCATTTGGGTTCTTGGGAGAGTGTGGTTATGAGTGTATTGAAGTAATTAACTTTTGCAGAGGAAAGAGCCAAGCTGTATGAGCTCAGCATAAATTTATAGTGGAGAAAGTCAGATGCACGGTGAGACTTTCTCCAACAGCGTTCAGCAGTTCTGGAGCATTTTTGGAGGTATCGAGTGAGCTTGGGTTGTTGTTGGGGGGGCCTGCGGCGTTTAAATGTACAAGGTGCCACAATGCCAAGAAATAAAAAACAACCATTGATGCAAATAATGTAGCAATGCTATGAGCATACAGACAACATAGGAGTTAGACATGTGTATTTGTTTTCTTAAGAATAACCAAATATTGTGATCATTTAATCAGAAAATTAATACAAAGCTGCAGTTGACAGAATGGTCCACAGACAGAATTAACTCAGTCATTCTGGCAAGCAGCCTCTAGCTGCTCGCTGTTGAGCAGACAAGCCTCAATTATGGCATGCAAGTGGGGGCATAAGGTAGGCAAAAATTAATTATACCTCCCCCATGCCCTTGTTTGCCATTCCACAAGAGAACCTATAGTAGCTGACTGCTGTAAAAAAAAAACATAGCAACTTCGCAGCTATTGCTGCTCAGTCACTAGTAGCATACGCCCCCATGCCCGAGTTTACAGAATGTGGCTGGAAAGATAACTATCCATCCCCATTCTCCCACAGTGGGGCTAGTTTACTTTAAATTAATAAATAAAAAGAAGAAAATATTCCCACCCATGGGCATCAGGTGTAGTGATGTCCCGAACGGTTCGCTGGCGAATAGTTCCTGGCGAACATAGCGTGTTCGCGTTCGCCACAGATGGCGAACATATGCGATGTTCGGTCCGCCCCCTATTAATTTACTAATACTAAGTAAAAATTACTTAGTATTAGTAAATTGTGCCCCTACTCGCAATACCGCGAGTAGGGGCATGTCTAGTAAGCCCCTAGTAACCCACCCCCCCCCAAATAAAAAGTCCCTACCTACCCCCTTCACATTAAAAAATAGTGAGGGGGGAATTAAATGACTAACCTGTAAAATAAAATTAAACTTACCATTCGACGTCTTCTTTTTTCTCAAATCTTCATTTTTCAGCCCCAAAAAAGGGCAAATAAAAAAGCAACATAAACGTCGAACTAAAAAAAAAAAAAATCCCAAGCGCAAAAAAAAAAAACCTGACGAAAAAGAAAAAACCCGAGCGCAAAAAAATAATCCATCTTCACCTACGGAGGGCTCCACGCAGACTGAGCTCCGCAGGGTGGGGGAAGGCTTATAAAGCCTTGCCACGCCCTGCAATTAGGCTAAGAACACTCTGATTGGTGGGTTTAAGCCAATTAGAGTGCACTTTGTCATTTTACACAGCGTGGGAAAATTCCAAAGAACTTTCCCACGCTGTGTAAAATGACACAGAGCACTGTGATTGGATGGCTTTCAAGCCGGGGGGGAGGACAGTAGTTCCCCCCCCTCATTATCTTTATGGCCCCCACCCGCCGCCCATAGGTGGGGGCCAGAGGGGGGGGGAACCTACTGTTATCAATATGGCCCCCACCCACCGCTCAGGGGTGGGGGCCGGGGGGGGACAATAGGTCCCCCTTTATTGCTGTTAGGGCCCCCACCCACCGCTCAGGGGTGGGGGCCGGGGGGGGACAATTGGTCCCCCCCTTATAGTTATTAGGGCCCCCACCCACCGCTCAGGGGTGGGGATCGGGGGGGACAATAGGTCCCCCCCTTATTGTTATTAGGGGCCCCACCCACTGCTCAGGGGTGGTGGCCGGGGGGACAGTAGGTCCCCCCTCATTATCTTTATGGCCCCCACCCGCCGCCCAGGGGTGGAGGCCGGTGGGGGGGAGGAGAGTAGGTCTCCTCCCCCCCTTCAACCAGATAGAGTCCCTGTGGGTTTTAATATTCGCCTGCCCATTGAAGTCTATGGCGGTTCACCGGGTTCACTAATCAGGTGGAGGACTTCACAGTAATTAAATAATAGGGGGACGTGGACAGATCACGGTCCACCTTATTTTCCCACAATAGCCATAGCCAGATGGTTGGGGTAATTAAATAAAAATGGCCTCCACATAGACAGGGGGTGGGCACTATTCATTATTAAATGTGGGAAAGACCTAGTGTCCCCCCTAACTCCTGCCCATGGGCACCAGAAGGGGGCTCTAATTATAAAACAAGGAGGAGGCCCTAGTTACCCTCCCCAGCCATCACCCATGGGCAGCTGGTAGGGACTCTAAATAATTATTAAAAGGGTAGGTAAACATGCCATTGTCCAACCCCTCACCCCCCCTTCAAAACAAAATAAATCCTAAAATAATCTGTCCAACCCTGTCCCCATTCATCATACCACCCTCAGGTGACTAGGGATTTCCAAGCCTCTAGCAAACCTGCAATTTAAAAAGTGTCTTGTTGGAGGATCCATATCCTTACCAGGAAGATTCCTATGCACTCAAATGCCTCCGTTTGGCTCTAGTCTGCACAACTTCACTCTATTGTGAAGTGAGAAAACAATACTCATCCGTCTTTTTAATGCATTTTGGAAGAAAATAAAGCATATTAGCTACATTTTATTCAAGCAAAAGTAACTTTAAAAAAAAATAAAAATATTGTTGTGCAGAGTCCGTGTTTTATACTCTGCGTGGTTTGTTTTTTTTTGGGGGGGGGGGATGGGGTGGAAGTAATACTTTATTCCTTTATTCATGTAACGAAATGACGGACAGGTATAGGAAAGATGGTCATTATTCATACACTCATACACTCATACTTCATATTATTCATACAGTCATTGGCACAGCTTTTGTGGTCTCACAACTCTTCTGGAGTGAACCTTCTTGGTCGCTGCCGTGAATGATGTTCCTGCCAACCTATATGCAGAAATCTCCATTGTTGGTGCTGGACTTAGAGTCTGTAGGGTTGGTCCCAGTATCACACAGACTGTCTTTACCACATGCAGACCCTCCCAGACAATAGGAACCACTTGTCCAGAACTCATGTATTCAACCCATCCATTGTAGGAGGGGCAATCTTTAAGGTCAATGTAGTGCTGTTTCAGGAGGTCTTTAGAGGCCTGCATGAATTTCATGCCAGCCAGACAGAATCCTTTCTGTTAAAACCATTAGCCCGCTAGACCGCCGCAGGCTTGACAGCAATAAATGTGCGCTCCCGGTTGGCAGCCATTTTGCCCTTTCTCTTTGCCTTACAGGAACATGTGAACCTCTGTGTGGGTTTATTTTGATTAGCAAGTTCATTTGAAGAGTAATTTGGTTTTATGTGATGGAGAATTTATCTACCCCAGATTTAATCACTAACAGGGTTGTTCACTAAACAGAGAATTCAGAGTATTCATATTTAGGCCGAAAAAACTGAACTGGAAGCATAGCTGACTGAGAAATTGTACTATTCAGCTATTTTTAACTAACTTAAATTTAAAAATCAGTGCGAATCACCTTAATTCCCACTTTTAGTAAATAATCCTAAAAATGATGAATTGTTGTGAATGCACCTAGGAATTGCAAATTTTAAAGTTAAAATTGGTGGACTGGGGAAATAAAATATTACATTAATAAAGATAAGTTTGTTTGAGTAATTTTGTTTTAATTGGGAATTAGATAAATATATATATTAGTGTTCCTTTAAGGTAAGATTAACGCAATACAACTTTTAGCCAAGATTACAATATTAAAAGACCTTAAAAGGTACTCCCTTAAAATGCATGGTTGCCATAGCTAGTTTATCATGCTCTGTTAATAAAGGTTACATGGTGCTGAATGCTGCAAACCCCCCTCTCCCCCCCTCACCTCCCTGCCTACAGTGAATTTTATATACCTGTCTGAAAGAAAAAAACATTAAAAAGAAGTATCAAGTTCCTTTAGCATTCCTGTGTGCTGATTGGGTGCACTAACCACTTTAGCAGAGTATTTTTAATTTTATATAGAAAGACGCACCCAAGCATACACCTCAAGTACACGCAACATAGCGAGAGAGATGAAAGACAAACGTCTCCTTTCCCTGCCCCCCAAAAAGCAAAAACATAAAGAAAGAAAAGAAAAATCAAACCCCTTATCTTTTTCCTGATCCTTTGTTGGTTTTAGAAATCACAAGTGCTTTACTCTGGCGCAAAGTTCAAAGGCATTTTCTTTATAGATAACTTGCTGAAAAGTCTGTGTATCTGTTGAAATATTTTGAAGAACAAGATATCACTGTGACCTGCATACACCTGCCATCTCTGTGAAATAGTTTAAGAAGTGGTTCCTGCTTGTTTATATTCCTTATCTCTAATAGGCTCCTGCATCACTCCAAGATTAGCAAGTTCACAAGGCCTTTTGAAAGCTGAATACCACTGTGTACTTTTAATCATTTATTAAGTACATGGTATATCATCATTCATTTGTAAAACAAGAGAAAGACTGAATGTAAAGCCTTAGACATGTGGATTTGCATTAACAATAAACAGTTTTGTTCTGGTATGCAAACTTTTAAAAGAATCTCTTCCTGTTCTCTTTTTTTTTTTTTTTTTTACACCTTAAATTCACTTAAACAGAACTACTCGTTTAAACGGAACTCTTTAAACCCCTTATCCCTGTATGGTTAAAATGTTTGTTCCAGTCTGTTTCTGTTGTATATTGTTTGCCTACAGTACAGCACAGCAGAATATGTTGTTACCTATCATAATTCAATCATCATTTTTATATAAATGGATAAAAGGAGTCTCCGATAAGAGAGAACAGTGATCATTGGCTCAGCGTCTGCTGAGCACTCTCAGTCAATAATTGCCCCCCTGTGAATAGAATTCACCTTAGCCTGGAGCTCTTGAGGTATATATATATATATATATATATATATTACAATGTTAAACAAAAATGTGCCCACCAGTCAAGCCATAAGACTTGCTTTTCCCACAGAAATCAAGTCTTATGGCTTGACTGGTGTGCAAATATTTGTTTAACATTGTATCGACTATCCACAGACTTCAGGTGGAAGGGGTTTTCAATCACAATTTTTTCCCCACTATAACCTTTTGGGTTATATATATATATATATATATATACATATATATATATATATATATATATATATATATATAGCCAGTAACCAACCTCATGCTGATGAGTTGCATTAACAGCAAGTTTGTATACAGCAAACACAAACTCCAAGGAATCCATGTTTAAAATGGAATAATGAGGCAAAAATTTGATTCTTTGTTGAACTAATAAACTCAGATGGAAGTTTTTCAATCACTTTTTTCGCCACCATAACTTTTTTGGCCCATGCTCACACACTCACACACGTTGGTATACAATATAGTTTATTGCATTTTCTTACATTGTTTCTTACATTTATGTTTAACATTATTCAATCTCATAAGTGTTTGAAATGTCTTCCATCAATGTTGCATCTTCCATCGAACCTGTCCAATACACTGTGACAAACACCGGTCCATAAATGCTTCAGAGGTGAATTATTTTAATTTGTCCATTGTCTGGGGCTTCCTTTCAAGAACCTTATTCTCTACTACAGCCCAAAAAAAGAAGTCCATTGGTGTTAAGTGGCAATTCAATGCTGCCATGATGTCCGATCCAATGGTATAGAAAAGGTGTTGTAAAGGTAGGCCCTTACTACAAAAGCTTAATGAGTAGGTGCCCCATATATTTAGAAGAGCAGTTCAGCGAACTTAGGCCTGGTTCTACGTTGTAGCACTAGCATGTCGCTCAACAAGTTTAGGTAATTGTTACTATCCACAGTTCTATTGAAGAAAATTGGTCCTACAACACCTTCACTGGGCAGTGCACCCCACACTGTGAAGCCTGGCTGGTTTAGTTGAGATGTAATAGTCAAATGCAGATTTTCATCTGCCAAATTCACACAGTTATGCCTGTTCATGTGGCCTGAAAATGTGAAGGAAGCCTTATCTTACACATCATCTCACAGAATTGCAACCGACGATCTGGGTTGTCCTCCAGAAGTCCATGTAACAGTCTTGGACAGTACAGTTTCAAATTTCAAATTTTTTTATTATTAAGAGTTGCAAGGACGTACTCGGTATGGATAACTGCTGAGGCGCACGTTGTGTGGACTTTTTCAGACTGTTCACAAATGTCAAAGTAACTCTCATCTCATTTTCCTCTGTCATAGATGTCCTAGAACGTCCAGATTTCGGTGCATTAACCATTACTTTAAATTCATTTTAAATACAATAAATTGTCAGATGTGTTGGTGGAGCAGGGTCAAATGCTTCTTGCCAAGCTATATGTGCACCCGCTTGACATTTTCAGTCCTCCAGTACTGCTTTAGAATCCACTTCTTGCAACTAGTACAGTTATATATGATATGCTATACTAGATTTTTATTGCATAACTGATTTTTTTTCTGTCATGCAGGTCTCACCCGTGGATTGACAATAAAAACAGATTGACAAAACAAAATACACTTCCTTGTTCTTGACTCAAGTTCACTGTCATCATTCACAATAACAGTAAAAAAAAATGATTCTTTTATCTTCCCTCAACTATTCTTTCCAACTGCCACACTGATATTTAAATTCCTGAAATTGAACAGCCACTTTGTTGTGTCACAATGTGTATGTGTACCCATATAATCTGTTGGGATGAATTTCATTGATTCAACTGTATACCTACTTTTGGGCCACACGATATATTATATATATTCTGTGGGAAAAGCAAGTTTTATGGCTTGACTGGTGTGCAGATTTTTGTTTAACATTGTATTAACTATCTACAGACTTAAGGTGGAAGAGGTTTTCAATCACAGGTTTTTCCCCACCATAAGCATTTTTGGTTTTTGCTTCCCAAGCACTACCAAGCCTCAATAAGCAAGCCAGTAACCGACCTCATGCTGATGAGTTGCATAAACAACAAAACAGCTGTCCATGAGTGGTTCACTGGCTTTGCATCTTTTCCTAAGTTGTGTTTCAAAGCTGTTCTATACAGCAAACACAGACTCAAAGGAATCCATGTTTAAAATGGAATGAGGCAAAAACTAATTTGCATATGTCCACCCAGAATCCTTTGTGGTAATAACATCACTGCAAATTTGTGATTTCTGTGGGAAAAGAAAGTCTTATAACTTGACTGGTGTGCAGATTTTTGTTTAACATTGTATTAACTATTCACAGACTTCAGGTGGGAGAGGTTTTCATATACATATACATTACTTTTTCTATAAAAGGGTATCCACCAAACCTCACTTTCTGAGTAAGGAGGGCATTAAAGAGACATCCAACAACTTATGTTATATCTGGGAAAACTGGAGAGATCCAAAGATAAAATGCAAACAATTTATTGATGTGCTATACCAAGCATATTCCACATATCTGGGCTTCACAGACAAGTAGAAAGCTACTGCTGAAAAAAAAAAAAAAATACATTTTTTTGGTAAAATGTTCTGTGCTGGGCATTTTTCCAATGTTGTCACTACTTTTTACCAGCCAATTGCTGCTTGCTTAAGTGCTTGTCTCTGGCCCACCTTAGATAGTTCTGAAAATGTAAGTTTACTTACCTTTTTTCCCTGTGAAAGACTAGTCAGACGATATAAAACTTGTACTTAAGTATCATAAAAATAAAGTGAATGTGTCATTTACATGAAAAATTCACATTGTAAAAGCAGAAATTAACCTAAAAAGTTCCACAGATATGGCATAGCATAAAACAATCAGAGTAATAAAATAATACATAGTAATTTTATATTGTCATTGTCTCCTGCTAAGGCCAATTGCAGGGTGAAGTATACATGCTCAGAGTGAGCCTTTTTTTTACCAGCAAGGTATGGTTGCACTTGCTATGGTGGCAATTTACAAATTATGTGTTTCTGTACATTACCAGCTAGTAGCTAATCTTTGCATGCAGACATTATTGGCAGTTAGCCAGTAAAAAATATTGACAAGGTTGGGAACCAGTCGGTAATTAGTAGCTACTACAAGCTACCAGCTGTTGTTAAGAGGTTAGAAACAAGTCATATATGTGGTATAAAGAACACCATATGGAAAGTGAAGCATGTCGTGGTACCATTATGTTATGAGGTTTCTTTTTATTAGCACAGACTGACAAATTAGTTGTGATAAGATGGATGCATATACATAACAGTTCAACTCAGCTACACTGAAATGTTTTAAAGCTTTTGCATGACTTAGAATGTAAGAGCCTAGTAGAGATATAACTCAAAAACTCACTGTTGCAATTTTACTCAAAGGTAGTTCTACCAAATATTATTATAGGGAGTGAACACAGTCAAACAATATATGTTTTTTTTTTGTTGTTCTTGTTTTATATATACTTTTGTGGCACATTAAAACATTTTTAACTTGTTACATATTTTGTGAGTGCACACATTAAAAACCAAAATAGTAGATAAACATTTTCCAAGTTCCAGACAGAAAGGGTGCTCACTCAATCGTCTCTATTCCCAGGAACTGAAAACTACAATTACAAAGGAATTAAGGAGCATATCCCATAAAAAACAGCAATAATTTATTAATTTAATATACACACAAAATCACTAGTATGCATTTATATAAACAGAGTAAACAACAGAATGACATAAATATCAGAATACAATATACTATTGTCAGGATTGCAAGTTGATCCAGCACGCACTACTGTGTCACACCTAGGTCTAAGAATAACGTATAAGAATAACCTTAGAATGGCCGGACTTAACGTCTCCAAGAATAGTCAAAATACTTGCTGAGGTCAGGGACACAGAATCAGGACACAAAGTTGAGGGAAAGCCAAAAGCCAAGGATACCAGATATCAGGGAAGTCAAAACAAAGCCAAAGTCAAATACCAGAAAATCGAGATCAGGAACGCACTCTTGGATAACCATAGGCATGAAACCACGACAGGGCAATGAGCAAGAGGAGAGTCTGGGTTTACAGATACCTGTCGTGGATCCGATTGGCTGTAACCAGCCTTTGATCCCAAAGGCAATTATTAGGTGTGCAGGATTGCTGCTCAGCACAAACCCACCTGTGGATTTGATTGGCCATGCACATTACCTTTGACCCCAAAAGTACTAGTAATCACCAGGTTCCATGTGCATGATTGCTGCTTGGCACAACTTTTCCTGTCAGGACGGTAATGTTGCTCGGCACAGCTTTTCCTGTCAGGACGGTAAATGCCTATAACCACATTTTTATGTGCGGATGAATACATGACAACTATGAAGTAATCAAAAAAACAAAACTAAATCCGCTAAAGAGTATCAGGATAATAGATCACTGTAATATAATCCAAACATATATCTTATAAAATAATAAATAATAAGACAACAAAAAATATTCTCAAGAATCAAAAATAGGAAACATAATACAAATACATACCAAAGAAAAAAACAAGTAATACACTGCAACAAAGTAAAAGACAAGAGATACCAAAGAACAAACAATTTTCAAGCCTCAACATTTCGGCAGATATGCCTTTGTCAAGAGAGTATATCAGTATGTCCTAGTGTTACGCTGCTTGGGTGATTTGGATTGGAACTCAACTTCAGCTTGTAAACTCCCTAATTACAATTGTGAAGAAACGGAGAATCTTTAAAGTATCAATACTGTAGATTAAGAAAAGAGAGAATCACTGGTATCTTGATTCCACCGAAGTTTTAATAAGTGTTAAACTTAAATAAATTGCGTTTAGGCAATAATGCAATAAGAAGAAGTGCAAGTAATCAACAACACAAAGTTCATTATTAAGTATTTCTTCAGAGATGCATTAAGTAACATTCTTTAAGTTCATGAGAATAATCTTCAAAAGAAACAATAAGCAAGTAGCTAAGAAAAAGAACAGTTCATAGTGAATAAGCATGATGGGAGTTGTCCTCCATATAATTAGTAGTTTGAAGCACTGAGTATATTTGCAAAGCAAGAAACAGTTCATAGTGAATAAGCATGATGGGAGTTGTCCTCCATATAATTAGTAGTTTGAAGCACTGAGTAGATTTGCAAAGCAAACGCACAGCGGAGTGACTAACCCGGAAGTGTTACCGCATGACACCTAGGGATTAAAACACATTTTTGAAGGATAGACTCTTCATCTTGATTTGCCCAATATTAGGCTTGCCACTTGGGGCTATGATTTAATTAAAGAGGCGATAATAATGAATATCTTTGTTAATATGGGACCCAAGGGTGCACAAAAAATATTTGTGTGTGTGTTTTGTCAATGTACTAGAGAACTACCAGGAATTCCGGGTTGCTTATATTTAGGGAAAATTTGGTAATGTAAAGTGTATTAACTTTATTAAACCTGAGAGATCTGAGACATTTTAACAGGTTTTCTGACTAAAGCTAAGTTTGTTAGCAGTAGGTTTTTTTCTTCCCTGTATAGAACGTTGAAGCTTTAACTTTGCATAGGAGAAAGGAAGAAGCTGCACTTTCTTTTTCACACAATGACTACCAGTTCTTCTTACTATGTACTGAAGTACCTAAGTAAAATAAACTAATACATAGTAACGTTAAAGGGATCTACATATCTAACTATAAAATGGACACTTCAATCACCAAAATCACTTGAACTCATTATAGTGTTCATGGAACAAAAAAGAAGTTTGATACTGTAAAAGTGATTTTACAAAAGAAAACAAAGGAATCTCAACACACCCCATCTTCTTAGCATGTATAGCTTCCTCATTATTTGTCCAAAATATCTGCACAGGGAAGGAGGTTTTTAGTCAAATGAATTACAATTAATCCACTTGGCCTCACCAAATTAACAGATAAATACAAATTTTTGCTATAAAAGCAATTTACAAAAATACAGAGTGAATGTGTCCAGAACATCCATGCACCATAACCACTACAAATAGTGTCTCTTTGTACCTTACTCTCTGTGCATTGAATTGACGTCCTCCATCAGTTACTATAATAAAATCCATTGTCAATTATTTTTCTCTCTTCAATGCTAACTATACATAATCGGTACTACTATCAGTAGTTGTGTGCTTCTTTTATATGCCTGTTCATTTGTGCAGTTAATTATGTATGCAATTTTGCAACATATGTGTATATGTGTATAAGTAGGTTCGTAGCGATATAGGTATAGTTTTGATGGTTTAATATGTTTACCTACTTGTATATATTTGTTAAAATGTATGTGTCATGAACTTTTCTCTATAGTCTATGTCTTCTATCTTTCTTTTGTACTGCCAATTTGTGTTTTCTTTTGAAAAGCAGTATTACAAAAGGTCAAACATGGAACAGATGTAACATATAAAATACAAGTTGATCAAAGCTCAGGTTGAGGAGACAGATATGCTCACAAATGATGATAAATCAGAACTTGCAGAACAGCTCTAAGCACCAGACAAATGCATGTCTCCAAGGCTTGGCCTGTAAGGGGAATTCTTGTCAACAAATAAATAACCTTTATTTTAATAGAAGCCTTGTACTCTTTCAGTTCCCACGTGTCTCTATGAATCATTTGTTCTCTCTGCCTTTCTCAGATGTTCCTGTTTTCAAAAAGAATACAGGAATATTAAGAAATGTTCTACATATATAAGATCAGCCATCATTTGGTAAATGATTGCTGGTAACCTGTGCCATTGTGGAATCCATGAGTGATTGCACAGCATTCAAATACAACATCATGTGGCAGCAAAATGGTTAAGGTTCTGCTTTTACTATTTTTTTTAAACCTGTAAAAGATATTCCGCAACTCTGCTACTTTTCAAAAAGTGTCCTTTATGTACAAGCCTGTGAACATTCTATATGAGCTAACTCTGAGACCTCGCAAATTTTAACTCTTTATTATCCCATCATAAATAATTTAGTAACTTCTGAACTGTTGCAACAAAATGATTCCAATTCAAGTAATCACAGAAATACTGGCTTGTCTAGACTGGATTTCAATCAAATCATACATGTGATGCGGAGAGAGCATGATTCATTATTGTATTGCTAATAAATAAAAAATAAAAAAATAAATAAATAAATGTAATGGCTATAATAAATGGTTAATCTGGCTTTACATGATTTGCATCTGTCAGATCACAGGAAAAGGTGCAACTTTGATTCCTTCCTGCATCCCTTAGGCCAAGTGAAAAACTTACAACCAAAGGACATTCATGTATACATTTCCTCAGACTTATTGGCTGTGCACATTTTGACCATTTTTGCTTAGGAGACTTTTGGCACTTTTAAAAATGATAACTGACAATTAGCAGTCAGGAGACAACTCTGCTAAGATTCATATCCAACAAAAACCATTAACAATAATTCAGAGATAAATAATTGTGACTCCTGTTCAGAATGCTGATGGTATTCACTACAAAAAAAAACTCCAAACATAAATAGTACATCTTTAGCCATTTTAAAGGAATTGGGGATAGTGCACACTGGTCTTCCAAGGTGTTTTTGGAACAGATACATTGTGATGGGATCAGAAGTGAAAATGTATTTCTGTGTCAGATGTGCAGCAAGAAATAAAATAATTTTTGTAAAATCTTTTCAGATTGGTGTTTAAAATCAGCCAAAATGTGAGAGGGACGATGTAATCAAACTAAAGTTCCTACAGTCACATTGTATTTCCTTTAAGGCTGGCTTGGAAACATGAGATGAGGCAAAGGTTATAAATATAGATTAAATCTTCTTTAAAATTACGTTAAACATCACACTTATGGGAAGCATGGCTGAATTCAGGGCGGTGAGGACATATGGCATAAGATCTTTACTCAACATTGGCCTGTAGCGAGAAAACTAGCAAAGATGAAACTTGGTGGTAGCAGTTGGTGATATTTACCTTGGTAAATTGATGACACTAGCAAAAAAATATAAGAGTCAATTTCTTTATATTGAGCAAACAGACTGCAGATGACCTTCACAAGATGGTGACTCATGCATATTTCTTTCACGTATACATATATTTTCAACAATCAGACGCAGGCTCAGAAGCTGACTACACACTGCACCTAACTGCTGACTCTATGCTTCAATGTCTACATTCTACCTTGCAGTCTGACATTCAATCTTCAACTGCAGAAATCCATCAGGAGCTGAAAGAGCTTGGAGCATTATGAGCAGGTGGACAAGATGAACAGAATGGAAGATCAACAGACTATCTTATTCAAAAGTTGTCTGAGCTGGAAGATAGGCCTTGCAGTCCTACATTGTGGATATTTTTAAAGCTGTGCTACTGCATTCTGGAGAATGATTTCCTTCTAGAAAAAGTTATAATCCAGGTCAATTATTACCATACAAAGAAGGTGTTAATGGTGGTGATTTAGATCAAAGAAAACTTTGATTATTTGTCTATCTACTCCTTCCAAATTGATTAATTAATGCATGCACGCTCTTCCTAGAAGTAATTCACACTGGAGACAAAGTTTCTGATTAGTGAAAAACCTGAGGAATGCTTTATTCCCCGGAGTGGGAGCCCCTTTTAAAACAAAAATACGTCATATACAGAGTCACAGTTAACATACCGTATTCATTCAACAATTGGTTAACAGTCTAAGGGGTCTTGTCTAAACCCCCCCATACAGGATGTAGTGTCGTCACTACAGAGTTCTCCCACCCATATTTCGGCTCCATCTTGGTTACACGATGGGAGGGGGGAAGTGAGTAGTAGTTACTTTAACAGCGATTCTCTATTTTGTTACACGTGGCACATAGCTGTTAAGTTGCACAAAGGAAGTGGGGGAGGAGTTTAATAAAGGAAGATGTTCTTTTAACACAGGAATTTGTTACACAAGGCTTGCTCGATGGGAAGGCGGGAGGCTAGCAGGATGGGAGGAATTTGCTGAGAAAATAGTGACTGAACACATTGTAGGGGGGGGAAAGGGAATATTTACTCTAGCAGCCAGTTTTAACATAGTGAACACAGAATAAATAGACATTAGTAAATAGCAATTTTATTTTAATTCTTCTGTCCATAACAGTGGCTGGCAGTAAAATCATAAACCATTCAATTCTCTAGGTCTATATGCAGATCTCTCGGCCTTAGCCATGTCATGAAGTAAAGAATTCCTCACAATCACAAAATCTCTCTGGAATCATAAGAGGATTTATTGGTGTGGAAAAATAGCATGTTCAAGCCTATCCTTACTCCTTTAGACAGTATGGCCCTATTGAAGGAGTGGAATTTGGTGAACACTATCCCAATTGACAATCTACGTTATATCCCTGGTAAGCCTACTCTGGGGTGTAGGGGTGGACCACATAGGTTAGATATTAAAAGATATGCTGCACTGCTAGGCTATAACAATATTTTTTTGGGAAAGTAAACACATCCATATTGGATTTCTGTCCAAACCTCAGATGGACAGGGTTGGTTCTCACCTGGCTCATCTGCTAATCTGCTATTATCGTATCCTTTTAATGCTCAAAGAGTAATATGTATGCTAGGTTTTTAAATCATATGCTTTGTTTTTAATTTATTGTATTTTTGATATACTTAGTTTATTTACTACATTCGGTTTCATTTTATGATTCATGTTGGTTCACTGTAATCTTGTGTATGGGAGACGTTTATCTGGAGTCATCTCTTAAATTGTCTATCAATAACATTACTCCTAGCATACCTAAAGTTGTGGGTGTCAATCCTTGTCCTGACCAGCATGAGCTTAAGCCCTTTGAGACCCAAGTTAGCATGTCATATATACCTGTCTGTGATCCCACAACTAATCCTTATGTCCCAACGGGTACGCAAGCACTTAGGAGCATGGTCTATGTCTGAATCATAGTAGTGGCAGGGGTATGCCATCTATACATGGAAGCAATACGCATTTGTTTTGTTGATGCTCCTACTTCTGGAAGTGCCTTTAAAAAAAATACATCTTAGCCAAGGTTCTCTATACAGTTTAAGCACTAAGACTCTGTAACTCCAATTACAACACCCATATTATGGGGTAAGGTACCCTAATTTGTACTCTCCTCCACTCCCCTTAACAGGTCTATTTTTGCTTACTAGAGGGATGAAAATTCTGTTTTAAAATATTGAATTTGTACATTTACGCTATCATACTTTTTTTTGTATATATACCTTAGTAGATTGTTTGTTTTATTTGTTTTGGTTTGAAATGCTTTTTTTCCTCATGCTCACATGTGCTTGGGCCTATAAGATATAATAATAATTATTAGTTAACAGAAGATTAGATCAGCTGCACAATATCTTGCTTATTAGGGACTATACCTTGCTGTATAACTTTAAGAATATGCTGGATGCTTCCTTGTGGCACTCTGCTTTGTTTATGGGCTTTGAATGTACTTTATTTTTTCCTAGTTTAGGGACTGAAATCCATTAGTATCCACTATGCAACAGTAGTTCACAATATGCCCCCTTAATGTAAAGGGCCTTAAAACACCTCACAAAAGGAAATTGGTTCTTCAGTAGGTATGCTCTATGGGGAGATAGCTGGGAATATCACCAAGATTCACTTATGTGCATGAAATCCCCCACATTTTTATTCACGACCCTGCCTCCTATTACATTGCTTCTACAACGTGTGAAAAAAAATAGTTTTATATGGATTGGATCTTTACATGTTCTAAAAGTGAAGGTAGAATACCCATACCAGTACACCCAAAAGCACCCTAGTAGTGGCTTGTAAGCACATATTTCTCTTCAATAAATAGTCACACCCAAGAAAGTATTAGCCAACACCTAACTGGTAATATGGTAAGGTACTATATATCGTGGAGCCAGTTCGAGACACGCAACTTCGAGTTTAATGATTCAAGTGGACATATATACTCTATCCACAACCAAAAATGAAGGTGCCTTCATTATCCATTTGTCTCTTTTGGAGAGATACCAATCAATCTATGATGTATTTAGCTCATGCCCAAAGGGTCCACAATTCAGCCAGGGGATGACACAAAACCTCCCAAAGGAAGAACTGTAGGGTGAAATTTGTAATTTGTCAGAAAATGACTCTGTCCACATGAATTATGGTTAGCACTATTCCTGGCGAATTAATTCCAAGGCAGCAAGTTGGCCCAGTTGTCCTGGTTCTTGGAAGAAAAGCAGCAAAGTGCTGCTCCAGAGACTGGTTAAATTTTTTGGAGGCACCATTGCTTTATGGGTGATATGCTGAGGAGAACAAAAGCTGGATGCTCATTTCTTCACAGAATTTCCTCCAAAACCAAGAGAAAACTCTTTTCCTCTGAGACTATTTCCATGGACAACCCATGAAGTCTTCCTTGATAAACACCTTTGCTAGTTCAGCAGAGTTTGGCTTTGGGAGTGGAATGAAGTGGGACATTTACGGAAATCTATCAACTATCATGATAATGCCATTAGGCTGGACAATGGGTGGAGGATTTTCTTTTACCTCCTCAAGAATTAATTCTCATTACAGGGAGTCTGCCTATTTGTTCCTTGTACAATATAATGCCAGGTGAAAATATAATTAAATCTAGAGATGAGTAGAAACCATAATCCTTGTAAAGAGGACAGCTTTTTAGCCTCACTGGTTTAGATAAGGTTTTTATGATCAGTAAGGATAAGGACAGGAGAAGCTAACTCCTCAAACAAGTGTCTCTACTCCTTCAGAGTCAGATTGTAGTTCTGCTCTGAGCTAGAAAGTTTCTTTTAATAGTAACAATAAGGATGGAGTTGGCCTTTGGGGGGAGGCTTTCTGGCACAAGGCAGGTCCAACTCCATGCATCTACTTCCAAAATAAGGGATCTACTGCATGGTGAGTGTCAATACCAGTGGAATAAATAAGAATATCAACAATGAGGATGATGATGATGCAGGATTTCAAAAAAATCTCTTATAACATTGTTGATAAATTCCTGGAAGATTGCTGGAGCATTACAAAGATCAAGTGCATAACAGTATTTATGTAATGCCCACTTTTGTTAAAGGCCAGCTTCCAGTCAGGGCTCTGTATAACCCTCAGAAGATTGAAGGATCCTTATTCAGTTTAGTAAATATTTTAAACCCTTTAATCCTGTTGACCAGTTGAGTTATAAGAGTAATGGGCTAAGCATGTTTTATGGTAATTTTATTGAGTCTCCAATAAGCAATACATGTAGGTTGTTCTGTTCGGTAGATAAAGTAGACGAACCATATAGTAATCCCAATAGCGTCACAAGATGATTCCCTTAGTGAAGCACACGAATCCCCAAACGTCAGCCGAAGTCAAGAAGAAGAGTACAACTGAACTTTTCAACAAAATAAAGCATCCCACCCCAACTAGAGAAGAAGACTTGCATATAAAACCTTTGGCTATAGATTCTGACACTAAGTTCTGCCCTTAGAGGACTAGTGCGGGGTAGCCAATCAATGTCACAGTCATATGGGCGGTGTGGAGGTAGTTTGCTTATTTCTTATCCAAAATGAACCAAATAAGCATTTGAGGCAGAAACATTGAGGTGGAATTCAGATTGAGTAAGACAAATATGTTTAACTGAACGGAGACAAGGTTTCTTACAATTGGTATCCCATGAAGTGATTTCACCCTCCTTCCAATTAATACTGAGATTATGTTTACAGAGCCATGGAAAACCCAGAACTATTGGGCAGGAAGGGGAGCAAGTGACCTGTAGAGAAATCTCCTCTGAATGCAAGACACTCACAGATAGTTGGATAGGAATTGTCTGGTCTGAAATTATTGGATTGCAGAATGGTCAACTGCCTATGGTGTACCTCTGCTGGACAGATGAATGTTGTTATGATTAATAAATTTAGGTTTATTCACTAAAATGAGAACTCAAGGTGAATTCAAAGTGAATTTAAAATTCAAGGTAAAAGTAGCCAAAATGCAAACCTTTCCTAAGTCAACAATGCTGGAAGTTTCTAGTGTCAGTATGTATAAGTGCGCTTACAGAAATTTTAAAAAATCTCTAATATTTAAATAATTAAATTACCTTAGCTGCTAACCACTACCTTTAAACACTTAAAAACATACAAAAACAGTGAGATTGTAGTGTAGTAACAAATAAATCAAATCACAGATAAACCAACGTGCAACATTTTGCTCTTGAAGTTTCTGGTTACCCGTGTCAATCTTCACAAAACATTCTTCCTTCCGGGGTCTAGTAACCTGTCATTCAAAGAATATAATTTATCTGCTTATTTGCAAATGTGGTTAATACTATGTCGGAAGAACAACAAGACGAGCACATATCAGGTGAGAGGAACATATAAGAAATATCAAAAATGGACTAGAAAACCAATGTTCCCCTTTATTTTAAGGAATCCCATAATAAGGAACCTCATGACCTCAAGTTTCTTATAATCGAACAGATTATGGGAGACAGGAGGAGAGGGGATTTTAATAGAAAAATTGCTAAAAATAAGAGATTGAATTGATGTTTTATTTAAATTCACTTGCCCCATATGGTCTTAATTCCGACTTTGAAGTATGTAGCTTTTATTCCTATATAATAAGGTCGTATTAATTTTTAAATAAATATAATGGAATTTATTAGAGGATTTATAGGTATACGTTTTAGCATAAGGTAGATCTATATTCCCAATATGACAATTTAGACCCCTCTTTTAATTAAATATTTTTTTATTTCTAATCAATATGTTTGCCTTTTTCTTGTTGGATATAATAGAAACATAGAAACAAAGAATATGATTGCAGATATGGACTCTTTACCTAATTCTGTCCTAGACACCAAGACTCCAAGGAGTGACTTGTATTGTTTTGTTTGATGAACCCCTGTTGTGATTACTCCTATATAAACCTGGCTACCAGGCGGTTCGCCACAGGTACCATTCCCTCTGAGGTGCTAGAAGCAAACTTCATAACCATTTCTTAATTAAAAGCTGACAATTATATGTAGCACTGTTGGCCAACCATTTGAAACCTTTGCTCCCATTTCTTGTATCCAAGAAAAATGCTGGATTTGTACCCAGCCAGTCGGCAGGGGGTGATTATACCAGACAACTTATAGACTTAGTTGATATTTAGCAAAATACCCTTAATCTCTGTTAATTTTTATAGTTGCATTGGAATCCGTAGTCCTTTTTATAAAAAACAAAACAAATATGTGTGGCCAATCAAACCCGATTGGGGAAAAGAATTGGGATATTCACTGACTGCAATATGTCTTACTGACAAGCCTTTACAGTCCCTACCCAAAGTTGTCCTCTTACTTATCTCTTATGGCAGTGTCTCCTACTAAAGGAATAATATCGTCAAACCTCAGTCACTTCCCTATCACCTCCGTACATACCCTCTAATAGTCATATACCTTTGACTGGAGGAAGAGGACTATAGTGTACTTGTGGATTAAGCTCACAAAAACCAGAAGCACTTTGGTAGCTGAAAACTAAACCAAACTGCTGCTTGAAACTAAAAGTTTCCTGCATTCCTGGTTTGGACTGGAAGTGGTGTGAATGGGTTGCATAAATTGCATTGAAATTATAATTTTTGCCTACAATACTTTATTATTTTTGCACCATTCTGACCCCATTACTTTTATCTCTGCTCACTAGGTTTCAGAAGCTCACCAATACTCACAATTGGAAGAGCCTCTAAGGATAGGATATATATTAATATGGTTACCAGTATGGATTGGGTGTTTGTGGCTGCCAGACATAAAAATATACTTTAAAGCAGCAGACATTGCACAGATTGTCTCCTTACTTATCTCTGATGAGGTTCCACTATGGCTCTGGTTGAAAGATTTCCTAGTACAAAGCTACTGCCTGATTCAACTGTTATGGGTTTTCCACCACCTCTAAGTATGGTCTTGATTTAGCAAACTCTGAATGATTCAATACGGTTAGATAAACTGTCCAAATGATTGATCTAAAGAAGCCACCACTAAAGTCTATGGGAATGTTTGGAGCAAAACCATTTGGGAAGTTTTTCTAAAAGACTTAAAACATTAATTCACCCATAATCTGGTATGGTACTACCTCTTGCACCAGAAACATTTATTTTAGATATGTTCCCATAAAAAAAAACAACCCAGAAATAATGATTATGTATGCACTGACGGGACAAGCTTAAGACATGGAAATCTAGTCTACCCCTGACAGTAGCTGTGGTCATGAAGAGGTTGGCCAGGCGCAAACTGTATGAGGAAATGTCACACAGAATATCTAGTGCAATGGAAACTAATGATATGGCATGGTTCCAGTGGTATGAGGTTGGGCTATAATGATTTAGGTCAGTCTGGTTCACTGAATCTCTCTGGCAAGATGATAACTCACTTCTGTACACCTTGTTCAAGCACCTTTGCTATTACTGTTTGTGTCAACTTTTTATATGATGATACGACACATTGGAATAGCAAAATGACACATTGTCCATAAAATACAAACAGGACATAAATACACATAAATAGAAAAATATACTGAATAGCACATTTTCTAATAAAAATGGGGATATCATCCACAAAATGCCAGGATAAACAAACTGCACAAATATACAATCAGTCAAGGCAAAAAACAGAGCAGATATTCAGTTTGCTGCTGTATCTAACTACTGCCAGCAGCTCTTGAAACACCTTTGAGAGATAGGAGATTGCCATTTTGTGATTGGTCCAAATTATTATTATTATTTTACTATTATTTTATTATTTATATAGTGCCAGCAAATTCTGCAGCACTGTACAATGTGACTAGATTACATACATCCATTAAAAAATGTTTGAAAGTTATTTTTTGCTGTCCAGTAAAACATACTCGCTCATTGACACAAACAGACAAACTTTGTGCGGAAGATAGCCTGCTTCATTCTATGAGCATGACAATGTTGTTTATGTCTAGTGCAGTGTTGCACTGCTTTTCACGTAAAAGAACATTTTTATAACAGATCGTAAAAGTAAAATCTTTTTTTCTTTTCTAAAAAAAACAAAACAAAAAACACTCTTCTTGCTTAACTACACCCACATTGGCACTCACACAAAGTCTGCTTAATTAATTCTTATTGTTTACAGGCAGGGCCAGTGCAAGTATTTCTGCCGCCCTAGGCAAAGATACATTTTGCCGCCCCCTCATGTCACTCACTCACTGACAGACACACACTGGCAGACACACACACACTCACTGACAGACACACAATAGCAGACATACACTCACTCACTGACACACACACACACACACACAGAAACTCACTGACAGACAGACACACACACAGACACTCACTGACATACACTCACTCACTGAGACACACAGATACTCACTGACAGACATACACTCACTCCCTGACAGACACACAAACACACACTCACTGACAGACATACACTCACTCATTGACAGACACACACACACACATACTCACAGACATACATACACTCACTTACTGAAAGACACACACACACAGGAAGACACTGACAGACAGACACACACACACACACACTCACTGACAGTCAAACACTGAAACACACCCTCCAGTGTGCTGTTTAGTATGCCAGGGCCGTAATGACGTCATATTCCGGCTTCCGGCATCACAGAGGGTGCGCGAGGGAGAAGTGAGAGGCTGCAAGAACAGCCTCCCTCATCGCCTGGCTTCTCTGTCCCCCTCTCCTCAAGTAAACACCATCAAGGTAAGAAAGCGCCTTGAGGATCGGCCCGACGCTGGGGGGGTGGGGGAGGCTCAAGAGCTGCTCGCCCAGTACTGCGGCCCCAGAAAGTGGGAGACCACCAGGAAATATCCTGGTGGGTGCCCCTAGCAGACCTGCGCCCTAGGCGAATGCCTAGTTCGCCTAACGGTTGCACCGGCCCTGTTTTAAGGTTAGTGCTGCTAGTGCAATCTAGCGAGGGCTGTGAATGTGTGCAAGCATTGGGCAATGTTTCTTAAAATCCAACGCAAGAACATTACAGTAGTAAATACACCAAGCACCAAACTATTTTCCAATGCAAACATTGCTTTTTGCCGATTGTGTTAGTGTACACAATACACAATCATTTATATCCCAAATTTATGGTACTAAGAAAAGCAAACTCACCATCGATGTCATGTACTTATCCCAAAATGAAATTGAGATATGGTAAAGAAGGACTCCTGTTCCCCAAATCACTATCAACAGCAGCAGATACATTAGTGCACACCTCTTTCTTGACCATGAGGACTTGACCATTATGTCTGATTCAATATCCAGAAGACACTTGTTTTTTTCCCCATAATTTTCATGCTGCAACAACTTGTGCTGCCACTTCCAAAGTAAAGGTCCCAGTCCAGTAGGGGATGGTGAGGACAGAGGCCGACAGAAGCAGGTTGGCAGGAACAGTCCGGTGAATTAAAATAAAATAAAATAAAACGTTCTGCTTGTTTAGCTACTGCCAGTGCCACTTACACCCAATTTGATTCAATGATTTAAAATGTTTCTAGTGGTTTGTGATTTTTTTATTTTGTGTTTCTAGTAAGAGCCTGATATGATTTTCAGTTTGTTTTTTTGCCACTACTAGTACTTTAATAATTGCAATTGAAAGTGCCAATTGATTTGGCAGTAGTAGTGTTGCAGGTCAGGTTGCCTGCCAACCAAGTAGACCAGTCCACCAAGTGCGCAGACCATGTAGGGAGCACTGTTTCAGTGCTCTCTGCAGGGTTTTAGTGCTCTTAGCATAGAGCAAGCACCTCTAATGGTACGCTCGTGCTACACTTTTTTGTGACAGGTACTTGGTGTTCCCAAAAGAGGGAAAGCAGGAAAAAAAAAAAAATAAGTCTGTAAGGAATGCTCCAGTAATAAACACCGTAATAAAAGACACATGCATTTAAAGGCAATGCTTATACTTTGTGTAATCAAACAGTTAAATGTAATTTCCTAATTTTCCTCTAAAATACTCTTTATGGAAGGAACTCATTATAGGATGTGCAAGCACAAATCAAATAGATCTTTTCAGTTATTGCTACTTAAAAGATTTAATGCTATTCACTGTTTCACTGTATACATTTAACTGCAAAACAAAGTCACTTTGGATATAGTACCAAACCGGTGCCCAGGTCAAATAGAAACATTAAAGGCCTTTGGGGAAGGAGTGGTAATTATAGACTCTGTCAGCAGGAGGCCGATAATTTGATTTACCAAGATACCCCATGCACCCCCCTCTTTTGGTTTTCAAACTTTTCGTTTAGTATCTGTTTATGCTTCAACAAATTGAAACCCCACTGGTTGAGGCTTGGAGAGTGGCGCTAGGCACTATAACACACCAGCCAGCCGATTAGTTCAAGGTGTGGAAGGATTAGTTGTTCGGATCCCTGCCCCTCCCGCTCATTCATATTTTGTTTTTTTCCCTGCAGAGGTAAAAAACAGGAGACATGTGCAAATAATAAAGGCACAGGGAGAGGAATAGGGAGGGGGATTTTGAAAGCCAAGAGCAAAGAATGCAGGACAAAACCATAAAATAGTCATGGACATTCTTATTAATGAGGAACAAAGGGGGTATTAACTCTTTATTGGCCTGCAAAAAAATGCCCCTTAATTGACAATCACTCAGATCAGGTAAACTGACAGCCTGCTTCTTTATGTGTTAACTCAGAAATTATGCTAAAAAGAGATTGAGCAGTTGCTGGAAACTTTGGTTGATGTAATATAATTTTTTATTTATGCATATCTATCCAATGGGCGGTTATGTGTTAACATTTCTTAATTGGCCTTGAAGTAAACATGCAGCCTTTTTTCATGTTACGCTATTCTGTGTGATTGGTTAGAGACTGTTGTATTATTATTTTTTTTAAACTCCAGAATTAACCACTGTAGGAAAATACTGTGTGAGGTGATTTGTATTGAATATTATACCACTTACTAGATTTTATAGAAAGGATTAAAGCGGAACTATCACTTCTGTGGAATTTATACCTTTTATTAAAACATTGAAAATCACTTAAAACTTGTGTTAACCTTTTTGTTATTAGATGCTCTGTTTTCTTTTAAATTTTATAATAAATATTTAGCAAATGACCTCATAATACAGATCGATGCAGACTGTTGTAGAATAAAGAGATGCCGATTTCTACATTGAAATTTCTTTTTCACACTTCTCAAATTTAGGAATAATTAAACATAATATTATAAATAATTAGAAATGTCCGTTTCCCATTATTCAATATGAATCCCAAATCAGCGCTGAGTGTTTTGTGTGTTATCCGGCTGAAGCATTGATCTTAAAGGAACACTACAGGGTTAGGAATGCAAAACTTTATTAATAACACCACAGTGTCCCTCGGCCCCTTTCCCTTGGATCCCTAACAAATAAAGGGTTGAAAACCCTTTTTACACTTGTCAAGGTTCCTCAGTGCTGGGTCGGACGTCTCCTACTCCTCCAGCAAATGGGAGAACTTAATGGCAAGCATTAGGCCATTGCATAGGAAATTATTTAATCTAGTGGTTATAGACAACCACTAGCGGCAGGCTTAACTCTGAAATCTTTGCAGCTACAGGGTTAAAATGACAGGGACACTGCACCAGGCCACTTCAATGAAATGATGTGGTCTTGGTGCCTATAGTGTCCCTTTAATGTTTTAATACCAGTCTCCTTTTTGCATCTTGGAAAATGCTGATCTTTTGGTACCTTTTAGGGATTCAATCAGTACTATTCATAGGTCTTGAAAGCAGATCAAAAGTCAGATACATTAAAGGAAAGAAGGCACAAATTGCTATTAGACTCAAATGGCCCAAATTCTGCCTGATTGCTGTTGGACTGAAACAAATCTTCAGATCTAGATAAAACATTTTTAAGCCATTGCATTTCATTTTAGTACAGAACATTTTCACACTTTCTACATTGCTCATCCGTGCTAGTAAAGAGACAATATAGTGCACACTCAATGCCTAATATTTCATTTTGCATTTGTTAAAGCAACAATACAATTAAGCAGTTTACTTTTCTTAACACTCAGAAAGCATAGTCAGGAATAGATTTGTGGGCCCTGTGTAATTATGTGTACCTGTAGATATTAGAACTGCATATAATGGGTTATTCTTCTTAGCACACAGAGACTAAAAAACACAATTAGCTAAGCCAGAATCAAAATGTATACACTTGGACTGGAAACCTAAAAACTGTTCTTTTTTTCTAAAGTCGGTATCAAAATGAATAATAGTAATCATGAATAACTTAACTTACAAAACCTGACATGTACGGGCCTACCAGGATTATATATGCAATCCGGGGTTCATGCCATCTTATAATTTGTAGGATATTCTTATTTTTGAGACCCCACTTGCCCAAGACCCCATCTTGTTTGTTGAGATCACTGAATTTATAGCTTCATGGGCCTGAATAAATGGTCCCAATGAGAGAATATGAATTTAGATTTATTTTTTCATGTAGGTTCTGTGTGGTCACGATTATAACATTCAGTGCTGTGTTATTACCTTTTGTAAATAACTCCAAATATCATATGGATTTTAGTCAACCTTTTTATTCAGCCTCAAATACATACCTGCTTCACTAGTCGATTCCTCAGTAACTACTCAAAATAGTTTCCAACTGTCACAGATATCTTCCAGGAGGCATGTTCTTATGTTCTTAAAGCCGCAGTCATCTCAACACCCCATTTTTCCCTGCCAAAAATAAATAAATAGAATATTGAATAACATGGTAAAATTCATATAAAACAAATATATACAGAAAACAGTAAACACTAAACTTGAAATAGAACAGCTCATCTGGATATCTAACGTCCATAAAATCCAGGGCATGGCCCAGATTCACATGGACATTTAGGTTTCATTTGTTTTACAGTTTGGCAAACTGTATCACTCGTTTGTACTTTGAAAATGTTCTTGCCCATGCCTTGTATTATGATGAACATAACACATTTATCCTGGCTATGGCAGTTGCTAATCAATACTCTATTATAAATATCACATTCTGGAACACTAGACATGTTCAATGCATGTTTAGGATTTTTTGAAGAAGAATAGATGTGGTTATGTGTGCCACTAATTTCAGAATCACAGAGTCGCATTCAGGCGTATTTTTCCTCAGCCAGTGTCTGGATGCAAAGGACACAAGACATTCAATAGCATCATAATACCAGTGCAGGCCAAGTGGTTTATACTACCTTATGGTCAGACTAATGGATATAGTAAGGAAGCCAAATTCAGTAAGAATCTATGATAATAATTGAACAAACCCAAATAAGAACATAGCTAGGATGCATTGACAGCAGTGGCAGCATGAACTTATGCTTTCACCTTTCCTCATTCTTACTAAGACCAGTCTTGTCCACTACATGCACACATTACTCCAAACTATCACATAAGATCACACACTTGTATATGTATACAGTACGGCCTAATTTTACGAATTTAATGTGTTCTCCGGGACGTTTCGTATTGCAAAAAATTTGTAAATCAATATGCGGTGTCCCATAGGAATGCATTGAAAACCAATTAATCCGTTCTGGAGGTCAGAAAAAAGTCAAAATGAGCTTGCATGGAAACCAACCCACAATCCAGAACACACAATAAAAGGCATGCAAACGACAAAGCTCAGCTCCCTACCTTTCCACAGCTTGGGAAATGCAACAAAAAGTCCCCAAACAACTGCCAACAATTTCCAGAATGATAAGCATGTCATCTAACACGCAATGAGTGTATGGAAAACCTTCCAGGATCGCATTATTAGATGTTGCCACACTGCAGGTGCTGGGGTAATTCTAAACACCATATGAGTATACTTTGTGAGTGTTGCTAGTTAACAAGTTTCTTGATTTACCTCCAACTGCAAGTATACGTGATAATAAGTCAATGTTTGAAAAATTTTCTCCACCTGCAAAAGAACAACACAATTTTTCAATCCGTTGCAAAGGCTATTGATCAACAACTAATTAGGGGCCAAGTGCTACTCTAAAATCTCTGCAAATGTGAATGACCCTTTTTCTTTTTTTCATTTCAAATACATTTTATAAAAATTTTTTAAACATTTTAATACAAAAAACAAAACAATAATAAAGCAAAAAAATACAAAGGGAGTGAAAAACTTGGAGAAGGGGGAGTATCCATACATAAAAACATAAATTATAAACATTTATTATGCTATTCAATATTAGATATGTAGTAGTAAATATGACATGTCCATCACTGGAATTACTGTATGGTAATATCGTAAGTACAAAATTACAAGTGGTAAAATTTCTTAACATCATCTTCTCACTTAGTCCAATGTATTTGCTGACATATGTCACGAAAACAGTGAATCCCGAAGCAACAGCAATATTAGAGGAACAGATTAGTGCAGATGAGCTCTCTGCAGCCTCGAAAGGGACAAAAACCAGTAAAGCTTCTGGCCCTGATGGGTTCTTGGCGGGATAGTATAAAAAATTATCTGCTGTGCTTATACCACGGCTGACAAAGGCACTTAATGCCATAGCAGATGGGCTGGAATTTGGTGCTGAGTCACTGGTCACAATGATATTGATAGCTGTTCCGCTAACGCCTGTGAAAGATCCAGAGAATTGCAGCTGTAATCACCCAATCTCATTGCTCAATGTGGACGCCAAACTCTTTACAAAGGTTCTGGCAACTAGACTGCTGGTCTTGGTCCATGCAGATCAGGCAGTTTTCATCCCTGGGCGCAAGGCACATAAAAGCACACTGAGGCTCTTTGCTATGCAACATCACGCTAGAGAAATAATAAAACACCTGCTACTGCGTCAACTGGCCATATATGCTTGATACGCTGAGGAACATGAGACTGGATGCAAGACTGCTCGCATCGATCACTGCTTTATGTAGCAAACTACACGCTTCCATGCGGATCAACAGAGCCTTGGTGGATAATTTTGGCATTAGCAATGGAACGAGGCAGGGCTGCCCCCTTTCCCCACTACTATTTGCTATCATTGGAATCACTTCTTCAGGCACTGCGCCAGAACCCTAATTTTCAGAGCTATACTTCTCGGGCTTCAAGCTCAACCTGTCGAAGTGCGAAGTGTTAAATGTCACACTCCCTATTACGGACTATGTGGCACTGGACTTCTTGTTTCCATTTCATTGGTGCTTTGAAAAAATGAAGTTTCTTGGTGTTTGGGTGACCACAAACCCACGAGATTTATATCTATGCAACTTTCTACCCCTGCTGAAAACATTGCTGGCTGATTTAAAGAGATGTGCTTACCCCCATGTGTCGTGGCATGGCCGAGTAGCTGTAGTTAAAATGAATATACTGCCAAGGGTATTATAACTCTTCTAGACTATTCCATTGACCCTACTAGCGACCTTTTTTTCTTCTTTGAAGACGGAGGTAATTGGATATTTTTGGTGGAGAGAACAATCACGATTGCATCTGCTTTGCCTACCCAGACACAGGGGAGGCTTGGTTTTACCTGACTTTAAAAAGTACCATCAGGCCACTGTTATGCAGTGGATTCTCGATTGGCATTTGTCTTTTCCATTTTATGGATTCTAAGCTGCATACCCATGATAGCTCCATTTTACACGGCTTCTCAATCTCCTTTTGACGATCAGGACATTTTCAAATTGTATATGAGCATTTATTAAAATTTTTACATAGAATGAAAACCAAAGAAAAGTGTCACTTGCGCACTATCCCAAATCCCTATGCATATTTAAATAACTGAAGGTTTTTAGTATTACTCCAATTGCCATTAGATTATAAGATCACCTGCCACATCAAGGCAAGCCTCTTAAGGGATTCCTACACTAACAATTCACCTTGCTTCATTTAGCTTCTGTTAAAAAAAAATCTTTAATAAAGGGACAGGTTTTTTTTTCTAAACCTACAATCTCCAGTTATTAACAGTCAATCACTTCCTCCCAGCTTCAAATGCCACGTGAGAGGAAGAGAGGGAGGAGGAGACGGCAGCAAATACAGCTCGGGGAAGAGAGGGCAAAGCGAGCTGCTGCTGTAGACCTCAGCCTCATCCAGGAGCAGCAGGACCCCAAGCAAACCACCCTTTATGACACAAAAGGTATGCTAAAAGGTGGGTGATTGCATATATAAAAATGGCATCTATGTGTTTATGTATAAATACAGACATATGGATAAGCGCTACCAAGCCAAAAAAGAATGTATTGAATAGGTAGGCAGCACACCTCAAAATGTAGGGATCCCTCTTGCCAGGAAAAAAGAACTGTGATCTTTTCATGCCAAATCAAAAGAATTCTCCAGATCCGTTTATAAAAACAAAGAGAGACCAATAGTGCAATATATCCCAGAAAGTAGTGTTTGATAAAAGTCTATATGGTCCTACTCACGGTTTTTAGAGCTTTATCCAGCTCTAGTATGGATAGCATACAGTGGTACAATCCCTACTTATAGGATACGTAAAAAAGTTGAGAGTTGTCTCAGTGATATGAAGACCATATTATAAAAATAAAAAGGTACACTAATAGTGCTTACTGTATTAAAAACACCAGGAGTGTAGAAATATAATTGGGTACTCACATTTGTTTGAGCAGATGAACTGCTAAATGGGTAATGTATGAGTGGAATAATCCCCACCTAGGATTCTTCAGAGTAGTCCTCACTGGAACAAATAAAATCAGATGCCAGGCAGAGAAGTAAAAGTATAAAATAATAAAAGAGTAAAATGGCACACTCACTGTATAAAAGTAGCCAAAATACCTTTATTAACAATATTAAAATATCCACAACGCGAAACCTTTAAGGCTTTAGCAAGTGGAGATAAAAAAGACTGACCTAACAAGCAAGGGTTTATTTACAGGCATAACAGATTCAAATTTGGTGCCTAAATGACTGCTAAAGAAATGAAACAAATCCCCCTGGCAGACCTATTGTCTCCGGAATAGACTCCATACTGTCTAATTTATCAGAATATATAGACATTTTATTGCACCCCCCAGTGAAACTCATGAGATCATACGTAAAAGATTTTATGACTCTCCTCTGTTTTTTATCCAATTTTACTTGGCACCCTGATTACATTTTAGTTACCTGTAAAGTACAATCTTTATATACGATTATTCCCCATAATAAAGGTTGTGGAGCCATTTTTAATATATTAAAAGAAGAAAACACTATCCCAGAACAACAGATCAATATAATTTTAACCAATAACTATTTTTGGTTTTTAGATTTTTCTTATATACAAAAGCAGGGTATTAATATGGGGACCAGGTTTCCCCCAGTTACGCAAACCTTTTTAAGCTGTCATCATAAACCATGGCTTGATGGGATACCAAAGAGTCAATTTCTGCGCCCTATTACTGGGGATTGTACCACTGTACACTATCCATACTAGAGCTGGTTAAAGCTCTAAAAAAACATGAGTAGGACCATATAGACTTTTTTTTTTTATCAAACACCACTTTCTGGGATATATTGCACTATTGGTCTCTCTTTGTTTTTATATAAGGATCCCAAGAATTCTTCTGATTTGGCATCCCTACAGAAGAAAACTTATTTGTGTTCTTTTGGAACCTATACTGGGCATTTCTATATTAATATTCATTGGGTTTTTTTATACATATTTCCCTAATTCGGTTTTATATATTTGCCACATTCTGCTGTATCAGCTTTCTGTGTTGCCTACCTGTATCAGAGTCATATTGTTTTGGCAAAACCTCCTGTCCCTATCCTCTTCACCATGCGTTTATATATGTCAGATTGTGTGCGTATGTCAAGGTCTGTGTATGTATTAGTGTGTGCATCTGTGTGTCAAGTTGTGTATTTGTAAGTGTGTGTATCTGTGTGTCAGGGTGTGTGCATGTGTCAAGGTGTGCATCTATGTGTGTGTATATATATCAGTGTGTGTGCATGTGTCAGCGTGCATATCTCTCTGCCAGTGTGCGCATCTCTGTGTGATGGTGTGTGCATGTGTCGGTGTGTGTATCTATATGTGTGATGTGTCAGTGTGTATATGAATTTGTATGTATTTGTCAGGGTGTTTATATGTGCTAATCTGTGTGTTAATGTGTATGTATATCTGTGTACGTAGGTATGTATGTGGCAGTGTATGTATGTATGTGCATACATCCAAACAAACACAAATACAACATGCCAACACATTCCTGCAATCTAAAACAAATTTTACATACAAACACACCCTGCATTCAAACTCCAAAATTATATACAAACAAACCCCTTCACTCAAACACCAATACACATCCGCATTTCAAAACCAACATTACATCCAAACACTTTCTGGGAATCAAACTCAAACATTGCATACAATCACATCTCTGTATTCTCTCTGTAAAACATTAAACTTACACACAAAACCACTTCATTGAAACATCAACACTAAATTTTCAGAGAGAGGCAGAAAAACTATTCTTTAATAAAGATATAAAGACTCTATATAAATATAAAAAAATTTGGGATCCATGGATCTTATATTATGAAAGTGTCAACCCAGGCCAGTGATCTTCCGAACCACCCTATCCTGTGAATATTCTACCCCTAGACTGTCTCCCCGTACAGAGCCTTAAGACCCATGCTTCAGGTTGAACTGCAGCTATAATATCTGCATTATCTTTCCTCTGGAAAGACCCAGTATCCGTCCAAATTTGTTTGTTTTGTTTATGGTAGGATTATATTTGTATAATTCTATCTAGTATATGAGTCTTATAATAATGCTAGATTAAGCAGAATTTTGCACTTGATTGTATGATAAGAATGTGATTGTGTGTCTATTTATATAAAAAAAAATCTTAAAAAGATTCAATAAAGATGAATAAAAAAAAAAAAGAAATATCAACACTACACACAAAAGCAAACCTGTATTTAAAAGCCAACACTTCATACAAACACACCCCTGCATTCAAATGCAATCACCACATACAGGTACACCAATGCATTCCAATGGCAACAGCACATACAAATACACCCCATGCACACAAACACATGTTTACATTGAAACGCACAAACACTGCTCACAAATACAACCTTGCATGGATGGACAAATGGTAGATTCCCAGCTGGCATAGAATTGTTGGTATTGTATAACAGATGGGGATCTAATTTTTGTCCATTCTTGCATTAGAGGAGAGGCCCAAAAAAAAAAAAAACGCCACTGCACACAATTGTACTGTGACAATTCCTATGTCTTGACTTGCTAGGGCTAATAGCATTTAGCAAAGTTTACAAGTCCACTTTTGAATCCAATTCCCCAACATAAATAGGTAAAATAAACTCTTATCTAATGTATTTGCTTGTTGCTTGTTTGGAGATTTTCAAAGTAGATAAAGTGTCATTGAAAACCTGTACCCTGATGCTCTCTGTTTTGTAAACATAGACTGAGTATGTTTGAAGTTGCTATTCTTGTCATTTGGCACTATGCTTGAACACATTGCTTGAGTGGTTATCTAAATTACTGGTAGGTCTCAGTGCAGCGCTAGATTCACAAGTCAAAATAAAAGTGCTTGAGAATAACCATATCGTAAAATCACTCATTGAATATCAATTGGAACTGTGGTTAATCTTAGAAATAACGAGACAGAGAACAAAACAGGCCAAATCATAAGCAAATATATAGGTCTACATGACCTCTAATGTCTGGAATGCTTGATCACATGCTTTTTTGTAAAAATACAAAACCATATGTACTGTATATATTAAAACACTCCACAGGGTGCTAAAGGTTATTTAATGTAACCTGGCACACGGAAGTAAAGAGATCCTCAACCTCTTAGCTACCATAAATGGCTTATTTGATGGAAATAAAATGTTTTAAAAAACAATTATTAAATGTTTTGTTTAAAATGTTCTTGACAGATTGTACCCCAAAATGGGAGATTGAATTTAAAATGAATATTAAAAATGAAGTACCTGGGTTTTCTAAACTACATTTTGAATATAATAATGTTCAGGCTCACATACTCTTTGTATGTTCTTTGGTCCAACGCAGCACCTGAAAGTGAATGGCATGTATCACCCTAGTGTGGGTGGAATCCCCAGACTGGTGCTGACCACTTGACCAATGCTGTATGAAACTAAACAATCCATGCAATTTACACCCTTTCCCCCATTACTCTCCAATTCCATTGAGACAAATTAGAAGCAGAGTTATGGTTAAAATGATGATTAGGTTTAGGAAAAGTCAGGTATGACTTAATCTTATGTTTTACCTGCAGGTTGACAAAGGGTGACAAACGGTGGAGTTTTAGTCAAGCTTCACAGTCTTTGTCAACTTTGTCATTGGCAGTACTCACCTCCTTTCAGTGTCTTGTCACTTACGCAAGCTTCACATCACTGACATTCTGTGTTCATTCTTGTGCAATTGTGAGAGTCAACATAGATCAATTTCCATTTGAAACATTGGCTGAGTGCTTTACATACACGCCCTATGAAAGGCACAAAATGTAATTCCTGGCTACCGTCGTCTTAGCACCAGCCCAACATCAAATTCCTGACAGCTGCTTTAATCATTAATATGACATTTACATTAGAATTATTATACAGTTAGAGTTGGGTTTATGCACTGCATTTAAATTTGATTCTGTTATGGTTACATTAAGAGTAGATATTATATTTAAAATTAAAATAACATTTATGGTAAGAGTGTGAATTAGATCTAGGATAGACTTAGAAGTGCAGCTAACCAAGTGATCATCGGATTCAACCAGTAAATATAATGTTTATCTCTTTCTTTTTCTCTCTAACCCTTGATTTAACCATAGCACTGTTTTTATTGCTTTTTGGATGGAGTCATGAAAAAGAGCTAAGCTATGAAGGTATAGAAAAGTTTACAATATGCTCACTTTTATACAACAGCATCATCAAATATGGGCAGCTTCAAGAAATAGAAATAGGACTGTCAATTCAATGCATTATCCGCTCTTCCTTGTCTCTAAGGGGGGAATTGAGAATACCAACCTCTTGTAAGATCTGAAAGAAAAAGTATAACCCCTTAAGGACGATGGATGGAAATTTTCCATCATTGCAGCACTCCCCTTAAGGACCCTGGACCAAAAATCTCCGTCCAAAAATGAAAATTAACCCCTGATTGCCACAATCGCGGCAATCGTGGGGTTAATCTTCCTGTAGTGTGTCTCCATATCGGAGGCACACTACCATGGGCAGTTTCACTGATTCAGCCCATGTGATCGCTCTGACCGGGAGTCAGAGCGATCACACGTGCTGCAGTGAAACGCGATCTGTTTCCCTGCAGCTCTGTGTGAGCTGTGAACTGCAGAGAGACAGATCAGTGTTGATCTGTCTCTGGCTATAAAAAAAAAGTTAGTTACAAAATCCCACCCCCCCCTCACCTCTTTCAAATAAAATTTAACCCCTTCCCTGCCCTTTGATCACTGCCCATAGTGATCAAAATACAGATCACAGTATTTTACTGTGATCTGAATTTTTTTTTTAACCCCTGAGGGTTAACTTTTATTTTTTTTAATCCTCAGGGGTTAAATGTATTTAATTAATTATTAAATATTAATTTATTTAGCTAGGGTGGGTAGAAGTTAGTAGGGTGTTAGTAGGCTAGTTAGGGGTTAAAAGTTTACCCCCTAAAACAATTAAAAGTTAAAAAAACTTTTTGAAGTTTAAACAAAGTTTTAAAATAGTAAAATAAGTTGTTAAAAGCTAAATAAAACTTTTTAAAAGTTAAAAAATACTTTTAAAAAGTAAAAAAAAAATGTTTAAAAAAGGGAGAAAATGCGTATTACCTCTACACTTGGTACAGGCTTGCGAAAAAATGATACCACGCTAAGGTTTCAAATATGCCTTTTGAAACACTCTGGGGTGTCTTCTTTAGGAATTAGTATGTCTTGGTGAAGTAATTGGAAAACACAACCTATTAAAAAAATTCCAAAGTGGGGTATGGACACAGCTTAAAAAAAAATTCCAACTTAAATGGCTGTGTCTCAAATGTGCCCCTTCACCGTTGTCATATACCTGGTAAAGGTACATACGGGGGTATTGCTGTACTCAGATGACATAGCGGAGCAACATATGATGTATTATACTGCTGTAGCACATATAAGGTTTGCAAAATATATATTACAAACTCATTGAGTATGTCAAAAAGGCATAAAAAATGCTTATTACCACTACACTTGGTATAAGATAGCGGAAAAATGATTTCACGCTAAGGTTCAAAACACGTCTTTTGAAATACCCTAGGGTGTCTTCTTTAAGAAATGGTATGCCTTTATGAGGTAGCTGGAATAATTAACCTACAAAAACCCTCCAAAGTGGGGTATCAACACAGCGTAAAAATTTTAAGTTTCAAAAAACGTAAATAGCTGTGTCTCAAATGTGCCCCTTCAATGTCCGCATATACCTGGCAAAGGTACATATGGGGGTATTGCTGTGCTCAGACAACATAGCTGAGCAATATAGGAAGTATTATATAGCCATAGCACACATAAGGTTTTCAAAATATACAGTACAAACTCATAATGTGTGTCAAAAAAGCAGAAAAAATGCTTATTACCACTACACTTGGTACAAGCTAGCGGAAAAATAATTTCACACTAAGGTTCAAAATACGTCTTTTGAAATACCATGGGATGTCTTCTTTAAGAAATAGTATGCTTTTATGGGATAGTTGGAATATATAGCCTGGTAAAAAACTCTAAAGTGGGGTAACAACACAGCGTAAAAATTCTGAGTTTGAAAAAAACCTGCAATGGCTGTGTCTGAAATGTGCCCCTTCAACGTCCACATATACCTGGCAAAGGTACATACGGGGGTATTGCTGTACTCAAACAACATAGCTGATCAACGTATAAAGTATTATAAAGCCGTAGCACACATAAGGTTTGCAAAATATACAGTACAAACTCACTGTGTGCCAAAAAGGCAGAAAAAAAATGCTTATTACCACTACACTTGGTACAAGCTAGCGGAAAAATAATTTCACACTAAGGTTCAAAATACGTCTTTTGAAATACCATGGGATGTCTTCTTTAAGAAATAGTATGCTTTTATGGGATAGTTGGAATATATAGCCTGGTAAAAAACTCTAAAGTGGGGTAACAACACAGCGTAAAAATTCTGAGTTTGAAAAAAACCTGCAATGGCTGTGTCTGAAATGTGCCCCTTCAACGTCCACATATACCTGGCAAAGGTACATACGGGGGTATTGCTGTACTCAAACAACATAGCTGAGCAACGTATAAAGTATTATAAAGCTGTAGCACACATAAGGTTTGCAAAATATACAGTACAAACTCATTGTGTGACAAAAAGGCAGAAAAAAAATGCTTATTACCACTACATTTGATACAAGCTAACGGAAAAATTATCCCACGCTAAGGTTCAGAATTTCCTTTTTGAAATACCCTCAGGCATCTTCTTTAAGAAATAGTATGCCTTTTTGGGGTAGTTGGAAAAAGCAGCCTGCTAACATATTTAAAAATAGAACACGGACCCATTAAAACTCTCCATGTAAATTCACACATAAAAACCTGAACTTGTCACGTCTCTTTCACAGCACTGTAACTTCACAAAATAGTGTCTAGGTCATACATTGGGCTTATTGTTTTACTCAGAAGAGGTAACTGAGCATACTTAGGGGGGAATTTATGACAGTGGCACTTATCAAATGTAAGAAATACCCAGCGAAAATGCAACATGTATGTAAAAAAATTATTTTTTTTTTTTCTCACCACAAAATTTGAAATAAATTGGTGAAAAAATGGTGGCAAGTTAAGGTATAATATATGCCTAATAAAATACCCTGGAGTGTCTGCTTTCTCAAATAGAAGGCCTTTGTGGGGTTATTTGAATAGTCAAATGGCTACAATGCCACAAAATCAGACATATGACCATCTATGAAAATTCCAACTATAGAAACTGAAATAGCATGGTCTCCTATATGGCATTGTAGCTTAACAGAATAGGAGCAAAGGCATACAATGGGGGTATCGTTTTACTCAGCAGATGTAGCTGAACACAATATGGGGTTCTGTAAAGGGATAGCACACACTAGGTTTACGAAATACACATTACAAAAACCTTGTAATATGTGTATATGCCAAAATAGAGAAAAAATACAATTTTACTCCAATATTTAGCAGAGATTGGCGGTGAAATGGCTACGCAAAAAGTGGAAAACTAACCTTAGGTAAATAGCCTGTGATGTCTACTTTATATAAATATATACTTTTTGTGTGGCAATTTTGTTTCCTGTAATTGGTATTAAACTTACCAACAAACATACCAACTTCTAAAATTGTTTCACATTGAACTTTTATTTTAGACCTTGTAGTTTGTGACCTGTAACTATCAAAATAAACTGAAATCCTACACATATTATGCACTTTGTAAATCAAGACACATAAATGAATTGATTTTGAATTACTTTTCTATTATGCACACATTATTATTGCCAAAACTTGGGGGAAAAAAGCATTTCTTTGCACATTATTTTGCATTTGTTTTGTAATAAATGAGAATTTATATATGTATATGTCACATCAAATTACAGCCCTTTTTGTTGTCTAAAAAATGGTATACAATATGTGTTGGTACAATAAATGAGAGAGATGCAAATTGCATTTGAACACAAACAGCAAAAAATGCTTGTGTCTTAAGAGTATGTCCAGCTTCTGAAGCTGTGTCCTTAAGGGGATAATGAAGGGATTTGGGGAAATTGGCATGACAATGAGATATGGGAAACTTGGCAGGAGGATTGAATTTGGGATTTGATTATGGGATTTTGAAGGAAAGGTAATGGGGTCAAGTGGTGGGGATAAAATGTTTGGATGAGTTTTTGGGGAAATATTAGATGAGGGAAATAGGAATAGTGGAACTAGGAATACATTATGAGCCAGAGAAGTATGAAGCCATTAGAAGCATGACATAGCAAATGCAATGTAAAGAATGGTAATGGGGTTATTGTGGGCGGATGGTTTGGCAACACATGGTCGTTAGACCTAGGCAGCAAATGTTCTTGGATGAGCCACAACACTTCTGATTTTGTAGCAAAGTCCACCAGGATGAGAACCAAAAAAATACTTGGCTGTTGGGCGACATATTGGTCTATAGAGATCTAAAGCTATGTTTTGGTGCAAAGCTGTTTATATATAGAGAAGCAAGTCATTGTTAAAGGAACACTATAGTGTCAAGAATACAAACACTAATTCCTGATACTATAGGTGGAAAAACACCATATATGCGTCTGGCTCCCCTTCCCCTCCACGTGAAAAAGGTAATTGACTTACCTTTTTCTGGAGCCGTCCTGGTATCCTCACAGTTGGCCCCACCTACACCCCCTCCTACACTACACCTCCTTGAATGAGATATTATTTTTTTATGATATTAGCCAATTCAATGTTTCAATAGCATTAGGAGGCTATTGCACGTGTGAGGCAAAACTCCACACTATGCCAATCAGATTCTCCTCATAGAGATGCATTGAATCAATGCACATCTGTGGGGTATATTCATCCTCTCCATACCCGGTTCTATACCCGGTTCCTGAACCCCATTCATGTTTGCCCTGTTCGAGAACTAACCTCTCCCGAATACCCCTGGCTCATTAAAAATCAAAGAAAACTACAGAATGCTCTCTCACGTGCTAGAGAAAACGGCTGCCATTTTGTCGCACAAATGCAGGCAGCAGGACCTGTTCATCGAGTGTCTAGAACTGCAAGCCAGACACTTGACCACACGAACACTGGTGAAAGTATACAAATACCTGCTTCTTTCAGCGACAAGCCAGGAGAGGGCTGTTTAGTAGGTTTGTTCACATGAACAAAGCGAACAAATGCTAGCTATGAGCCAGGGGAATCGTTTGACTTTTTGTACGTTTTGGAACTTGACCAACCGCTAGCCCTGAAACTCTGGAACTGATTTGGGCAGGTGCCTCATGTGCGGTCGGTCAAAACTACAACTTTAATATTTTATGCTTTTTTTTAATTCTATATTTTTAATTTTGGAAATTTGGCATTTACAGTAAGACAAACTTTATAGCATACCGGCTTGTACAAAAGCCTGTAGTACATGTTGTGCAATTCAACTTAGTTATACATTATGCATGTCAGTACATTATCCTTTTACTCAGCTCCTTTCTGTTGTCAACCAAGGTGTATTTTTTAGGAGAGTATACTGAAGATAGCTATAATCGGCTGCCGTTTCGCCCTTCCACCAATGCACCCTTGTTTTCTCACCTTCTGTATCTACAGAGCTTGTACCGCCCTGTTGCTTATCTTTTTTGTCTGGCATACACTTGGTCCCATGTAAAGCATGAGGTAAGAAAAGAGAAAGGGAAAGAAAGATATGAAAATATATTTTATGCTTTTATGCTAAGTCACTCTGACACAGAAAATTGAACACATTTTGTGGGAGTGTTCTGGGCATGTTTTACTGCCTCCTGATTTTGTATATAAGTGGGCCAGTTGGCCATAATAAACACATTCATTTCTACCCTTCATCAAGTCTAAGCTGGAATTTCGGAACTTGGAGCTGTAATCACTATTTTGCTTAGGACTCGGGAGATTTATAATGGATATACTCTTCCGGAGTGCTACGTTATCAGGATTAAAAACATTATTGCTGAAGAATTATTGGTTAGGTTGCAGATCTAAAGGAACACAGAAGTCAAAGAGTAAGAATTGAAGTAATTCAAATGCGTAGATAGGAAAATGGTATAAAATAAAGTCCAAATAGGGATAATCAGTTAACAAATATCAATGAGCAGTGCAGTGCGGAGCATAGCTCATCAGCTGAAAGAGATCAGCTTATGCTCTTAGCCAATGAGCTAGGCCCTGCATTGTAGGATGTACCTCAGGAGAGTTAATAGAAGCTCCTGCTTAGTTTCTTCTGACTCTCCATCGTCAGCATAACCTCTATGGCGCTTAGAATATTCCTTCAATCTAAGCAAAAATGTGATGATTTCAACTATCATGTAGCGACATTATTGTGTACATCTGGGGTATTAAAGGTACACAATAGTCACCAGAACAACTACAGCTTATTGCATTTGTTCTGGTAAGTAGAACCATTCCCTTCAGGCTTTTTGCTGTAAACACTGTCTTTTCAGAGGAAATGCGGTGTTTACATTACAGCCTAGTGATAACTCCACTGGCCACTCCTTTGATGGCTGTTAGAGGTGCTTCCTTGGGCAGTGCTGCAGAGTAAGCCAATCCTATGGAGAAAATTATGACTGGCTCAGACCACCACTTCTGCTGATGTCAGCAGACAGGGGCAGGTCAAAGGCAGACAGGGGCAGAGCCAGCAGCTACAGACTTGAATACAAGTAAAATTTTGGGAAGGCTAGATTGCTGTTTTAACACTATAGGGTCAGGAATACATGTTTCTGTTCCTGACCCTATAGTGCTCGTTTAAATTTAAGATTTGTTTTTGAAAACCTGCATATAGCTATTGCTGGCTATCTAAGATTTATTAGTCCACATAGTTACATAATTACATAGCTGAAAAGAGACTTGTGTCCATCAAGTTCAGCCTTCCTCACATATGTGGTTGCTGTTGATCCAAAAGTAGGCAAAAAACCTAGTCTGAAGCACTTCCAATTTTGCCACAAACTAGGAAAAATTTCCTTCTTGACCCCAAAATAGCAGTCAGATGTCTCCTTGGATCAAGCAGCTATTACCCCACTAATTAGAAATTATATACCTGTATGCTGTGTTTTTGTAAGTATTTATCCAATTGCAGTTTAAACCTCTGTAGTGACTCTGACAAAACCACCTCTTCAGGCTGAGAATTCCATAGCCTTTTTGCTCTTACTGTAAAAAACCTTTACTTTGCCTTAGATGAAATCTCCTTTCTTCCAGCCTAAATGTGTGACCTCGTGTCCTATGTATAGCCCTGTTTATGAATAGATTTCCAGATAAAGGTTTGGCCCCAAATATATTTGTATAAAGTTATCATATCCCCTCTCAGGCGCCGTTTTTCCAAACTAAACAGATTTAATTTTTTTAACCTTTCTTCATAACTAAAATACTCCATTCCTTTTGTCAATTTTGTAGCTCGTCTCTGGACTTTTTCTAGTGCCATGATATCTTTCTTTAGAACAGGTGCCCAAAATTGCACAGCATATTCAAGGTGTGATCTTACCAGCGATTTATAAAGAGGAAAAATTATATTTTCATCCCAAGAATTTATGCCCCTATTTATACATGATAAAACCTTACTGGCCTTAGCAACTGCAGATTGACATTGCATATTGCTGCCTAATTTGTTATCTATAACAATTCCCAAATCCTTCTCGTGTGTGGTTATCCCTAATTCACTACCATTTAGTATGTAAGTTGCTTGTGCATTCTTAACCCCGAAGTGCATAACTTTGCATTTCTCTATGTTACATTTCACCTGCTATTTTAGTGCCCAGTCCCCCAATCTATCCAAATCCCTCTGCAGCAAAGTAATATCCTGCTCACATTTTATTACTTTACAAAGTTTTGTGTCATCTGCAAACACTGATAAATGGCTTTCAATGCCTATTTCAAGATCATTTATAAATATGTTAAATAGAAGTGGTCCCAAAACAGAACCCTGAGGGACACCACTTACCACTTTTGTCCAGCCTGAAAATTTACCATTAATTACAACTCGTTGTACTCTATTCTTAAGCCAATGTTCTACCCAAGAACAAGAATATTCATCTAGACCAATTTCTTTTAGTTTGAAGACTAACCTATTGTGAGGAACCATATCAAATGCCTTGGCAAAATCCAAGTAGATCACATCCACTGCAACACCCTGATCTATACTTCTACTTACTTCTTCGTAGAATGCAATTAGGTTAGTTTGACATGACCTATGTTTCATAAAACCATGCTGATTATTGCTAATAACAAACTTCTTCACAATGAATTCCTGAATATTATCCCGTAATAGCCGTTCAAATATTTTCCCAGTTACAGAAGTTAAGCTCACAGGCCTATAATTTCCATGCAAGGATTTTGAACCTTTTTTAAATATAGGAACAACATCTGCCTTCCTCCAATCCTCCGGTACAACACCTGAAACAAAAGAATCTTGAAAAATTAAATACAGAGGTTCACTTATTTCCCCACTTAGCTCTTTAAGTACTCGTGGGTGAATACCGTCAGGCCCCAGAGCTTTATTTATATTAATTCTCTTTAATATCTGTAGCACCTTGTATCGAGTTATCCAATTACAAGTTATTTGCAGCAATCATTTGCATATCTCTTGCCATAAAATCCACATTAATATATAATGAAGAAAAATAGTTATTTAAAATTTCTGCCTTTTCCTGGTCTTCATTAGCTAATAAACCCAACTCTGTTTCCAGTGTAACAGAGAAAAATACAATTTGTGGCGCTAGAATGAATAGCAGCTGGAACACACTAGTGGGTACAATCACAATATCACAACTACTACCTATGCTGCTATTTTTGCTGATTTTACAAGACCTCAATGTAAGGTTTTTATTTACTTGTAATAAATGTGTTTTTTATACTCTTCTAATTTGATGTTTGCTTGCTCAATAATTTGCATATTCTGAGGACCAAGCTTCATCTCTGAGAGTAACCTCCAGATTTGAATTGAGACATCTTAAAGTGACACCACTTGAACCAGCTTCTATATGGGATCTGGCAAATACTTATGACCCTCAAGGATCTAAAAATATTGGGGTATTTATCTCCTTTTTTTATTACCACATATTCACTGATTGTGTTTATATTCCTATAAGACTTGTGGGTCTGGTATATGCGCTGCACACTTTTTCTGTTTTTTGTATATTTTCTGTTTCCAGTGTACCTACGCTTTCATTTTTTTTTTTCAGAATTGATGTACTTGAAAAAAAATTTGGGGTTGGTTTTTCATTCTTTAGCTATCAATGTCTCATTTTCTGGTTTAGCCACTTTAATTTCCTTTTTGCAAGCGTTATTGGCTTCCTTATATCTTAAATAGGATGCCTCTGATTTGTCTGATTAAAATGCTTTAAATGCCCTTTTCTTATTTTTAACCACTTGTTTTACTTCTCTACTACGCCACATTGGTTTTAATTTGTTTCTTTTATATTTATTACCCAATGGTACATACTGAGAAATGTACCTTTCTAATATTTGTTTGAATAGTTTCCATTTATCCTCAGTGTTTTTATCACTAAGGAGTTTATGCCAGTCGATATGTTGTAGAGCTGCCCTAATCTTATTGAAATTGGCTTTTTAAAATTATATGTTTTCGTACACCCCACTTGCTTTTGCTTTTTTGAGTTTATTTCAAAAGTTACCATATTGTGATCACTATTTCCCAAATGCTCCCCTACTTGAATGTTGGTTAAAAGATCAACATTGTTTGTTATGACGAGATCCAGACACGCATCCTTTCTAGTTGGTGCTTGGCTTGTACCAGTTGTGACATAAAGGTGTCATTTAACACATTCAAAAACCTGATTCCCCTTGCTGAAGTACTAGTCCCTCTATCCCATTTTATGTCTGGGTAATTAAAATATCCAATAATTAACGTGTTACCTCGATTTGCAGCTTTCTCAATTTGCTCTAACAGCTGTTCTTCCTCAATAATATTTACATTAGGTGGTTTATAACATATCCCAACCAATAATTGATTTCCCTTTGTTTGCCCCAAGCAGATATCTACCCATAAAGGCTCCACATTTTCCTCGTCATACTCCACATGCCTATGATTTGACTTTAACTCATGGTTGACATATAAACATACCCCACCACCCTTCTTGTTTCTCCTATCCTTCCTAAATAACGTGTACCCATTTAAATTAACTGCCCAGTCATGTGTCTCATCCCCCCATGTTTCTGTTATGCCTATTATATCATATTGTTTAGTGTATGCTATTGCCTCTAGTTCCCCCATTTTGTTATATAGGCTCCTTGCATCAGTAAGCATACATTTAATATTATCATGAGTCTTTTGTACTTTTTGTGAATTATCAATATTACATACCTCCTCTGTTCTGAGCTTTCCCCTCCCCACATATCCACCCCTCTTGTTCTGAGCGAAAGCCCATCTCCTTTCCATCCTATCTCCATTTTCTAGATTGCTTTGACCCTCCCCCCTACCACTAGTTTAAAATCTCCTCCAACCTTCTAGCCATCCTATCCCCCACAACAGCAGACCCTCTTCCGTTTAGGTGCAATCCATCATGACTATACAGCTTGTACCCAAGCGCAAAATCGTCCCAGTGCTCTAAAAACCCAAAACCCTCTTTCCTGCACCAAGACTTTAGCCACGCATTGACCTCTCTAATCTCCCGCTGCCTTTCTGCTGTAGCGCATGGCACAGGTAATATTTCTGAAAAAATTACCTTGGAGGTCCTTTTCTTTAGCTTACTTCCTAGTTCCCTGAACTCATTCTTTAGGACCTTCCATTTTCCTCTGACTTTGTCATTGGTACCAATATGGGCCATGATAGCTGGGTCATCTCCAGCCCCTCCCAATCATCCCTCCACTCTGTCGGCAACATGCCGGACCCGAGCACCCGGGAGACAGCAAACTGTCCGGTTGAGTCGATCAGAGTAGCAGATTACCCTATCTGCTCTCTTAATAATAGAGTCCGCTACCACCACAACCTGTCTAGACTTCCTTACCCTCTCAACCCCACCCATACTAGAGGGGCTGTTGCCACGGCTGTTCGCAGGAACAGCTTCCTGCAGTACAGCTACTCCTGAGCTGATGCTCCCAACATCTTCACTCAAACGGGCAAATCTGTAACTCTGCATGAGATCAGGACTAGCTAAACATCTTCCCTCCACCCCTGCTTCCTCGCCCCACTGTCACCCAGCTAAGTGCCTGTTCCCCATCTGTCTTATCTCCTCCATCTCCACTACCTGTCCCCACTAAACTCTGCTCACTGAGCAGCAGACTCCTCTCAAGATTGTCAGTCTCCCTCATTGTTACAATTTGCCTCTCCAGATCTCTAATCTGAGCTTCCAGAAATGCCACTCGCTCACATCCACCACAGAGGTATGGACCCTGGACAGAATCCTCCAGGCATGCATACATGCGGCATGATGTGCACTGAGTTAAACTCGCAATCTTGCTAGCACTCATCCCCAGTTACAAAAAACACAAGTGAGCAAAAACAATATTTACCCTCTTGGTTTAAACTCCCTTGTAGTGTCAACTCCTGTTGTTTTAACTCCTACTTAAAAGAGACTACTTGAAATAGCCTACTTTCAAGCAAAGTCCAGTGAGCAAGCTCTGTGAGTCAGTAGTGGGTTTATATTGGCAATACAAATCCCACACAGGTGGAAATTAAGGGGCATTCACCCTAATTAGCTCAGCAGCAGCAGCACCCACAAGGAGGGGAATAGAAACAACAAGAGAGGAAAAAATAAATAAAAGGAGGGAAAACGTTTTAAATAACACCAGCAAGGAGAAAATATAGAAGGGAAAAAAAGGGACAAAGTTTAAATATATCCAGCAAAGAGATATAAAAAAAAAATATATATATATATATATATATATGAAAAGGGGAAAAAAGTTACAAAAAATTTAAATAAATCAAAACAGCAAGGAGAAAAATAAATTACAAAGGGTAAAAGTTAAAAAAAAAAAAAAAGCACAAAATACAAAAAAAAATACAAAAATGTAAACCTGCTTTTTTTTCCACTTGGTATTAACTAATACCAACCACAGTCCACCAATTCACCAACAAACTCCTGTTGTTTTAACTCCTACTTAAAAGAGACTACTTTAAATAGCCTACTTTCAAGCAAACTCCAGTGAGCATGTTAGTCACATGTTAGTCTGTAATGCATGTGTGTAAAATGTAATTTATTTTGTTGTAGGAGTTAATGTTTGATTCATTAATTGGATCCTTCAGTATTATAAATACTGCTGGTTTTCATACTATTAGTGATTCAACTTGTCTATCTTCTGAACTATTGTGTTGCATATCTTGATAAAATTCCCTTGTAGTTTTTTTTTAAGTCTCCGACTTTGTACTTGAATATTATTGCACAGAATAGATCATTACATCAATCTGTTACATTCCCGAGAGGTATTGATATAACTGAATCCATGTGTAATCCGCCAACTGATTTTTTTTTTTTTTTAAATTAAATTCTTCAATAGACTGTTACCAAATGTTTGTGACAATGCACTTTTCTTTGGCTGTAGACCACTGGTCATTGTTTACTGGTCCAAGGTACAATAATTTTGTGTATTAATTCTGTTGGACTACACACTTGTTTTCATGACCAGATACTTTAGTACTTTTCTGAAAATGTAATGAGGAGATGTAGACACATAGGATCTAATTTCTTATTAGGTTGGTGTACTCTCAAAGCAGAAAAAAATCTCATTCATATAGGTAATTAACCAAGTATACCCCTGCTCTATCCTCCTTAATTCTAGTATGGTGATTCACATAAACCTCGTCTGTAAGGGGAGAAAAACTCCTAGCCTAAAGACTCATATGCCTAGATTAGTTTTCATCATGTTCTCGGTTTGCAAGTAATGCAGTTCTTCTCTAATTTCTTTGTACTGCTAACTTATTGACTTAGATTACACAGCGCTCTATACTAAATCCTTAAAATACTAAAGTGCTCTCTGGTCACCCTCGGCCTTTATATCCCCTACACAGTCAAGTCTCTATTATTCATTCAAACACAAACTACAGCCCCAGTATCCCCCAGACGCCTACTACAGCCTATCCCACAGACATACAACAGCCTCTACCACACACACTGCAACACAACTAGCCATTTCCACCCACATACTACACTGCAAACAGCCTCATACACATACGCAAACCCACCAGGAGCCTTACTGTATGCACACAGTCCAACAAGCAACATCCCCACACATGGAAAACCACACAAACGCAATTTTTAAAACCATTTATATAGCACCAACATATTCTGCAGCGCAGTACAATAGGTAAAAGAAGACAAACAATTCTAACACAACACGTTGACATACAGGAACCCAACATCACATGCATCATCCCACACACTGAACCTCACAAGTAGCCTACAAACACATGTTTGGAGGCTACTTACATGGACTTGTATGATTGAAAACAAATGTGGGGGACGCTGCTTGTGATGTCACCAGCAAACACAGAGAAAGCATTATAATTACATTGGCTTTATTTGTTTATTTTAGTGGGAATAGGGGGGTCGAAGCATGCCAGTCAGGGTTACTCCTTTCAAAAACAGTGTTTTATTAAAACACTGTTTTTGGTTGGATTAACCTCTTAAAAGCAAAACCTTGTGGGAGTCATGGCTGTGTGGTTCTCACACAGCCATTATGGGTGCAGGGCAGCATGCATAGAATATCTGTGTGAGAGCCACACAAAGAAGGGGGAGAAAAGTAGCAGTATCTAAAAAACATTTCACCCGAGGGCCCTGTAAGTTGTCAGTCCGCCCCTGAGTATGACTATGATAAGAATAGTCTTTTTGCCCTTAGATTTCCACATCCCTTCAAAGAAGTCCCAACTAGTGAAAGTAAAAAACATTATGCATTTAAAGGCAAAAGCTACATTACATTAATGAAATGTCCATGTTTTTATATGCTAGTATTATAGCTAGGCATATTAATAAAAAAGCAGAACAAAAACATATGGCTTTCTTTTACTTAAACTAAATTCTCTATAGCACAGTTGGGCTTCATGGGATTCTAAACAGCTCATTTGGAAAAAAAAAAAACCAATGGTTTCAGACTCTTTTTGTTCCTGCAAATGTCATTATAGAAAATACAGTGTATGGTATTTAACAGCAAAGGAGGGATTTTGTATATTTCAGTTTGTTTCTTTTTTTTTTTTAATTTAATTTTTTTGCCTATGGTTTTAATGCTTTAAAAAGCGACTCTAAGAGTTCTAATGTGGTTTTTTTCCTTTAACTAACCAGAGGACAGCAGTTGCTTATGAGTTATCTCTGCTGGTAACGAAAATGTAGCCGTAAGGTCTAAATATTTACTAAAATTAAGCTAGATCTCTCCCTTGAAGGGAGAAAATTGTGAGTAGTACTTATAAGAGCATATATATCTCTTGCTTGGATAAAATTTGATATATTTTACTAATTTAGCAATTATTGGAGAGAAGTTTTGTTTGGAAGATGTTTAAACACAAAACATAAAATGTTGGTAATACATACTGTTTTATACATAATGCTTCATAATACTTTGTAAAACCCTGGACAATAATCCTGTTTTCATTCCTCTGTCCCAACGTGCTTTTAAACTATAATGATGATAAATAGAGAAATCTGAAAAGCATAGAGTGGTCATTTTTATCAGGAGTATATTTGCTCCAGATCATGTTTCAAACAGAAATGCAAAAAAATTGCTAAAGCATTTGTTCATTAAAGAAAAAAAATGTAATAATAATAGTCACCGAGTGATCATTAAGACATAGTAGGTCTACTGACAGATGGGGATTTATTTTCCTGGAAAATAATATTTAAAAAACATAAATCCTTTCTGAGACATGTAAAATCCTAAAGTAATTTGCAGAAAAGATACAAAATACTGACAAGAAAATATAAGATGAAATTTCTTTCCAAGAAATTTGTGAAAACAATGAGATTCCTTAATGCCATATTTTCCACATTACTCAGGGTCCCATACCATCTCAGGAGTCAGAAATCATCAATAAATAGATTTTCTAATAGGGAGCTCAAGACCCCAATTAGATAGACAAACAAAGGGAATGGACTAAAATGAATATCAAATATAAAGGCATATAAAAAGATTAGATGGTGTGGTGGGTTTTGAATGTAGAATGTATCCACAGATGATGTGGGGTGAGTACAATTGAATTATCCATCCATTATTTAAATTTTTTGTTTTTAAAAGAATGCAATCATCAAAATTATTATCTTTGTTACATTATAGCATTTTATTACTGTCTTAAACCATGATTTAAATTTTTTTATTTTTTTTTTAAGAAAATCACTTGTCTACCTTTTCCGCTCCCTTTTCTGGCAACCATATTGTGTGTGTAGCTGTCACTGTGTGTATGTTAGTGAATGCATATGTGTCAGTCAGTGTGTCAAATCAGTGAGGATGTGAATCTGTGAGTGTGTGCATCAGTGATTGTTAAATGTGTGTGTGTGTGTGTGTGTGTGCCTGTCAGTGAGTTTATGCCAGTGTATGTGTATCTGAGTGTGTGTGCCTGTCAGTGAGTGGGTGTGTCAGTGTGTGTTTGTCAGTGAAAGTGTGTGCCAATGACTGTATGTCATTGCATGTATCAGTTAGGGTGTGTGTCGGTCTGTCAAAGTATGTGCTGGTCTTAAATAGGAAGAGGTGCGGCCTTGACGATGGTTTGGGGCAAATTTAGATTAGGGTCTAGCCGAATTTTAGGCATGCCTAGGGCAGCACAAATGCATGATACACCACTAGGCCCACAACAACCCTGTAGAGAGCATGTAGCAAGGTCCTGTAGTTTGGGGCTGATCAAAGAGGCCCCTTTTTTACAGGAAGGCTGGCCCAATATAGGCACTGCCAGTGGCAAATGTTGAATCATTGGCAACTCACCCCTCAGGACTGCCCACCTATCAAAATTGTATACCTCCCAAAGTCTGGAGGTATGAATCTGGCTGAAGTAGATGAGAGTTGAGATTTATTCAACTTTGGTGGATCTCTATGGGGAATAGAAATCTGAGTTATACTGTAAATGAAAAATAAAGATGGGAAGGTAGTATGTGCATCTGGCATGTTCAGTATGAGGGCAGAATTACAGTGGTCATGTACAGTGTCCCAAGTAATGTGCAGCATTTAGTGGCAGTAATGGCTCTAGACTTTGCAAGTCCTTAGACAAAATGCAAACATGAGATCCCCATTGACACATAATGAAAATAAAAAAATGAGTTTGGATTGTGTGTGGGCACAAATGCCAGAGAGGTACATACAAGCTCCATTACATTCTACATTTGTGCCTGTTCACAAGAATTACTCTTAAAAAGTAGTATCAATACCACACCAGCCCCCTGTAATAGTTATGATGTCAGGAGTACAATGGTCCCATTCCCCAGTATTGGGGCAAACCATTTTTGTTTAATCTGGCACTGTCTGTTTGGCTAACTCAGTACATAAAAGCTTAAATAAAAGAATTTGACCTTATGTTGTGATATAACTCATGATTTGAAAAGAATTGTGCAGAAATGGTATAAGCAAAAACAATTGTACACCCTGTTCCAAATTATTATGCAAATTCTATTTAACCCCTTAAGGACAGAGCCAAATGTACACGTTGTGAACGAAACAAAATGTAAACAAAACCTGGCATTTGCGCTACATGTCTGTCCAACCGTAATTCACCTCTTTCATAGTAAATGCACCCACCCTTATTATATATAATTTTATTCAGGGGAAACAGGGCTTTCATTTAATATCAAATATTTAGCTATGAAACATAATTTAATATGAAAACAATGGGAGAAAATAAGATATTTTATTTTTATTTTTTTAGTTCTACATGAAATTTTAACTGTCAATGTCATAATACTGTTTGCTTTTACTGCAATAAAATACACATATTTGTATTCAGCAAAGTCTCACGTGTAAAACAGTACCCCCTATGTACAGGTTTTATGGCGTTTTGGGAAGTTACAGGGTCAAATATAGCATGTTACATTTGAAATTGAAATTTGCCAGATTGGTTATGTTGGGTTGTCTTCTTTTGCAAAATGGTATGCCATCATAGGGGTAATTTTCATTCTTGGGCTACCATAGGGTCTCAAAGGCAACATAACCAATCTGGCGAATTTCAATGTGAAAAAAATGAAACACAAGCCTTATATTTGACACTGTAACTTTTGAAAACACCATAAAACCTGTACATGAGGGGTACTGTTGTACTCGGGAGACTTCGCTGAACACAAATATTTGTGTTTCAAAACAGTAAAAAGTATCGCAGCAATAATATCGTCCGTGTAAGTGCTGTTTGTGCGTGAAAAATGCAAAAAACTTCACTTTTACTGGCGATATCATCGTTGTAATACATTTTACTGTTTTGAAACACTAATATTTGTGTTCAGCGAAGTCTCCCGAGTAGAACAGTACCCCCCATGTACAGGTTTTATGGTGTCTTGGAAAGTTATAGGGTTAAATATAGTGCTAGCAAATTAAATTCCCTTTACTTTCGGCATGGGTTGTCAGGCAGGTCCCGCTAGTTGTAATTAATTAAGATACCTAATTATGTAAAAATATTACATAAATATATATGTAGAATTAGTATATGTATAAATATACGTATGTGAATATATATGTATATATATATATATATATAATATTTTTATTTATATATAGGTATATATATATATATATACTGATATATACGTATATATTAATGTATATAGATATATATATATTATTTAGTTCTACATGTATTTTGATATAAATATATATATATATATATATATATATATATATATTAATATCACAATACAGTTAGAACAAAATAACACACATCTATATATTTTTTAATTATTTATTTTTAATTATTTTTTAAATTTTAGTTTTTAACGTATTTACATATTTAATTTTTTTATATTATATATAAATATATATATAACAATAATTATATATATATATATTTAATCAGTATCAGTCTACGTGTAATTTGATATTAATAGTAAAATACACCTAGACAGTGTATGTGTGTGTATGTATATGTGTATATATATACTTAGATCATATATAATATATTTATATGATTTAAGTATATATATATATATTTTTTACACTTTTTAACTTTTATTAATTTTATTTAATGTGATTTCCAGCCAGCAGGGGGACTACCTGTCATTACAGGCAGCCCCCATGCTGGCAATGCTGCAGCCAGCTATCCCGGCCATGTGATTATGATTTCCTCGCAAGGACCTCACTCTCACATGGCCGGGGGGGCTGCCAGGAGGAAGATCTGCTGCGGGGGGGGCTTCCTGGGAGTCCCCCCAACCGCGATCGCCAGCGTGGTATCGCCGGCGGTCGGGTAAGTAATGAAAGACCAGAGGGTGTACTATTACGCCAAGCGGCGTTTAGAGCCGCCTAAAATAGGGCGTAATAGTACGCCCTCTGGTCTTAAGGGGTTAAGTGTCACAAAGATTAAATATTTTGTTTTTCAGTTTAACTCATGGATGGCATTGTGTCTCAGGGCTCTTTTGATCACTGAAAACAATCTCGGACAACTGTGATAATTAGATTGCCAGGTGAGCCCAATTTAAGGAAAAACTACTAAAGGAGGGTGTTCCACAATATTAAGCAGAGCACCATTTTCATGCAATATGGGGAAGAAAAAGTATCTGTCTGCTGATGAAAAGAGTGAAATAGTTCAATGCCTTGGACGAGGTATGAAAACAGATATTTCACGAAAAATTAAGCATGATCATCGCACTATTAAGAGATTTGTGGCTGAATCAGACAGGTTTGTGCAGATAAAGGCACGTTAAGGAAGATTTCTGCCAGATCCATGCATCGGATCAAGAGAGCAGCTGCTAAAATACCATTACATAGCAGCAAACAGATATTTGAAGCTGCTGGTGCCTCTGGAGTCCCACAGACATCAAGGACATTGGGCAGAAAAATACATGAAGACTTATTTTTCAACAGTCCTGTTCACTGATGAATGCCGTGCAACCCTGGATGGTCCAGATGGATGGAGTCGTGGATGGTTGGTGGACAGCCACCCTGTTCCAACAAGGCTGCAACGTCAGCAAGGCGGTGGTGGAGTCATGTTTTAGGCTGGAATCATGGGAAGAGAGCTGGTCGGTCCCTTTAGGGTCCCTGAAGGTGTAAAGATGACCTCTGCAAAGTATGTGGAGTTTCTGACCGACCACTTTCTTCCCTGGTACAGAAGAACTATGCTTTCCGTAAATCATCTTCATGCATGACAATACACCATCTCATGCTGCAAAGAATACCTCTGCATTAATGGCTGCTATGGGGCTAAAAGGAGAGAAAGTCATGGTGTGGCCTCCATCCTCCCCTGACCTCAATCCTATTGAGAAACTTTGGAGAATCCTCAAGCAAAAGATCTATGAGGGTGGGAGGCAGATTACATCCAAACAGCAGCTCTGGGAGGCTATTCTGACATCTTGCAAACAAATTCAAGCAGAAACTGTCCAAAAACTCACAAGTTCAATGGATGCAAGTAAAATGTAACGTGAGCTGTTAAAATGTTTAAAAAGTTAAAATGTTGTTATAAGTTTGATTGAAATAGCTTTTGATTTAAGTAAATATGCTGCAAACATAACAAATGACAATTTTCAGTTCTTTACAACCTATAAAGTGTTTTGAAACTTACTGTGCGTAATTTGGAACAGTGCATTGTAAGTTTTTTATGTTTTAAAAAAAATACTGTTATTAGGAGGTTTGTTCAATAAAATTTTAATTATACTCTTAATAGTTGATAACATGAGAATTATGCTGATTGTTATTTACATCAATTACTTAGGTAAGAAAAGATAATTTGCATAATAATTTTGAACAGGGTGTACATAAGTTCCCAATACCTTCCTTATTGAACAGAAAGCAATTGAAGGTGATAGCATATAAATGCACAAAGAACAGTGCTGATGCCGTATTACAGAGGTTTTCCTGAATATAAATGTTGCTATATACAAGTGCTATGTCACTCCACTACATTTTGAATACCGCATCACCAATCTAAAATCATGTCCCGCATTATTGCTATGAAAGTGATAGATAATGCTGCATATGCTATCTTAAACTTGTCCCCACTTTTAATTTCCAGCTCTCATTTTTAAAATGTAAAAGACATTTAAAAAATACAGACATGATGTGCATTAGAGGCAGTACGTTTGGGAAAGAAGACTACAGCCTATCGGTGGACAGACCTAGGCCACCTAGGGCGCACATTTGGAAGGGGAGCCGCGACCGGCCGACTGCGCCACTGTGCGGGGTGTTGGTACATGTGCTGCAGCGCTGGCAAGCCACACCCGGCACTAAGAAGAGGGATGGCGGGCGCTGCTCTGAAAAGAGCATTTAAGTGAGCGCCATAAATATAATTGCCAGGCGGCTGCAAATAAAACCTTGTGGTCGTAGCCAGGCCCCTGTCACTCTGTCCCTCTAGCGGGTCGCAGCCGGGCTCCTGTCGCTGTGTTCCCCAGCTGCCCACTTTAGACATGGCCCATCTCTGTGTTCCGCCTCGGCATGCTGGGAGGAGGTGAGATTAGTAAGTTCACTTCCTCCCGGCCAGCTAACAGGGAGCCACATGGGTAGGAGGCAGCAGCAGCAGCACACAGTAAGCAGAGGTGCTGAGGAAGCCTGGTACCTCTGGCTGCAACTCCCATCAACTTAGGCCAGCTAGCCCCACCCTTCTGCAACAAAAGTAAGGAAACATGTAAATTGTTATGTGTATATGTACCTGTGTCTGTGTGTAGTTTGTGCGTACCTGTGTGTCAGTGTTTGTACCTGTTTGTCTGTGTATGTGCAGCAGTGTGTCAGAGTGTATGTGTCACGATTCGGGGAACCTAACACGCTGACACACACACACACACACACACAGAAAAGGTGCCGTACCGGACCTTAGAGTGGCCGGGCTAAGCACGCTAAGAATAGTCAGGAGACAAGCCAGGTAAAGGGAGCCAGAAAACGGGAGAACGAGAAACAAGCCGAGGTCAAAGGAGTGGAGAAGACAGGATAAACGGAATAACGAGCCAAATAATCAGTAACCAGAGAGCAAGACGAGAACACTACGCTACAGGTATCACAAGACCACAACAGGGCACTGAGGGACAGGAAAGGTAAGTATAAATACCCTAGGTTTAATTCTGATTGGATAACTTCCAATCAGAATTAACAATCACACGTGGGGGATATCTATACCCCCCACTGTGATTGTGGTACTGTTTCTTTAACGCCGGGTCACTCACGTGACCCCGGCGTTTACTTAACTCCTGGACCTCCCAGCGTGCAGCGTTATACATGCTGCCGCTGGGGGGCGTGGAGGACGCTGGCGGCGAGCGGCACAGAGGAGACGCCGCTCGCCGACAGGTAAGTAGAGAGGAGACCGCGGGCGGCGATGGACTGAGGGTGAGTGCTGCAAGTGGCGTGCAGCCTCCCCTCCTCGCCGCCCGCGGCTCCCTGACATAACCCCTCCCTCGAGGCCCGCCCAACGAAGGCTTCGAAGGGAACCGCGCATGAAAGGAGCGGATCAAGGAGGGCGCATTCAAGTCAGAGGCAGAAACCCAGGAACGCTCCTCAGGGCCGTAACCCTTCCAATCAACCAGATACTGCAACCAACCTCGAGAAAAACGAGAATCAAGCAGAGCAGCTACTTCGTACATGTCATTAGAGATAGCGCGAAGGGAATCTGGACGCTTAAGAGGACCAGAGAATCGATTACAGAGCAGGGGCTTCAAAAGGGAGGTGTGGAAAGTGTTAGGTATACGCATGGAAGGAGGCAAGGCTAGAGAGTAGGACACAGGATTGACCCTACGCAATACCTTATAGGGGCCAAGGAACCTGGGCGCTAATTTCATTGAGGGGACCCTGAGGCGGAGATTCCTAGAGGACAACCAAACCCTATCACCCGGGACATAAGAGGGAGCAGCACCCCTACGACGATCAGCAAATTTCTTCTGAGTAGCAGTCACACGAGAAAGAGTAGCATGGACCTGATCCCACATCTTCCGTAAGGAGGTGAGGTGCTCGTCCAAAGCGGGTATTCCCTTGTTGGAGAATACGCCGGGAAGGACAGAGGGTTGGAACCCATAAGCAACCATAAAAGGACTTAAGCCAGTGGATGAATGAGTCACAGTGTTCCTGGCGAATTCAGCCCAAGGAAGGAGGTGAGACCAGTTGTCCTGGTGTGCATTCGTGAAGCAACGTAAATATAACTCCACAGATTGATTCGCCCGTTCGGCCGCTCCATTAGATTGTGGATGATAGGAGGAAGTAAACGACAAGGAAATCCCCATCTCAGCACAAAAGCCCCTCCAAAACCGAGAGACAAATTGAGGACCCCTGTCAGATACGATATCCTGTGGTATACCATGCAAGCGGAAAACCTCTTTGGCAAATACCTGAGCCAACTGAACCGCAGAAGGTAGTTTCTTAAGTGGAATAAAGTGTGCCATTTTAGAGAATCTATCAGTCACAGTCAAAATTACTGTCATTCCATCGGATGAAGGAAGATCCACAATAAAGTCCATGGATAAGTGGGTCCATGGTTTCTTGGGTACGGATAAAGGCATTAGGAGTCCCGGGGGTTTGACATTAGGAGACTTACACTGAGCACAAACACGACAAGCCTGTACATAAGCCACCACATCTTGCTTAAGTGAAGGCCACCAAAACTGTTGAAGGAGACCCTTGTATGTTTTGGTAACCCCTGGGTGGCCAGCCGTTTTGGCGGTGTGAAATAAAGCTAACAGTTTCTTTCTATCTTTCTCTTTCACGTATAATCTACCAACAGGTGTCTCAGAGGGTGCTTGGGTTTGGTATGCCTTGATACCATCAAGGAAAAGAGATGAAATAACTAAACGGGTAGCAGCTATTATCTTAGACGTGGGTACAATGGGTTCAGGAGTGGGGGCGATAGACTCCAAAGGTTCGTATTGTCGGGAGATAGCATCAGCCTTGACATTACGGTACCCAGGCCTATATGTGATAATGAACTGAAAACGTGAAAGAAATAAGGACCATCTGGCTTGACGAGAGGATAACCTTTTAGCATCAGCTATATAGGAGAGATTCTTATGATCAGTTATAACCAGGATTTTGTGTCTAGCTCCTTCTAATAAGTATCTCCACTCTTTAAATGCCATCACAATAGCTAATAGTTCCCTATTCCCAATGTCGTAATTCTTTTCCGCATCAGACAGTTTCCTAGAAAAGTAACAACAGGGATGGAGGGGTTCGTTATAGGATAATCTTTGTGATAATACAGCTCCTATACCTGATTCTGAAGCGTCTACTTCCATTACAAAGGGAAGGGAAGGATCAGGATGGTGTAGCACAGGAGCAGTGGCAAATGCCTTTTTGAGGGTTTCGAAGGCCTTGACGGCTTCAGGAGTCCAAACCCTGGGGTGCAAACCCTTTTTAGTTAGTTTCGTGATAGGAGAAATGACCGATGAAAAGTTTTTAATAAACCTGCGATAATAATTGGCAAAGCCTATAAATCGCTGTATTGCCTTAAGACCTTGAGGAAGAGGCCAAGACAATATGGCTTCTAATTTAGAAGGATCCATACTGAACCCCTGTTCAGAAATGACGTACCCTAGGAATTGTACTGATTTCTGGTCAAATAAACATTTCTCCAATTTACAATAAAGACCGTTCTGAAGCAATCTCTTAAGTACCTTCCTCACATGATTATGATGTGACTCCAAATCAGGAGAGAATATGAGTATATCATCGAGATAAACCACAGCACAGACATGCAGTAGATCTCTAAGGACATCATTTATGAAGTCCTGAAAGACAGCAGGAGCATTACACAGTCCAAAAGGCATGACTAGATACTCGTAATGCCCACTGCGTGTATTGAACGCTGTCTTCCATTCATCATTTTCTTTTATCCGAACCAAGTTGTAAGCCCCCCTGAGGTCTAGTTTAGTAAAATATCTAGAACCTTTAACACGGTCAAACAACTCAGTAATGAGAGGGATAGGGTAAGCATTTTTAATTGTTATATTATTCAGACCCCTATAATCTATACATGGTCTCAAATCGCCCTCCTTCTTGGCAACAAAAAAGAAACCAGCACCAGCAGGAGAGGAGGACCTTCTGATAAAACCTTTATGTAAGGATTCCTGTATGTACTCCTCCATGACCTGGTTTTCTTTCTCAGAAAGCGGGTAGACCTTACCCCTAGGAGGCATCGTTCCAGGTAACAAATTTATGGCACAATCATAATCCCGGTGTGGGGGTAGTTTATCAGCTTCCCTCTTTTCAAAGACCAATGCGAGGTCTGCATACACAGGAGGGACAGAAACAGAAAGTGGTTTAGCTGTAGGCACATTAATTAAACAAACGGGATGTAATCGGGCCATACAATCCTGTTGACAAGATACCCCCCAGGATAGTATATCTAGAGAATGCCAATCGAGTACTGGGTTATGTTTCACTAACCAGGGAAAACCCAGAATGATGGAAGCTGTAGGGGAGTCAATTATTTGGAAGGCTATCCTTTCTTTGTGTAAGGCACCCACGACCATAACCATTTCTTGGGTTTCATTGGTTACCAGAGGTTTATCAAGTGGTCTACCATCTATGGCCTCAATGGCCAAGGGTGTGGCCTTTTGGATCAAATTAATGGCTGCGGTTTTAGCAAAGCTCTCATCCATAAAACTGTCTGCAGCACCTGAATCGATCAAGGCTTTAGTTGTTATCGTGGTTTTATTGACCAAAAGAGAAACCGTTATAAATGGTCTAGAGATGGACATATGAGGGGAAAAAACCATAACACCCGAGGCCGACCCCTCTCTAGGCCTTAGGTGCTGGAGTTTCCCTGCAAACTAGGACAGTTTCTTCGGAGATGCCCCCTCTTACCACAATAAAGGCACAAACCCTCCCTTCTGCGGTACGTTCTTTCAGCTTCAGATAAGCCTACAGCACCTAATTGCATGGGTTCGGGAGGTGGTTGATTAGGGGGAGGTAATGCTAGCAATGCAGTACTGGGTAGAGCAGGTAACCCCTGTGTATTCATCCTCCTTTGACTACGCCTCTCTCTGATACGGTTGTCAATTAGAATGACATAATCTATTAGATCATCCAGAAGAACAGGCATTTCCCTGGATGCTATCTCATCTAATATGTAAGCAGCCAAACCCTCCTGAAAAGCTGTTACGAGAGCGTCGTTATTCCAGACCACTTCAGCTGCCAAAGTACGGAATTCAATGGTATAATCCGCTACTGATCTATTACCCTGTCGAACCCTAAGCAGAGCTTTGCCAGCAGAAGCAACCCGGCCGGGTTGGTCAAACGTACGTTTAAAAGCTGTTAAGAAGTCTGAAAAGGACATTGGGGACGTATTCTCCCACATGGGATTAGCCCATGCTAGTGCTTTCCCGGACAAATGGTTAATCAAAAAAGCAATTTTGGTTCTGTCAGTGGGGTAGGAACGAGGATTCATCACCAAATGAATATCAATTTGGTTGAGGAAACCACGGCACAATGCTGGATCACCGCTATAGCGCTGAGGTGGCGTCATGTGAACCACGTGAGCAGGAGCGGGTACAGGATCAGGAATGGGTTCTGGCACAGCAGCAACAGCTTCTTGGACGGCAGGTTGCAAGTGGGCAGTACGAGCCAGTATGGTTTGTAAAGCCTGGGCAAACTGATCCATACGGTGGTATAAACCGTCCATTCTAGCCTCCTGATTAACTAACAGCTGTGGAATGTCAGCAGGTTCCATGGTGGCCCTGTTGTAATGTCATGATTCGGGGAACCTAACACGCTGACACACACACACACACACACAGAAAAGGTGCCGTACCGGACCTTAGAGTGGCCGGGCTAAGCACGCTAAGAATAGTCAGGAGACAAGCCAGGTAAAGGGAGCCAGAAAACGGGAGAACGAGAAACAAGCCGAGGTCAAAGGAGTGGAGAAGACAGGATAATCGGAATAACGAGCCAAATAATCGGTAACCAGAGAGCAAGACGAGAACACTACGCTACAGGTATCACAAGACCACAACAGGGCACTGAGGGACAGGAAAGGTAAGTATAAATACCCTAGGTTTAATTCTGATTGGATAACTTCCAATCAGAATTAACAATCACACGTGGGGGATATCTATACCCCCCACTGTGATTGTGGCACTGTTTCTTTAACGCCGGGTCACACACGTGACCCCGGCGTTTACTTAACTCCTGGACCTCCCAGCGTGCAGCGTTATACATGCTGCCACTGGGGGGCGTGGAGGACGCTGGCGGCGGGCGGCACAGAGGAGACGCCGCTCGCCGACAGGTAAGTAGAGAGGAGACCTCGGGCGGCGATGGACTGAGGGTGAGTGCTGCAAGTGGCGTGCAGCCTCCCCTCCTCGCCGCCCGCGGCTCCCTGACAGTATGTGTACTTGTGTGTCTATGTTTGTACCAGTGTGTACAGGGCTGCCCTTACAAATTTTGGGGCCCCTGACACAGCTCAAGGTCTGGGCCCCCCGGTGCCTGCACCCGAGTCCGCCCAAAGTGCTGCCCCCCCCCCGAGTCCGCCCACAGGAATGCAGTGTCTGCAGGGCCGGTGCAAGGATATTTGCCACCCTAGGCAAAAGTAAAGTTTGACGCCCCCCCCATGTGACATCACAATGACCCACCCATATGATCTGCCATGTTAACCAACACCAGTGCTGCAGTGCCGCTGTGTTTACATTAAAAGGCATGCAGGGACAGGCTAGACACCAGAACCACTACATTAAGCTGTAGTGGTTCTGGGGACTATAGTGTCCCTTTAATGTGAGGAAAATTAGAGATTAGTGCCACAAATAATATACTAGATTACCTAATTACAACCAGATGAGGATGATGATGGGCTCTAGCTGCCGTCTGGCTCCACTGGTCTGGTGTAGAACAGGCTCTCTGGAGGCGGTTTGTAACTGTGGTCACAAAAATCAATGTTCTGGGATCAACGGGAAGCAGCTCCATTTTTTTAGGGCCTTTTACACAGCTCAAGGTCTGGGTCCCAAGGTCCACCTTCATGTTCCACAAATGAGTTTGTTCACAGGGGGTGGAGTGTGTGGGGGGGGATGTCTTGATTTGTGTAAGGAATGCATTGTGAATCTGTGTTTGTATGTGTAAGGGCTGCAAGGTGAGTTTGTGTATGTATGGGATGCAGTGTGTGCGTCTGTAAGGGATGCATTGAGTGTATGTAAGGGGTGCATTGTGTGTTGCTGTGTGTAAGGGATGCATTGCTTGTGTATGTGTGTCTGTGTGTAATGCATTGTGTGTTTTTCTGTGTGCAAGGGGTGCATTGTGTGTGTGTGTGATGGATGTCAATCTCTCCCCCTCCCCCCGTCAATTTCCTTCTCCCCCTCCAATTTCCTTCTTCTCCCCCTTCTCTCCAATTTCCTTCTTCTCCCCCCTCTCCTTCTTCTCCCCCCTCTCCAATTTCCTTCTTCTCCCCCTCCCTCTACAATTTCCTTCTTCTCCCCCTCCCTCTCCAATTTCCTTCTTCTCCCCTCTCCAATTTCCTTCTTCTCCCCCTCCCTCCAATTTCCTTCTTCTCCCCCCCTCCAATTTCCTTCTTCTCCCCCTCCCTCTCTTCCTTCTCTCCCTCTCCAATTTCCTTCTTCTTCTTCTCCCCCCCCTCCCTCCCTCAAATTCTCCTTCCTCCCCTCAAATTCTCCTCTTCCTCTCCCCCTCCCTCAAATTTCCTTCCTCTCCCCCCTCCTCCATTTCCTTCCTCCTCCCTCCAATTTCCTTTCCTCTCCCCCCTCAAATTTCCTTCCTCTACCCCCCTCAAATTTCCTTCCTCTACCCCCCACAAATTTCCCTCCTCCCCCCTTAAATTTCTTTCCTCCCCTCCCTCCCTCAAATTTCATTCCTCTCCCCCCCTCAAATTTCCTTCCTATACTACCATTTCTCACTTCACTCTACCACCTTGCACTATACTCACTGACACCTTGCACAATGTACACTTCCACTTTACACACTGCCACTTTACACTGTACACACCGCCACCTTCCACTATACACACTGACACCTTCAACTGTACACACCACCACTATACTTACTGCAACTTTACACACTGCCACTTTACACTATACACACAGCCACCTTCTCCTATACACACTCCCTCCTTCCATTGTACACACCGCCATATTACACTATACATACTGCCAATTTTTACTTCACACACCACCACTTTACACTATACACACTGCCTCCTTCCACTGTACACACCGTCACTTTGCACTACACACTGCCACTTTACACACTGCATCCACTACATAAACACACACTATGCATTCATTACACAAACACACACTGCATCCACTACACAAACATACACTCTGCATTCACTATACGTACACTGTATTCACTTCACACTATATCCACTACACCACTGCATAAATTACACAGACACTGCACACAGCCCCAAATTAAATAGAGGACACCTGTGGTACCTAATACCGTAATAATAGATACTAGACACAATGTACTCTAGAACATGTCCAGCAAAAGCGTACAAAGAGAATGGGTTACAGGGGTACTAAAAGGGCTCAAGTGGGGGTACTAGTTTTGAGGGGATCTGCTCCTGTTTTCTAGGGTTGCTTCTCCCTCATTTCTATATTTTTTCTACCGTAATAATAGGCTGGACACCAAGATTGTGAATAACGTACTGTTGCTATAGCAACATGATGTCACGGTCGATATGAGCAAATCGTTATATAGATACCCCAACACTGCACATGCTGATCGTTCCACTTATACCCCTGTATACACTCACGACCAGATCTGCACATAACAGTATCGTAAACTCACTCGGTTTTCAATATAAGCATAGCCCCGTGCGGAGACAATCCTGCATATTATAGTTCCAGTACAGAAGCCCACATTGGCCAAAATACCACAGTGCACATGCGCCCATACTTCTACTGAAATCTAAGATGTGTCGGACATCCAGTGCCTTTCGCCACACTGGGAAAACATGTTCCCACGTCTAACTGTCTGTAGGTCTCCATATTAGAATGTCTCAACCCATTATAACCCATAGGGCTTATCATTATCAGCAATACATAAGTCCACATGATCCTCAATAGTTAGACATGACTGAAACAAAGGTTAAAAAGTAAAAGAAAAGAAAATAAACCACACAAATAAATAACCAAAACAAATATATAATGAAAAGTAATAAATGAAAATATAAAAATAAAAACAGAAAAATAATAATAACAGACAAAACAGAAAAAATAAAAAATTAGCAAATACAAAAAATAATAATAAAATGAAATATAAAAATAGAAATTCACAGCTGACCCGGATCAAACGTATAGAAACTGGGGAGGAGATAGATTTGAGACACAGGCTGATAAACTATTGAAGGATTTGCAAGGTAGGGGTTTCCCAGAACAGATCCTCCTTGAGAGTAAGAGGAAAGTGCTGGACAGAGATGACACTGTACGAAGGAGGAGATATACGACTGATTGTATTTCGTGTGTCACAACATACTCAGCTAACTCCCTCGAGTTAAACACATTATCTACAAACACTGGCATGTTTTGAGCTCAGATCCAAAATTAGAGGATCTTTTAAAGGAAACCCCCAGTGATGGCATATAAGAGAGCAAGGAGTCTCAAAGACACTTTGGTACATGCAGCAATACCCCCAACAACACAATCAAATGACAATTGGCTGAATAACATCAATGGCATGTACAGGTGTGGCATAAATTGCAATGGAGCAATCCTGTCAGATTCTTTTTTGCCCACTGGGACAAAGAAAAAGTACCTATTCCTATTGAGCATAATTGCCAGACCTCATTTGTAGTTTACATGCTGAAGTGCCCATGTGGGTTGGCTTATATTGGGGAAACCAGTAAAGCATTCACAATAAGAATTGGTAAACATAAAAAACAATATACAAAATCATAACCAACAATCAGCTGTAGTGAGACATTTTGAAACTTGTAAACATGCTGTCTCGCAACTTAGGTACATAAATATATGAGAACAGCCAGCAGGGGTGGCGATCGGAAAAAGAAACTTGAGCAAAGAGAGCTCTTCTGTATATATGAATTGGATACTCTTTATACAAAGGGCCTCAATACTGACAGGGACTTCTCGTGCTTTAGGTCATTTTTCTTTTTGAGACTTATTCTCGCTCGATCAAGGATTCTGTGCTGGAATGACTCGAAAGGGCTGATATTATATATTTGAATGCAGCCTTTTTTATCACTGTCCATCTCCAAAGGATATACCATATTTTATGTCACTAATTTTTTTTTCTCTTTTTGTTATCCTTTTTTGTTTTATGACAGGTGGTGACTATGTGGTTCCTTTACAATTGACCTCCGTGGTTGTAGACAATGCACAATATGGCCTCTCTAAGTGACAAGAGAACACCAATAATATTATGATGATGCACAAACATGTTCTGTCTGCTCTGGATGATTTTTCCTTAAAACCCCCTTGCCCACTCCTTTTTTTTTTTATTACTATTATTTTTTCTTTATTATAATTTTTTTTATGATTATTCATTTTTATTTATTGTTTAATTTGTCATTTTTGTTCATATTTTTCTGCATTTTTTCTTTTTTAATTGTTCTTTTTTAGATTTTATTTCTTTATTATTTATTATGTTTTCTATTATTTGGTTATTTTAATTTTTTATTTTCTATTATTCCATTTGTTTTTATTTTTATTTTATTATTATTATTTTTGTATTTTCTAATTTTTCTTTTTTTCTGTTTTGTCTGTTATTTAATTTAATTTTACTTTTTAAAATTAGTTTTCAGTTATGTCTGACTATTGAGGATCATGTGGACACATATATTACTGATAATGAAAAGCCTACAGACCGTTAGACATGGGAACATGTTCTCTCAGTGTGGCAAAAGGTACTGTATGTTCGACACATCTTAGATTTCATCAGGAGTATGGACACATGCACACTGTGGTATTTTGAACAGTGTGGGTGTCCGTACTGGAACTATAACACCCAGAATTGTCTCCGCACGGGGCTATGCTTATATTGAAAATCGAGCAAGTTTATGATACTGTTATGTGCCGATCTGGTTGTGCGTATATACAGGGGTGTAAGGGGAACGGTCAGCGTGTGCATTGTTGGGGTATCTAGATAACGAAATGTGCATATCGACCGAGGCATCCTGTTGCTATAGCAACAGTACGTGTTTCACAATCTTAGTGTCAAGCCTATTATCATGGTATTGGGTACCACAGCTGTCCTCTATTTAATTTGGGTCTACAAGAGGGAGGTCTAACCGCCTTTTTAAAATGGTTGTATGCTTGTAAATACATATGGTGTAGTGACTAACGATCACCCTTGACAAAGGCCTCACAGCCAAAATGTTGGGTGTTTATTCCTGTCCACTTGTCAGGTAATTTAGTACAGCAATCTATTACTTTTTTCATGATTTGTATTTTTGTATGTTTCAAATTAAGATTCTTGTATTTTGTACATTGATTTATCTTTGCATATTTAGCAGATCTAGCTTGGTATAAGTGCCAGTATCATAGGCAAACATAAATGAATTTGTATTTTGATTGTATTTAATAAAATTTGACTTTGTATTTCTTTAATTATAAGGATCAGACATTTATCTTAGTGACTTAGCCCTGCCAACGAGCACATAGTTCTTAAAATTATTATTTACTTGCATGAAAGCACTGCATGCGCGATGTAGTTAGCCCTGAATTTTATTAAAACTGGTGATTTGTGATTATTTGTAAAAGCATCTATTTTAATCCAGACACCGAATGCATCCAGGTGATTTTTGCAGATTTGTTCGAGACGACCAAATTCCAACTGCATTTGGCTTTAGTAAATATGAGAATTTCCAATGTCAGGATTTGGTACCTTTCACGGAACTTTGTCCATCTGAACAAAATCGGGCGTTTAGTGAATAACCCCGATAGTGTCTTCAGCCCCAAGGTAAATTAAAGGAAGTAAAAAATAAAGAAATGTGTAAATGTTATTTCAAACAATAATTATTTGGCAGGTTAGTGTCCTTGTTTCAAACAGGCATGCCTAGTCATGCATTGTGATACAAAAGCCATGGAATGATTACAGCAAGATTTAATATCTACCTGTGAAAACAGGCTCCTTGTGCAAATAGCAGGGGATTGCAATTTCAGTTCTGTTTTAGGTAACTCATTGAAAAGCAGAATCAATCAGTATTTACTAAGCATTCATAGTACTAAGCAGTCTCCTCAACATTTATCCTTTTCATAACGAAAGAGGCGTTGATATGTTTCATGACTTATAACATGAAAAGTAGTGTACTATGCTCAAATATTAATGTGTTGGGTCATTAACTGAGACTTCATTATATACGTATACTATTAAACCGTATGGTTCATTATTTGTGCACTGAAAAAAAAACAAGGGCATCCATCTTAATGTACGTATTATAGTGGTTTAACTTGTAATACTTTGGCCAGTACTCAATTGCAGCAAGCAAATAGTTTGAATGTTTACAATAGGTTTTGATTTGAACAACTTGGGCCACATTCAGACTAGATGAAACCTGGATAAAATTCTGGCTAATTAAATGTTTTGACTAATGTCAGGATTTTTTAATCCAAATCCCCAAAGAATTCATAAACGTTGATAGTTAAATTGAAATCAAAATTGCACAAAAATAGGAGGTATAACCTGTTATGTGTGCTTAACATATATTTGGAGGGCTTCATTAATTTACTATTCCTGGTACATCATGTCATGTCTCACAAAGCTCTAAAATGAGTTTTGTTCGCAGTGACCAGTAATAAACTGCATGAGCAATAAGGGTGAATACCTGACTAGGTAAGCACATACATTTGGTTTTTACTATATGTATTGAAGCTGATGTGTACTGTGGTCGCTGCTGCCGCCCAGGAGTGATGGGAGTGAGCGCAGGATTTTTCTTTTTGTATTTGTATTCACTTTTTCTATCACACAGCTAGGTGACAATGCTGCCGCCCATCCCATGTGTTCCCTATTAAGAGTTAATAAGTATATAGGGGTGTATATAAAAAAATACCCCTTTCTGTCTCATTAGATATATCTTTGCCAGAAGCTCAAGGAAGCAAGGTGAAGGTTCAGAGTACGACCCGTCTAGGGGGATCTGCCTTGACGTTGGCAGGCGGGCATTCCCACCAGTGGCCATTGGAGTAACGAAATGACCTCCATTTGATTAAATATGCATAGGGTTAAGGAGAGAGCACAGGTAACTTTTTTCCCTTTGGTTTTTACTATATGTATTTGAGCTGATGAGTACTGTGGTCGTTGCTGCTGCCCAGGAGTGAAGGGAGTGAGCGCAGGACTTTTCTTTTTGTATTTGTAAGCACATACATAGTTGAAAGATCAAGACATCAAATACCACAAACTGTACAATACACTCCTGAAGAAAACAAACAGTTATTCACTGACGTCCAAAATGGCCCCATACCAAATAAGGTAAAAACATACATTGTACAGGGCCATTCAGACTACAAAAAACAAACTTTGTTCACACTATTTAATGTGTCCTATTTAATGTCTGGACTTTGCAAAACAGCATCTGAACTGCATTAATTTGGTCCAGATTTCTTCCGAAGGGATGCAACTAAATAAATAAATAAAAATAAGGTTTAAAACTTCCCTTATCCTCCTACCTGCCTTGTTCCCCAAAAGCTCCACCCAATGTTGGCGGGTGGGGGCTCAGTGTTTAATAGATATGCCCCAAACTGCGACATGGCAGCTGTGGGTATAAGGGAGGTTTTAAATGTTAATATGTGGGTCATATTATAACCCACAAGCTTATTTTTTTTTATGTTTAACTTTCTTAATGTGGTAGCACTGGCCAGACTATACATGGTTACTGCCAAGATTTTTAAAAAATTTTTTTTTTTTAACTATTTGCCCTCTGGCTGCTAACTCTCCCAGTAGGCAAACAGTACTTTAAATCATCTTTCACTTGCTAAAAGTTAGCAAGCGCTAATTTGCGAACATGCATCCTGCCTGATGAATTCAGTCTCTATTCATTTTGAAATTGGTGTTTTGTACATATTCTGAATCTTATACCTTATATAGAGATAAGATGCAAAAAGCGGTGATTTGGTGCAAATTTAAATGGTCTGACTGAATTCCAATGAATTTAGCTTTAGTAAATATGAGAAATGCCATTCGGGAATTTGACTATTGTATCCATTAGAATAGTGAATTACCCTGAGAATGTCAGAGAGGAAAAATCTTAGCATAGTGGAGATAACCAAAATAATATTGACAGAGGGCAACCAACTCAACATTTATTTGCAAAACAAGCTACCATCAAAGACTAAATAGAAAATCCTTTACAAATTGTGAAATGCATAGTCGAGAAGATGGCATATCTGGATGTTTAAGCCACAAAACACTTTTCCAAGAGCTGGAGCCAAACTACATGTTCCTTGAGAACCCAGAAGATGACTCAGCACTGGGATCCAACATGACTAAGCTGGTACAGATTTGGAACAAGAGCTAAAAGTTTACATCAACAAATACTAAAAATACAATATGTACTTATCTGAATCAAGTACAGTTCAAAGATCAACTTGGGTACAAAAAGGGACCACAATTTAAATAAATAATAGGACCACAGAATAATTGCACATTATTTCTGGGAGAAAATTGCAAAAAAAATCCAAAATTAGAAGAAATCAGTCTTTGATATGCTATCACCAACCCATCACAAATTGGGGGGGGGAGGGAGTTATTATTCGCATCTCTTTATTAAGCGTCCCCAACCACTGGGCATTGGTAGAGATCATACCAGCTGACAGCTCCTTTACTATTTGCAATTAACCCCTTAGAGTCACATTGAGGTGGGGACATGTTAATTAATATAATGAGGTGGGATAAATTTATCCTTCTTCATATATTTAAGGGAGACAGAGGTGCTGCATATGACACTGTTCTCCTCTGTAGAGACACTTGCAGGAGAGGACACACAGCTGTCCTCCTGCTATGATATGATTAAAGACCACCTTTAGACTGCTTAAGGGATAAAGATTGTTAACATTTTCTGCGCTGAAAAGCCGGTGTTCAACTGTCAACAAAGAATGAGGCAGACTTATGCACATTATTTATCCTTCCTTGCAATGCATAGGATCAAAGTATAACCGCTGTGGAAATGCAAAATTAAGCAATAAAATTAGGCCAGTTTTATGGTTTCTTATACAAATTAGTGCCAAGAGCTTAAAAAATTGAATTTTCCGACCTATTCCACTGTGAGAAATGTTTTCAGCTTTTAGGCCTAGGAGTAAATGAAATATACATTAGACTTGTGATGAAATCCAAAGAAATATCAGTACATACACAAATCCCAGTGATAGAAAATGTGTATTAAAAAAATAAATTAAACAACCATATAAGAATTGTAGGTATTAAAATAATAAAAAAAATACCTAAAAATAAATAAAAAGAAACAACCTAGTGTGAACTATTAAAAACAGAAAGTGCTTAAGTGCTATTATAGGACTACCACTCACATGGCTTAGAGTTGTACCAGGCTCTGTATCAATGACTCAAGGGTGGCTACAGGTACCACTTGACAATGGTAGAAGATGGGACATCAGATGCATGGCAAAAAAAAATATGTTGTTTTTTTTTTCCAAGATAAAAATTAAATGTGTAAAATACATAAAGAGCTCTGGGTACTTTTCTAGAATGGTGGTGGAACACTATCTTCAAAATGTAAACAGTTGGATAAAAATCAAGGTTCCACTCCCTCCCCCCCAAAAACAGTTTGTGTTTTGCTGTATACAACAGCTTTGAAACACAACTCAGGATGAGATGTATACAGCAAACACAAACTCCAAGGAATCCATGTTTAAAATGGAATAATGAGGCAAAAATGTGATTCTTTGTTTTACTAATGTGCATATTCCCACCCAGAATCCTTTGCAGTAGTAACATTAGATTTCTGTGGGAAAAGTAAGTCTTATGGCTGTGCAGATCTGTGTTTAACAATGTATTGACTATACCCTGACTTCAGGTGGAAGGAGTTTGAAATCACAATTCTTCCCCACCATAACTATATATATATATACTTATATTACTATTCCTCCTTTATTCCTCCTTTCACTTGATTTGTGAACAAAATCAACATTTAATGATTGTCCCTAGCTATCAGACATATTTTATTCAATCAATCATTTCATTTTTTTTGGTGCCATGAGCGTAATTCAAACTCACAAACCAAAATGCACAAGCTTTGCAACTGCATGTTTCGGTTGGTTCAGGTACATTTTGGGTCTGATCACCCAAATTTGGATATTTTGCAATTCAGACCAAAATAAATCTCAAAGTCTAATATACCTACCACTGGGCAGTGTAATACTGTTATTTTTGTTATACATTTTTTTTTTTTAATTTTCCACCCAAATGCTACAATTACTTGCAGTTTAAAATAGAATTCTGTCATGTTACGCATTCAATTAAACATTTTTTTTGCAAGGCAGGTTATCCAACATAGATTCCACCAAACTCTACTTTAAAATCAACATACTTTTTCTCACTTTAAGGGGCCTAGTGTCGAAGAGAATGTGAGGATAATTTTAGTTAATCCTCCCTGCCATGATATCTTTATTTATAGTAGCAATGAAGCGTACGGTGTAACATTGACTTGTTTGATGAGATCCTTGTAAACAGTCAGTGTTCACAAGGAAGAACAAGTACCTGCTTGTAGTTACTTGTATACAAAATGTCAAACTCAGTTCATGGCTTCACACCCTGCTCTTCACCTCCCGCTAGGTAATTTTGCAATGAGCACTTAGGCTGAGTTCTTGATCATTTTAAATTTACATGATGTGTGAGAAATGTTTTTTTTTAAAGAAATTTCTTTATTAGAGGAATGTTGATTGAGGCAGTGTTACAGTAGGTTTTCATAGTACAACAAGGTCATGTAATATGCACAACATTCAATATCCAAAAACATTATTCAAACAAATCAAGTTTTTTTTTTTTTCCCTTCCTTCCTTCTTATTTCCCCCTTTTCCCCTCATTCATTTCCTATACCCTAGTTCCCTATCTGAAAGAATGTTTTTGGTAGTCGCGAAGATTGTGAGAATGTAACATCGAGACTCGCAGGTCTCCACAGATGTAATGCACAACAAGGCCAACAAGAAGTCAAGTAAATGTGTTGATGTGGCACCCGGGAGTTTGCAAATAAAGTGGCTCGCAGGCCCAGATTTAATCTGTGCTTGCATGTCCCCAATGGTGTCGCCATGGATCCCTGACCATGTGGGCGTGATGTGGGTTATTGGATAGCATTGCTGTACTAGGGTTATATGTACCATTAAGTCACTCACGATCTGTGTGAGTGTTGAAAGGAAGTAGTTGTTAAACTACCTAGTTGGGACTTCATCTAAAGTGAAATATTATGGCTCATAGGCCCAATCAGGCAGGAAACACTTGTAAGATATAGGTAAGAAATATCACGGGGAGCACAAGAAAGAGCACATATAGCTTACAGGCCTATTGGTCAGTTTGTCTAAAGGACAGGTGTAGAGACGGATCCACTTCGACACATCGGGGGGGGAGTCCATGGAACCTCGTCCCCCCTGTTGGGAGCATACATGTCTATTGTGGTAAAATAAGAACAGTAACAGCGTATTATTACAGTAAGCCTCCGGGTAGCAAGCACAGGTGGGAGCTTGATTCGACATAAAGTATAAGTTAAGCGTTTGGAGACTAGAGTGTCCCCAGAACCATTACCTATGGCAGAGCTCGTGCGTTGTTCCGGCATCTCCATATCCCAACCATGGTGCCTGACACCTTGTCGCTAACTAGCGTGTGGTAAGTGTCGAGGTTCTGAGTGGTATGTGTGGTAACGCCCGTGTGCGAAGATGTGAGGTGTGAGGCTATCGGGCCGTTAATTATCCATCGTGTTCACTAACTATCCGCCTAAGCGCCGGACCACCAGGCCACAGGGTGTCCCGGGGTACCGCGTCCAGGCTTACCGTGCAACGTGCATGGTCCGTGATCATCTGCGAATGTACATCGTTCTTCCCTGTCATTCAATAGTACCATTGCATTATCTGCTCGTCTACAGTTAGCACGTTCGGCCCCGAGTCCGGCCCCCCCGGCCCCAGCGTGCAGGTAGACGGGGAAAGAAGGGGTGTGTCTCCGTCCCCACGGCAGCGGGAGATGTATAAGAACCACGGCGTCCACATCTCTGCGTGCCTAGTTCCTCATCCCGTCAAAGCAGCATGTGCTTCTTCTGCTCCTTGAATAATTATGTTAGTGGGTAATCAAGTTACGGGGGGGGTTGGTCCCTCCAGCAAGGTCCGCACCGGCCCGCTCCCCAGCCGAGGGCCCCGGTGTGTCTCCGTCCCCACGGCAGCGGGAGATGTATAAGAACCACGGCGTCCACATCTCTGCGTGCCTAGTTCCTCGTCCCGTCAAAGCAGCATGTGCTTCTTCTGCTCCTTGAATGTCCTCCACTCTGCTGATCCACTCTTTTTTGGTGGGAGTTTCGCTCCGTTTCCAAATGGGCTGGGATGTTGGCTTTGGCGGCATTGAGCAGGTGTCGTAGTATCGATTTCTTATATGATGAAATGGATTGGGTCGAGATATGTAGTAGTGCCAGTTCCGTGGACCATTCTGGCTGTTCTCCCAGGATGAGTTCAACTGTTTCCCTAATCATTTCCCAGTATGGGGTAATTGCTCTGCACTCCCATCAGATATGTAGTACAGTGCCGCGTGCTTCCTGGCATCTCCAACACTCTGGGGGGATCGAGGGGAATATACGGTGCAGTAAAGTTGGCGTTCTATACCATAGCGAGAGCAATTTATAATTCACTTCTTGGTAATACGAGCTCATAGAACTCTTGTGCTGCCAGAGCAACGCAGCATCCCATTGCTGTGTCGTGAGTGTCTCCAGTTGTCCTTCCCATTGCCGTTTGAACGTCACCGCCACCGGCGCACCTCCGACTAGTAGATGTTGATACAGTGCCGAAAGCGCGTGTTCGAGCGTGGCACCCCGGTCGCAGAGATCCTCAAACCACGTTAGGTCCCTGTGTAAGTGAGACTTGTGTGGTAACGAGTTATAGAAATGTAGAAATGTTATATATATATATATATATATATATAGTTAATACAATGTTAAACAAAAATCTGCACGCCAGTCAAGCCATAAGACTTGCTTTTCCCACAGAAATCCCAAATCAGCAGTGATTTGGGATTTCTGTGGGAAAAGCAAGTCTTATGGCTTGACTGGTGTGCAGATTTTTGTTTAGCATTGTATTAACTATCCACATACTTCAGGTGGAAGGGGTTTTCAATCACAATTTTTCCCCACCATAACATATATATATATATATATATATATATCTCTATCTATATATATATCCAGAAAATAAGAAAGAAATGGGATCCGTGTGAAAATGGGTGTAAAAGGGAATAAACACCACCTCCACACCTATCCCATGCACCAGGAGGGCACTCCAGCAATGCCCAAGAACCTAACCCTAGATACTAGCAACAAAAACAAAGAAGCACAAACAGAATATGATGCTGGAGATAAAGACGTAGGCACCAAAGCATCCAGTGGTATGGAACAATTTAAACAGAGGGAGACCACTAAATATCTGAAGTAACAGAAAATATTAACACAGAAATAAATTGTGACTCCAAATAATAATAAATACCGAACTAGCCTTATAAGGCTACTCCCATGCCTAAGTAAGTGAGGGGATAAAGTTACTAAACACCTAAGTCTGCAATATACATATAGGCTTTATTAGTCCTGGCCCTTTAATGCATAGGGTGTTAGTAAATTTCCCCTTAGTACCTAAGCACCAGAAAAAGTGCCATAGGGAGAAAGGTCACTGTCTAAGAGATTGACAGCCCAAATAATCAAAAGTAGACAGATGGATAAAGTAAAATAAAATACAATAAAGAAAGCCTCTCTCCTTGTGAGACTTACTAGATAGGCAGAGAAGAAAAAATTTAAATCATAAATCATAACAAACTCCCATGCCTAAGTAAGTGAGGAAATGAAATAGCTAAACACCTGTCTGCACTATACATATGGGCTTAATTAGTCCAGGCCTTTTAATACATAGGGTGTTAGTAGATCTCCCCTTAATTCCTGAGCACCGGTAATAATGCTAAAGGGAGAAAAGTTACTGTCTAGAGCAAGCATGTTCAACTCACGGCCCCCAAGGAGAATCTTTGCGGCCCTGCGAGCTGTGAGTACATGCTCAGTGTTATAGCAGAGTTGGTACCTGCTTTCCCCATATTGCAGGTGCCTACTCTGCTAACACTTACCCAGCTGGGGAGGATGGCCACGAGGGAGCTCAGTGTTCCTGCTCCTCCCTGCTCCCTCGCGTGCGCCGACTGAAGTGAAGCCGGGCGCTGGAATATGACGTCATATTCCAGCACCCGGCATCACTAAACCACGCGTGGGAACAGTGAGGAGCAGGAAGGACCCCAGGGAGATGCCCCCCATTGGCTCCATAAGGTAAGGAGCAATAAAGAAAAGTATGTGTGTGTAAGTGTGTGTGTATGTCTGTCAATGAGTATGTGTTTGTCAGTGAGTATGTGTGTGTCTGTCAGTGTGTCTGTATGTGTGTGTCTGTCAGTGTGTCTATATGTGTCTGTCTGTGATTATGTGTGTGTCTGTCAGTGTGTCTGTATTTGTGTGTGTGTCTGTATTTGTGTGTGTGTCTGTCAGTGTGTGTCTGTCAGTGTGTGTGTCTGTCAGCAAGTATGTGTGTGTCTGTCAATGAGTGTGTGTGTGTCTGTCAATGAGTATGTGTGTGTGTCTGTCTGTGAGTATGTGTGTGTGTCAGTGTGTCTGTATGTGTGTGTGTCAGCCTGTGAATGTGTGTTTGTCGGTCATCAAGTACGTGTGTCTTTCAGTGAGTATGTGTGTGTCTGTCAGTGTTCTGTATGTATGTCTGTCAGTGTGTCTGTATGTGTCTGTCTGTGATTATGTGTGTGTCTGTCTGTCAGTGTGTGTCTGTCAGTATGTGTCTGTCTGTCTATCATTATGTTTGTCTGTCAGCAAGTATGTGTGTCTGTCAGTGAGTGTGTGTGTGTGTCAGTGTGTCTGTATGTGTGTATCTGTCTGTCAGTGTGTGTGTCTGTCTGTCTGTGAGTGTGTGTGTCTGTGTGTGTCTGTCAGCAAGTATGTGTGTGTCTGTCAGTGTGTCTGTATTTGTGTGTGTCTGTCAGTGTGTCTGTCTGTCTGTCTGTCTGTCAGTGTGTGTGTGTGTGTGTCTGTCTGTGAGTATTTGTGTGTGTCTGTCAGTGTGTGTGTGTCTGTCTGTCAGGGGGTATGTGTTTGTGTCTGTCAGTGAGTATGTGTGTGTGTGTGGCCCACATAAACTTAAACCTTGTTTATGTGGCCCGTGCCACACTTTGAGTTTGACATGCTTGGTCTAGAGGGTCAGCCACGCTAATAATCAAAAGTAGGACAGATAAAGTAAAGTAGAGAAAGACTCTCTCCCTGTTAAACTTACTAAATAGGCATAGAAGAAAAAAAATGAAAGGAAAAACTTAAATCATAACAAAAACGTGTATCACACAGTGCAGTGAAGTGCCCATGTGTGTGCAAGTTAAAATTGACCCATAGGAAAGAACCTGATGTGCATTTCGGTGCTGTGTATATGCACCTATCTACCTCTGACGAAGGTGCATATATACAGCACCGAAACGCGCGTGAGGTGGATGGATTATCTCAGCAAAGGAGAAGTGCTCACCAACACAGATTCAGACAGATTTATGAATAAAATTTGAGAGAAATAGTCCTTTTGTGTACATAGAAAAAGTCTTAGATCTTTGAGTTCAGCTCATGAAAAATGGGGGCAAAAACAAAAGTATTGCGTTTATAATTTTATTCTGTGTTTATATATATATGTGTATATATATATATATATATATATATATATATATATATATATATTTAAAAATAATTAAAAACAGAAGCAGTTACCCATTAATCAATTAATGACCTGTTACATCCATATACTATTTTTCATGCATTATGGGCCCACTAGTGTTAGTTGTGTTTAAAATAAAAGTTCTAAGAAATGCATGAAATCTGGCAAATTAATACTCTTCAACGTGTCCTCTTATTCCCAACTCTAGAATATTTCCTTGTATGATAATAATCTGGCACTGTTTTTCAGGGTTTGAGCTAGACCCCTTAGTTCCAGTGAATAATTATGTTAATACCTTAGGACACAAACACATTTTAGACAGATAGATGCTTTCAACAGTTTTGGGAAGGCCCTTTGCTTTGTGTACAGGGGCACAGTAATGCTGGAAAAGCTAAGTCCGTGAAAGCATGACTTGACAAATTTGGTGTGGAGAAACTAGAATTGCTTGTACAGAGCACTGACCTCAACTCCATTGAACAACTTTGGAATAAATCAGAATGCCAATTGTGAGCCAGGCCTTCTTGTCCAATATCATAAATGCTCTTTTAGCTGAATGGGCTCAAATTCCTACAGACACAATCCAAAACTTTCTGGAATACATTCCTAGAAGGGTTGTGGCGGTCATATGCACAAATTAGGAAGGGGAGTGCAACTCCAATTTAATGCTCAATTTTTTAAATGGGATGTCCAACAAAATCATAAGTGTGATGGTCAAATGTCGACATACATATTTTCAGATATGTAGGCCTCAATTAAATAATTTTAGCAGCTTATCGAAAATATTCATTTTAAATATAAAAACACATATACAAAAGTATCAATATAACAAATATATCAAAATATTAAAATATATATTTTTTTAAATAATGAATAATTTTAAAAGTTCATTCAAAATTATTTTATAATTTGAAAACCAGTTAAAAAATATTAAATCAATGTCATAGTGTATGTAGTTCTGTAGAATGTTTATTTGTACATGCATGCCAGACACAATGTTTTAGGGTGGATGCAGACCATAATAGCTCACAGTTAGTGGTAAAGTGAAATATAGTGGGCTGGGGCTCTTTTTTGTCGATGGACCCAGTCATTCAAATAATTATGGATAGACCTAGTATTAAGGTAAGTTGAACTCAGGATATTTTATCGGGGGCAAAATTGCATGTAACGATATCTATTTTAACAAGGTGAGGGAGAAGATGTATAAAGGATTGTGTTGCCTTATGACAATTTCAGAGCTGTTCTGGATGTTATGGTCAGGAATGGATTGAGCCATATATATCACTATAATCAGTTTTGATCTCAGTACTTATATGAGTCTTCCTTATCTATTAATGGATTGGTTAGACATTAAATGTTGAATTGGTCTACACTTTTTGCATCTGTGAAGTAAATTCCGAAATTTAATTTTGGGCCTACAAAGTCTATTTTGTATCTGTCCCCACCTGGGAATATTGATAGCGAGGATATAGGTATATACAGTGTAAAATTGACGTTAATAAACTATTTGAAAATGACTAAACATTCCCATACAGTAAGAAAACAGATTCTGATGGTAAATATGATGATAATTGTTTGAGCGTTAATATGTTCTAGGGACAAACTGAATGCTAAAGCACATAACAAATAAGAATTGATATTACAGACTCTGTAAGAAATCTAATATTGTTTAAATAAATGGTTTACTGGCATAAGCATCACAATTTAATTTTCAATTGTGAAACATAGATGCATAGTTAAATCCATGGCAAATGCTACTGACGTAAATCCCTGGGATTTAGGATGCAATATAGATTATCTTTAATCAGTTCCCTCACTAGGAACTACTTTGTACTCTTTGTATAAAAAAAAAAAAAAAAAGAGTATGAAGAAAAAAAATCAGGTTTTATGAGATCAAAGAAATACTACAGTTGAACATAAATTAAAAGAGGAAGTAAAAATGGTGTTCGATAACTAATACTTTTATAAGGAAATTACAATATCTAATTTATTACATAGATTATTATTTATCATTGAATCAAAAATGCTGAAGATGTTTTTAACGTTATTCCGATTGCAAAGGAAATTATCATATTTACTAAAGACAAATACGGTCTGAATTTTGTTGGCCCAGCAGATGCATTCCTTTGTATGGAATAAAATATTTTTTTTGTATCCAAACCCTCTACAAAGCATAGGAATTGGAAGATTCACAAAGCACCAAAATTAAAACAATTTAGAACTGAATGCTTTTGGCTGGATTCACGTGCAAATTATTGGTACTTCGTGGGTGCTCCAATTATAATATTCAGGGGGGATGACCTAGAGTCCTCCCTGAACCCTTCTCATTCTCAGTCACACGCCCTTTACCACCCTTAATAAAAATGGGGAAAAAAAAGTATAAAAACAAGATTAAAAATAAATAAATAATAAATAAAAAATCAAAGAACGCATAGTTAATACATCTTTGCCCTTTCAAGGGCTGAGTGTTTTTTTTTTAATATCTTTTTATTGTGTATCAGATTTTTTTTTTCCACTAGTTACGTAGTGAATTATGTATTTTAAAGCGACACTGTCATGGCCGAAACCAGGTTTTTTTTTAACCCCCCTCCCGACTCCACTAAATCTAATTGTCCCCCTAGTCACCCCCAAATGCTCCTAAGTCCTCCATATTACCTATTTTTTAATCTTTATTTTCTACCCGGACCCAGGTCCTGGACGCCTCCATCTTTGTGTGGGTAGATGAAGGGTCATGTAAGAGGACAATAGGTCCCCACGCATTGTCATTTAGGGCCCTCACCCGCTGCTCATGGGTGGGGGCTGGAGGACAATAGGTCCCCCATTTACATTTAGGGCCTCCACCCTCCACTTAGAGGTGGGGGCTGGAGGGGGACAATAGGTCCCCCCCATTTTCTTTAGGGCCCCCACCCACCGCTCATGGGGGGGGCCTAGGAGGACCATATGTCCCCAGTTTAGTTGAGTAGCCCCCACTTGTGGGGCACGGGTGGGGGCTCGGGAGGGGGACACTATGTCCTAACATGAATGGACGAACAGCTCTCATTCTGTAAGGGCAAAACGGTAGTTTTGCCGGCTTTCGGGATTACGGAAAGGAGGCACCGCAAGAACATGGAGGAAAGGTGAGAATTGTGGGAAAATTTCTCTGACCACAAAAAATAGAGCACACTTTGCTCTTCCGCTGGTCGTAGGTGGTCAGGAGTAGGAAACCTACATAAGACAAACCTTGTCTTATGTTTTAAAGAAAACTAGAGCAGACAGGATGAAATGAAGAACAGATCCTGAGAATGAAAGAGAAGAGGAAGCGATTAGAAAAAGGTGAGTTCGGCATGACAGTGCCGCTTTAATTTGTCCTTTTTGAGGCTGAAGAAAAGAGTAGGGGAAAAAAAAAGTAGACTTCTGATGGTAAGTTTAGTTTTTGTATTCTACAGGTATTAGTTTTAATGCCCTCCCTCACTATTATTAAGTTAGGTGGGGTAGGTAGGGTTACTTAGTTATAATGGGGGTGGCTAGGGGATCGGGCTTATTAGCCACCCAGGGTTTGGCCATGTTACCATTTGCATAATTATTTAGAGCCCCCATGAGTCGGGGCTGGGGGGAACTCTAGGTTTTTCCCCTGAATATTATAATTGGGACTCCCACCTGCCACTAATTGCTGAGGCCAGGATGACACACTAGGTCCTCACTCCTTAGTAATATAATATCATTGTCATGAGTGGGGAAAGGGGAGACATAAGGATGTCCCTCCCCATTTATTTTATTAAATATTCCCACCAGCAGCCATTGAAGAGGACAGGGGGAGGATAATAATCTGTCCATCCCTATTATTTATTTATTTATTAAAGTTCTTCATCCGAGACCCATCAGTGGAGGCACAGCGGTGCCACCCTCCATTTTTTCCAACAGGACCCAGCTCCATGGCATGGGATCTTTCGAGTGATGGGGAAGGATTGGTTGCCCTGTCGCTAGTTTCAAAAAAATGTAGACATGTGTAGGTGGATTTAAAGGGTCTTTCTTATATTAATATGGGATCCCTATAGGGTTTTTATTTATTTATACTATTTAATGTGGCAGCTGGCTAGCTGCATAATTAACCTTCACACTGCAGTAGGTTATTTAGGCTGCTGGTGCTGCCAGCGGGCACATAGTACCTAAAATTCACTTTTATGAAAGCAAGTGAACAATAATTTACGAACGTGCATCCTGCTCGATGCTTAAGTCCTCCAAATCCTATACTTTGTACAGCATTCTGATGTGAAAACACAGATTTTAATTCAGACAAAGTGCTAGTGATGAACCAATTTGCATTAAAACTCAGTCCCTTTACAGAAGAGGGAATGAGAATGGAAATCATACATTTTCATTTATAGGGACAAAATAGTCACCAAAAAACACTTTAGCTTAATGAAGCAGTTTTGGTGGATAGATCATGCCCCTGTAATCTCACTGCTTAATTCTCTGCTATTTAGGAGTTTAATCACTCTGTTTATGCAGCCTTAGGCACACCTCCCTGCATGTGACATACACAGCCTTCCTAAACACTTTCTGTAAAGAGTCATTTAATACACTTCCTTTTTTTCAAAACTCAGTTTAATTTTTTAATTTTGTATCTCCTGCTCTATTAATAGACCCTGAATGATCCCAAAGTGTATGATTAAAGGTCAATTTTAAGAGCAAGATATAAATCATTTAAACTAAGTTACAGCTAGGGAAGGTGTGGCTTTGGCTGAAGAAACAGAAAAAAAAGTGATTTAACTCACTAAATGGTAGTGAATTGAACAGTGAAACGTCAGAGGCATGATCTATGCACAAAAACTGTTTCATTAAGCTAAAGTTGTATTGAATGATATAGTGTCCCTTTAAAGCTGCACTTACCTTTCCCCAGTTTCTTCCTCTTCTCTTCCTCTCTCACTATCTGTTCTTTTCTTTCTATCTGATCTAGTTTTCTTTAAAACATAAGCATGACCAGCTTCGATCCAAGGAGGAGCTTAAGTTCCTGTGGTTAAAGACGTTTTCCCACAATACTTACCTCTCCTCCTATGTTCTCATTTTAAATTTGCATTAGTAAGTTTGGCTGAAAGACCTAAAAGCCACTAGAGGTGTCCAAAGACAGCAATGTAAACACAGCCTTTCCTCTAACACTGCAGTAACAGACTATTGGCACCAGAACCACTTCATTAACTTGTAACAGTGTCCTTGTAATGAAAGTCTTACAGAAACACTATTTTCCTTTTACTTACTAAAGCTCGCCATAAAAAAAAAAAAAAGTGAAACACAGATTTCTTACTAATGGACTTACCAACATACTAATGGATAAAATTCTACAATATTGGACAGGTGGTGGAAATGTGTGCTGTAAGCAGAACTCTGCACAGAAGTCCCACCAACCCAAACACCTGTTTCACACTTTTGATGCACTTCTTCGCCCTGTGACTCCCCTTCCTTCCACCACCTTGTCCGCCACAAACTTTGCATCTCATTTTACTGAGAAGATCTCTACAATCAGGAAAGAGATCTCTAATATTTCTCCAACCAGTATCAATACATCACCCAACCCCACTCCCCCTGCCATCCTAAGCTCATTTGCAAATGCTACAGCACAAGAGGTTTCTGCTGTGCTCCTGTCCTCCCGCCCCACCACCTGCTCCCTCGATCCTATTCCCTCGCATCTCATCCGCATTTTGTCTCCCTCTCTTGCTCTTCCTCTCGCTAACATTTTCAATCTCTCCCTTTCCTCTGGCACATTTCCCTCTGCCTTCAAACATGCAACCGTAACCCCAATTCTGAAAAAGCCCAACCTTGATCCCAACTCCCCATCCAACTACCGCCCTATCTCGCTCCTGCCATTTGCCTCCAAGATCCTCGAGAGAGTTGTCTACACCAGATTAACAGACTTTCTTGAATCCAACTCTCTGCTTGACCCCCTTCAGTCTGGATTCCGCGCTGGTCACTCTGTCGAAACTGCTGTGACCAAAGTATCCAACGATTTAATTGCTGCAAAATCTTGCGGCCAATACTCTATCCTAATCCTCCTTGATCCTTCTGCCGCCTTTGACACTGTTTATCATCAACAGCTTCTTCACATTCTCCGTAACTTTGGTCTACGGGATACTGCTCTCTCCTGGTGCTCCTCCTACCTCTCCCAGCGCTCCTTCAGTGTTTCTTTCTCTGGCTCTGCCTCTTCTCCCCAACCCCTCCCTGTCGGCGTCCCCCAAGGTTCTGTCCTCGGCCCCCTACTGTTCTCTATCTATACTGCCTCCCTTGGTAAACTCATCAGCTCTTTTGGCATCCAATACCATTTATATGCAGATGACACACAAATCTACCTGTCCTCCCCTGATCTCTCTCCGCCCACCTTGACTCGTGTTTCTTACTGCCTCTCTGCTATTTCCAACTGGATGGCTGCTCACTTTCTTAAACTCAACCTGTCCAAAACAGAACTTCTAGTTTTTCCTCCATCAAGTGCTGCTACTCCTGTGTCTATCTCCATCCAAGTCAACGGCGCTACTATCACCTCTACCTCCCAGGCTCACTGCCAAGGGGTTCTTTTTGATTCTGATCTTTTACTCCCCATGTTCAATCGATAGCCAAATCCTGTCGCTTCCAACTCAAGAACATAGCGCGCATCCACCCATATCTAACGCCGGACGCGGCTAAGGTACTGGTTCATGCTGTTGTTCTCTCTCGCCTTGACTATTGCAATCCCCTTCTCACTGGTCTTACATGTTCCCAGCTTGCACTGCTGCAATCTATAATGAATGCGGCTGCGAGGCTTATTTTCCTGTCCGGTCGCACCTCCCATGCCTCCATGCTCTGTCAGTCCCTGCATTGGCTTCCAGTTAGATATAGGGCCCAATTCAAAATTCTGGTGCTTGCTTACAAATCCCTACATAATGCTGCTCCAACATACCTATCCTTCCTCATACACAAGTATGTCCCGTCGAGACCCCTGCGCTCAGCCCAAGACCTACGCCTATCATCTGCCCGGATCCCCACCTCTGATGCTCGCCTTCAAGACTTCTCCAGGGCTGCACCTATTCTGTGGAACTCCCTTCCCTCCTCAATCAGACTTTCACCCAGCCTCCATTCCTTCAAAAAATCTTTGAAAACTCACATTAAAGCGTATCAATTAAACTGTCAGCAGGTTTCTCATCCCCCACCCCATGACTCCGTTCCTGCACCTGTCAAAAATGACCTACCAAGCACTCAATAAACCCTTCTGTAACAAACTATTTAATTCCCCTACTTTAACCCTTTGTGTCACTATACCCCACTCCCTCTAGCATGTAAGCTCATCGAGCAGGGTCCTCAACCCCCTCTGTTCCTGTACGTCAGTGGTCTGATCTCAATTATGTGTCTGTTAGTCCACCCATTGTACAGCGCTACGGAATTTGTTGGCGCTATATAAATAATAAAATAATAATAATAGTACAGTACTTCAATTTACACACTCTACAACAAGGGCTAAATAACCCCTACCCCTCTCCTAGTCTGAGACTGACCCAAAAAACTGTTCCAGGAAGCTGGGACAGCCATTGATTTCATGGAACTCCAAGTCAGACTAGTCTCATGCGGCTGCCCGGTGAAACTAGTGGCTGGTCTTACTCCATGAATTTAACAGCAATAAGAGCGCTTTTTGGAGGGGAGGTAGAGTAGAGAGAGGCTCCCAATCACTACATAAAAGTCAGGGGGAGTCAGCCTTTTCCATGCCAAAACCAATTAATTTCAGTGACCGAAACTTAATAGCTGCATTCTGCAAACCGTGCAAGATCGCAATGTAGCCTCAGCCCGGCCAAACTTTATTTGATGATTTCTCGGGCTAGGCACATTGGATCCAGATGCTCTTTGGACACTTTACTTGGGGGTCTGAAACCTGTCTGGGGATGTATAAGCTGTATATGGAAAATATGTTAAAGTATGGTTTTTTTTCACTGTTTCATGATTTGGCCGCCATGGTGTCTGGGGATGTAATAAAATTTGCATATTTTAATCAGTTTATCTCTTAGTCTCAGAGTCAACAGGGCAGTAACCCATTGTTCTTGTGTGTGACCCCCTGCTGATGTTATTCCTATATAAACTGCTGTTTGTGACAAAGTCAATTCTTGTCCCTTGCACTGTGTTGTCTACTGTCTGTGTGGAGCAAAAATCACTGAAGCGCAATTTTCTCCAGGAATAAGAAACATCTAAAGGAGGTACTCAACCTGAGGACTGAGCTCTGCTACATTATAAAATCAGTTACATATAAACATCTAACATATTATAGGTGTAATATGTGACCTGTTTGTGTTTTTGTATCAGAAGTGGATGTCATATTATTCTTAAACTAGAAAAAAAATAAAAATAACCAGCACACACTAGAAGATGGAAATGTAATCTTGGTCTTTGCCAAAACCAAGTAAGTATCAAAATAGCAAGAAGGTCCAGGACACCTCTTTTTAGATAAGCAGCACTCATTTTATAGGGTGAAACATGCAGTAAAGGCAACATTTTGGCAACGTCTTTATTGTGTGCGTCACCCAATTTAAAGGAATGCCGATTACTTGAAAAGAAGGGATGTGCTGGACCTTTTTGCTATTTTGAGATTTTCAGAGTCGATTCTCACCATTCTAAAAAATTAAACATTTCCAGTTCTATAGTCCTTACTGTCCAGCAAAAACTTGGCATGATCTTTTGTTAATACTATTTATATATCTCTATTGGTTTATTTTATTATATTAACAATATTAACCTCTTACAATCTTTTTTTTTCATATCTAGTAATGATTTCAATATTTTTTGGGGAACACTGCTTTTCCCATTCCCACATAATGTTGAGCCTAAACTTTCTTTTTTTAAAACAAATTATTAAAACTCAGTTACAAACAAATTGCAAGAAAGGTTCTAAAGAGGTCGGTCTGACCAACATAATTACAATCCCTTTTTATTCTAATGTAAAACAAAAGCAATCATCTTTATAAATGATAAATCAGTGTTATGTAGGGGAATACCACTTAGAACTTAATAAGTATATAAAATGACTTTTTATCCATGTCCAACTATTCTTATATGTTGCCCAATTATTTTTATATTTGTATAGCAGACTGTTGTATTAGATGTATTAGATTTTTTTAAGTCAGCAGATATGCGCGATACTGCTAGCGATAGAGGCGATAGAACCCGGCGACAAATCCTGTGCGATCCTGTGAGCTGCTGGAGCAATCTCCCTATAGAAGCCTGACGGAAAGAGTCTAAATATGTTTGTAACAACACAAAGAGCCTCTGGTTACATCTGAAGAACTGACCAGTGTCTCTAAGTATACCATATACATTTGTATTTGCACTCCTCTATCTCTAGCTTTTATTTGTATGTTATTTGTGTTTTTTAAGTGGTTTTAAAACACTGTGGAGTTGCACTGTTACTTCTACTACCACCCCCACACTTTGTGTGTTTTGCATGCTATTGTGTAAAATTTGTTTTAGATATGTTAAGGAACACTTCAAGCACCATAACCACTAAAGAGCGATGGAGAGGTTATAGTGCAAGCAGTGTCCTTGCTCCTGCCCCCCATTGTAAGTAGTCAAACCATTTTAGAACTGTATGCCTGTGATATACCTCTCAGCAACCAGGGGAAATGAAAGCTTCTGCTTAGGAGCTTCTGTTGGTCTCCTGGGCTAAGCCCTTTACACTACAGCGCGCTTTAGTGATTCAATATTCACTAAAACTTGGAGTGGTACAACATTTCACACATTTCTGTTCCTGTTATTCATCAGAAACAAAGGGAAAAAATTGTGTTTTCATTAAGACGGCAAAATCTGGACATTGTTTATGGAATTCAACAATGTACAGATTTTGTAATTCAGACCTCAATTTCAGCCAGTCCAAAGGCCAATGGGCAGCTGTAATCCAGACCAAATGCTTCAAATCTTGACCCAGAGGCTTAAAAAAAAATCTGATTTATCCTCTGGATAAAGTTTATTTTAAGTGTATGTATTTACTTCTTATATTAGACTTTTTGTATACTGTGCACATACCTGTTGTCACAACCCATATTTATTGTATAGAGCGCTAGCCACCATATTTTGCTCTGTTTTCTTACCTTTCATAATGAATGTACAAGTTCTTCAGTTATCTCTAGAATTGCAGATTTTTTTTCGGCAAGTAAAAGGTACCAAGTTCACACCAAGTTATCCCAGCATTTAATGGATTGTATTTGGACCAAGAATCCTTTTGGTGCTTCTCTAGAGGCGGTATAGTGTTGATATTTTAATGATTTGGAGAGGGCCAGTGGATACTGTAAATAATTTTCTTAGATATATCAATAATAACTCCCTATCAATTATTTTTCACCACAACTGAGAAAGAAAGAATTGACTTTCTTGATCTCACACTTTATGCAAAGAATTCAGAGATCAAAACTGACTCTTTTTAAACCGATACACACGAATATTTTATTGATATTAGCAGTAACCACCATTCAAAATGGCTTTATAGAGATTCCAAGAGCAATTTATCAGGTTATGGAGGAATTGTACAGAGAAAGACCAAAATTTTAAACATGTCGAATTTAAAATTTAAATTTTTTTTTTAGATTAGGGTTATTTCAGGAATTTTTTAGAAATAGAAATTGATAAAGTGGGAAAAATAGAAAGAGGAGAATTACTTTTAAACAAAGAAGAAGAAAAGGATAAAAATGTTTTGTATTCTCCTTTAAAGCGGCACTGTCATGCCGAATCCTGGGTTTTTTTTTTTAACCCCCCTTCCGCCTCCACTATCTCTGATTGACCCCCTAGTCACCCCCAAATGCCCCCCACATTACCTATTTTTTTATCTTTATTTTCTGCCCCGATCTTTATTCAGGGCGCCGCCATCTTTGTGTGGGTAGAGGAAGTCCCTGTGGGACACGTCATCTGCCCACACTAGATAGACTGTGAGATTCCCACACATGCCCACTGAAACACCTGTACATGCGAACGGGAATTTCATCCATTCATTCATTCATCAGACAGACGAATGAATGAATAGAAATGTCAGACGAACAAACTAACACTGAATATCAGTGTTCGTTTGTTCATTCAGTTTATTACAAGGAGGGAGCTGCCGGCACGCAGCTCTCTCCTTGTAATATGTAAAAATAGAAGCAGCAGGGAGCAGTGCTCCCCGCCACTTCATAAGCCCCCCAGATCCCCCCTCACTCTATGGGGGTCAATATGACCCCCATAATAGCACAAGGGAGATTAAAATCTCCCCAATGCCCCTACTCGCTATACCGCGAGTAGGGGCATGTCTACTAAACAGTGAGCAGCCTGTAGCTGCTCACTGTAAAAAAAAAAAACAAAAAAAACTATTGGCCCCCACCCCTAAATGACGGATGGGGGCCCTAAAGTAAAATAAGGGGGGAGACCTATTGTTCCCCCTCCGGCCCCCACCCCTGGGTGGCGGGTGGGGGCCATAATAATAATGTGGGGGGGGGACCTACTGTCCTCCCACCCACGGCCCCCACCCCTGGGCGGTGGGTGGGGGCCATAATGATAATGAGGGGGGGACGGGACCTACTGTCCTCCCCCCCCCCGGCCCCCACCCCTGGGCGGCTGGTGGGGGCCATAAAGATAATGAGGGGGGGACCTATTTCAAAAGAACTTTCCCACGCTGTGTAAAATGACACAGAGCACTGTGATTGGATGGCTTGAAATCCATCCAATCACAGTGCTCTGTGTCATTTTACACAGCGTGGGAAAATTCAAAAGAACTTTCCCACGCTGTGAAAATGACACAGAGCACTGTGATTGGATGGCTTGAAATCCATCCAATCACAGTGCTCTGTGTCATTTTACACAGCGTGGGAAAATTCAAAAGAACCTTCCCATGCTGTGTAAAATGACACAGAGCACTGTGATTGGATGGCTTGAAATCCATCCAATCAAAGTGCTCTGTGTCATTTTACACAGCGTGGGAAAGTTCTTTGGAATTTTCCCGCGCTGTGTAAAATGACAAAGAACACTCTGATTGGCTTAAACCCACCAATCAGAGTGTTCTTAGCCTAATTGCAGGGTGGGGCAAGGCTTTATAAGCCTTCCCCCGCCCTGCGGAGCTCAGTCTGCACGGAGCCCTCCATGGGTGAAGATGGATTATTTTTTTGCGCTCGGGTTTTTTCTTTTTCGTCAGGGTTTTTTTTTTTGCACTCTGGATTTTTATTTTATTTTAAGTTCGACAGTTATGATGTTTTTTTATTTGGCCTTTTTTGGGGCTGAAAAATGAAGATTTTAGAAAAAAGAAGACGTCGAATGGTAAGTTTAATTTTACTTTACAGGTTAGCTATTTTATCCCCCTCACTAGGGTGAGGGGGGTAGGTAGGGGACTTTTTATTTGGGTGGAAGGGTGGGTGACTAGGGGCTTGGGGACCCCTAGTCACCTTTGATGGGGGGGTGAATTTGACTTAGGGCCCCCACCCGCCGCCCAGGGGTGAGGGTCGGGGGGGAGGACAGTAGGTCCCCCTTCATTATCATTATGGCCCCCACCCGCCGCCCAGGGGTGGGGGCCGGGGGGAGGACAGTAGGTCCCCCCCCCATTATCATTATGGCCCCCACCCGCCGCCCATGGGTAGGGGCCGGGGGGGAGGACAGTAGGTACCCCCCCTCATTATCATTATGGCCGCCGCCCAGGGGTGGGGGCCGGGGGGGGACAATAGGTCTCCCCCCTTATTTTACTTTAGGGCCCCAACCGTCGTTTAGGGGTGGGGGCCAATAGTTTTTTTTTTGTTTGTTTTTTACAGTGAGCAGCCACAGGCTGCTCACTGTTTACTAGACATGCACCTACTCGCGGTATAGCGAGTAGGGGCTGAATTTACTAATACTAAGTAATTTTTACTTAGTATTAGTAAATGTGGCAGAAAGACCAATTTAGTTATTTCAGCCTTTTGGTAGATAACTCCCTGATACCGTGGGAATTAGGGAGTTATCTACTAAGCGGCTGCATGATGCAGCCACAGCACGAATAGGATCGGAGTTTCAATCATTCAAATGAAATTGCGATCCAAACAAAATGCTGAATTAAGTTCTAAAAGAAACGAACATACTGTTCTCATTCAGTTAGAACGCAATTCGGCAGTTTTGTGTAAAATGACAGGAAGCATCGCGGGAACACAGAGGAAAGGTAAGAATTATGGGAAAATTGCTCTGACCAGTGGAAATGAAGCACACTTTGCTCCTCCGCTGGTCAGAGCTGGTCAAGCGGAGGAATCCTCCATAAGGCAAAGAGTCCCTACTTTGTCTTATGATTTTAAAGAAAACTAAAGAAGACAGGAAGAAAAGAAGAACAGATCCTGAGAGAGGGGGAGAAGAGGAAGAGATTGAGGTAAGGTAAGTTCGGCATGACAGTGCCGCTTTAAAACACAATTCAATTCCAAAGCCTTTGAAATTAATCGTACCATTAGAAAACATTGGCCCCTACTTCTAGAAGATGAGTTTCTAAACACACAATTACCCAGAATAGCCAGCATTACTTTTTAGAATTAGAACAGACTTGAATTTTAAAAGTAATGTTTTAAAGTAAAGCAACCTAGCATTTTCAAATAGAAAGAAAGACCAACAAAGATGTTTTTTATACATGTAGCCAATGTCAATATTGCCAACATTTGCCACATATCATCTTTTAATACAGGGGTTCTCAACCCAGTCCTCAGGACCCCCTACCAGATTTGGGGATTACCTGGGTGTGTCTCAGGTGTTTAGAAAAAGGGAAAAAAACACCTTAGACTCTAAGGTGTTTTTTTTTCTTTTTCTAAACACCTGAGACACACCCAGGTAATCCCTAAACCCTGGACTGGTAGGGGGTCCTGAGGACTAATGTTGAGAACCCCTGTTTTAATAGCATGTAAACACTAGAAAGTTTTAATATTTGGGTTTTGTATCATGTTCCTCTACACTTGTGTATCTACTGATCTGTGGTTGTGGGGCACAATACGTAATGTGGATGAGTAGAAAAACAAAAGTGAGATACATGGATCATCTTAACAACATCACGAGGAAAGTCGTATCACACTCTGCTCCCTTTTATTGTAGCCAATGCCCAAACTTTATGCCCCAAATTTAATCCACGTAATTTTTCCTTTATTGTTATTGAGAGGGTCCAACTAGATAAAATGGGAGGGGATTTGACGATGAGACATAGAAGGAGGCTTTTTAGATTTTTTAGATTTTTCCAATTTTTATTATTTAACTCTTGATGTTGTTCAGAGGATTGTTCAAGTTCATTTTCTTGTATTTCTCCATGTATTTTAATCTTTTTGCCATGATGTCGATGTAAATTAGCTAAAGATGAGAATAATGGAAAACAAATAGAACCCGAGCAGACATGATCCAGAAATGGCCATGACATGAGGCCTAAAATTCAGGTTGAATCCAGGTGGCTTAAGGCAATCCGTGGGAGGGCCCAGACTGGTTTAAATAGGATGCAAACATTGACTATCCTACATGCTGCTGTTACACAGAGAAACTAATGTAATTTTCCCTGAGGAAGGCACAGCACATGGATGAAATGAGCAGGGCTGCAAGTTTTTTGCTACTTTCTATTTTTTACCTGTTTATTTGCATAATTGATGGAAGAGGTGTCCACACTTTGCCTTTATTACCATCTGGACTCAAGGGCTTGCACTAGTGAACCCTGATACTGAGTGCCGATGTGTTTTCTTTTGTTTTAAAACTGTAAGTGTGATTTGTATTAAACGTGTTTTTTTTCACCTTGTAGCTTTGTTTCTTTGTTTGTATGCATGTTTACAATTTAGAGATTACTAAAGAGCCTGTACACCCTTTATGAGAGATAAGCCTACAATCAAAACAAGTTTGTAATTTCCACCCACACTTCTAGATGTTTATGACCTATATTTGTTTTTATTTTATGCTGTAGATATTTTACTATTTGTGCAATTTATGAAGACCTAGAGGAGTATGTTGTTATATCTACTGTTCAATAGGAATAAGGGTAAATGTAATTTTCCCTAAGCATTTTTTTGTGGGTGGTTTTCTCTTCAAATATTTTGTATTGACACATTGTTCAATAATTTTATAGAACAATAAATGAAGAAATAACATATTGACTTTTTTTTTTTTAAACAGAGGAATAAGAACATAGTTACATAGCTGAAAAGAGACTTGCGTCCATCAAGTTCAGCCTTCCTCACATTTGTTTTTTGCTGTTGATCCAAAAGAAGGCAAAAAAAATCCAGTTTGAAGCACTTCCAATTTTGCAACAAGCTAGGAAAAAAATTCCTTCTTGACCCCAGAATGGCAGTCAGATTTATCCTTGGATCAAGCAGTTATTACTCTACATTGAAAGATTATATCCTTGAATATTCTGTTTTTGAAAGTATGCATCTAGTAGCTGTTTGAACATCTGTATAAACTCTGATAAAACAACTTCTTCAGGCTGAGAATTCCACATCCTTATTGTTCTTACAGTAAAAAAACCTCTCCTTTGCCTTAGACTAAATCTTCTTTCTTCCAGTCTAAACGCATGACCTCGTGTCCTTTGTAAAGTCCGGTTTGTGAATAAATTTCCACACAATGGTTTGTATTGGCCCCAAATATATTTGTATAATGTTATCATATCCCCTCTCTGGTGACGTTTTTCTAAACTAAATAGGTTTACATTTGTTAACCTTTCTTCATAGCTGTTATGTTCCATTCCTTTTATTAATTTTGTAGCCCTCCTCTGCACTTTTTCTAGTGCCATAAAATCGTTCTTTAGAACAGGTGCCCAAAATTGCACAGCATATTCAATATGTGGTCTGACCAGTGATTTATAAAGAGGCAAAATGATATTCTCATCCTGAGAATGAATGCCCTTTTTCATGCATGACAATACCTTACTGGCCTACGCCACTGCTGATTGACATTGCACATTGTTGCATAGTTTGTTGTCTATAACAATTCCCAAGTCCTTTTCGTGTGTTATTATCCCTAATTCGCTTCCATTAAGGGTATACGTTGCTTGTGTATTCTTTATGCCGAAGTGCATAACTTTGTATTTTTCAACATTAAATTTCATCTGCCATTTGAGTGCCCAGTCACCCAGTCTATATAAATCCCTCTGCAGCAAAGTAATATCTTGCTCACATTGTATTATTTTACAGAGTTTTGTGTCATCTGCAAACAATGAAACATGACTTTCAATGCTTTTTTCAAGATCATTTATAAACATGTTAAGTAGAAGGGGTCCCAGAACAGAACCCTGAGGGACACCACTTGCCACCTCTGTCCAGCTTGAAAATATACCATTAATGACATTTCTTTGTACTCTATTTTTAAGCCAATATTCTACTGAAGAACAAAATTCATCTGATAAATTTTTTTTGGCATATGTACATGTTGAAAATAACAGATTAAATAAATTATATATCAATAAATATGTCTCATTTCTTCTTTGTTTTGGTGTTTTGATCTATAGTTCGGTAATAACATAACATATTTGGTCAGGTAAAGGTCATGATTGCCCATTAATCTTTTGTCTGACATCTTCCTTCCATATCAACCAATCTTGTCTTAAAACATTAAAGGACCACTATAGGCACCCAGACCACTTCAGCTTAATGAAGTGGTCTGGGTGCCTGGTACAGCTAGGGTTAACCCTTTTTTTTTTATAAACATAGCAGTTTCAGAGAAACTGCTATGTTTATAATATGGTTAATCCAGCCTCTAGAGCCTCTAGTGGCTGTCTCATTGACAGCCGCTAGAGGCGCTTGTGTGCTTCTCACTGTGAAAATCAGTGAGAAGACGCCAGCGTCTATAGGAAAGCATTGTAAATGCTTTCCTATGAACTGGCTGAATGCGCGCGCAGCTCCTGCCGCGCATGCGCATTCAGCCGATGACGTCGCTATGAAGGAGGAGAGGAGGAGGAGAGCTCCCCGCCTGGCGCTGGAGAAAGGTAAGATTTTAACCCCTTCCTCTCCCCAGAGCCCGGTGGGAGGGGGATCCTGAGGGTGGGGGGCACCCCCAGGGCACTATAGTGCCAGGAAAACGAGTATATTTTCCTGGCACTATAGTGGCCCTTTAACAGTGTTTGAAGGAGGATTAATTGTCAATTCACACCTTTTGTTTTAGAATATGGAATGCAAAACTTCATGAATCGTCAGTATAGTAACTGATTTCCAATTATTATTATATTTATATAGCTCCAACAACTTCCATAGCACTTTACAATGGGTGGACTAACAAACATGTAATTGTAACCAGACAAGTTTGACGCACATAAACAGAGGGATTGAGAGCCCTGCTCAATGAGCTTACATGCTAGAGGGAGTAGGGTAAAGTGACACAAAAGGAAAGGTAAGTGAAGTAGATTGGTAGAATAGTATTCAATGAAGACTTAGAGTGGGGTTCTGCATCCATTAACATTTTAATTGATATGCTTTTGTGAAAACGTGAGATTTTAATGATTTTTTGAAGGAGTGGAAACTAGGTGAGCATCTAACAGAAAAGGGAAGGTAGTTCCACAGGAACAATGCAGCCCTAGAGAAGTCTTGAAGGTGAGCATCAGAGGTGGAAGTACGAACAGAGGATAGACGCAGGTCTTCAGCAGAGCGTAGGGGCCTAGTTGGGACATATTTGTGTATTAGGGAGGAGAGATAGGTGGGAGTAGAATTATGTAGAAATTTGAAAGCAAGAACCAGAATTTTATATTGTGCTCTATATCTTACATGAAGCCAGTGCAGGGACTGACAAAGGGGTGAGGCGTGGGAGGTGCGGTCATAGAGGAAGATGAGCCTCGCGACCACATTCATAATAGACTGCAGTGGGACAAGTTGGAAACATGTAAGACCATTGAGAAGCAGGTTGCAGTAGTCAAGGCGAGAGAGGACAGTGGCATGGACCAGCACCTTAGCCGCATCTGGGTGTTAAGTAGGGACGGATGCGCGCAATGTTTTTAAGATGGAAGCGGCAGAATTTGGCTATTGACTGGACATGAGGGGTGAGGTAGATGTCTAAATCAAAGAGAACACCTAGGCAGCGAGCCTGCATGGTGGAGCTGATGGTTGCACCATTAACGTGGAGGGAGACAGAAACGGGGGTAGCATCACGTGAGGGAGGAAAGACCAGAAGTTCTGCTTTAAACAAGTTGAGCTTAATGAAGTGGGGAGCCATCCAATTAGAAATAGCAGAGAGGCAGTCATAGACACTAGTCAAGAGGGGCTGGGAGAAATCAGGGGAGGACAGATAGATGTCATCCGCATAGAAGTGATATTGGAAGCCAAATGAGCTGATGAGTTTACCAAGGGAGGCAGTATAGAACGAGAACAGTAGGGGACCAAGGACTAAATCTTGGGGGACACCAAGAGAGAAAGGTTGGGAGGAAGAGGCAGAGAAAGAGGAACTAAAAGAGCGCTAGGTGAGGTTGGAGGAGCACCAGGAGAGAGCAATATCTAATAGACCGAGATTACGGAAGAAGCGGTTTATGATCAAAAGTATCAAAAGCAGTGGAAAGGTCAAGGAGAATTAGGATAGAGTAGTGACCATGAGATTTTGCAGCAAATAGATCGTTTGATACTTTGGTCAGAGCCGTTTCCACAGTGTTGAGCGCAGAAACCAGACTGGTAGCGGGGAATTACCGATGTTGCCAAGATTAATAAATGGCATAACATAATATTTTTATATTTTGGCAAATTTATTAAGGAGTTTCTTAAATAAGCAAAGTTCAGGTGTTATGGTAGGTATGGAATCAGTGATGATATTAATTAGGTCATGAATAGATTTCCAATATGGTATAATCTTAGGACATGTCCACAATATATGACATAAAAATCCCACCTGGCCACACTCGCTCTCCAACATGTTTGCATGTGAAAATTGTAATTTAAAGAGCTTGGAGGGAGTGAGAGGTCATCAATAAATTATTTTGTAGTGGGATTCTAGATGTTGCACACACTGTATAATGCCCTTTAACGCTCATACAAAAATAACATATAAACCACTCATTCAAACTATTTACCTAATTTCCTCTCCCATTTTAGCATAGAGTAAAATTTTTGGTCGACATCTCCGACACAATAAGAAAAACACACAAACCTAGTGTGTTTCCAACCAGGATCTAAATGATAAATCTTCTCTGAAGTTGACATTAGCAATTTACAATGATTCCGATCCTGCTTGGATACTTCAAGCCCTTTGCTAATTCTGTAACTTTTTCATGTATACGGGCGTTAGACATATCTAAATATCCTTTGGTTGGGAAATTGGCACACATTTATTAGAGAAAAAAAAGTAATCTAAATAAGTAATAGAATGGGAAGCACAATGCCCTGGATTAAGATCTAGTATATCGTTTTTTAATACTAACAATGGGTTTGCTCTGGACCAAATTGTGGATGATTTAAAAAAAAAAATGTAGGAGGATATTACTTTAAAGTGGCACTGTCATGCCGAACTTACCTTTCTTTAATCAATTCATCTTCTTTCCCTCTGTCAGGATCTGTTCTTCATTTCTTCCTGTCTGCTCTTGTTTTCTTTAAAACGTAAGACAAAGTAGGGACTACTTTGTCTTATGGAGGTTTCCTACGCTTGACCAGCGGAGGAGCAAACTGTGCTTCGTTTCCGGTGATGAAAGCAATTTTCCCACAATTCTCACCTTTGATCTGTGATCTTGTGATGCTCCCTGTCAGTATTCCCGAACATCCTGTCACTTAAAACGCCGGCGAAACTACCAAATTTCATCCTAAAAGAATGAGAACAGTTTGTTAGGCTGCAATTCGGGACTTTGTTCGGATCAGAATTTCATTCTAATGAATGAAACTTTGATCCTATTCGTGCTGCGGCTGCATCTTGCAGAAGCTTAGTAGATAACTTCCTAATTCCCACGGTATCAGGGAGCTATCTACCAAAAGGCTGAAAGACCTAAATTGCTCTTTTAGCCAAATTTACTAATACAGTGGCTGCTCACTGTAGTTGAAGGAAATATGCCTATGATAAGGAGATAACCACAACATCTCTTTTATAAAATTGGGAAAAATCTTTTAAGAAAGAGGTGACTATGTGAAATAATTATTAATCATGATTTATTTTCCTTGTAGGGCAGATTCCGAGTCTATATCTAGTTACATAGGCTGAAAAGAGACATGTGTCCATCAAGTTCATCCTTCTTCACATTTGGTTTTTGCTGTTGATCCAAAAGAAGGCAAAAAAAAACCCAGTTTGAAGCACTTCCAATTTTGCAACAAACTAAGAAAAATATTCCCTCTTGACCCAGTTCCCTCTTGACCCATCTTAATTGAATTTCAGCACCGCAGCAGGATTGCTGGCATAAAAATAATGGGCAAAGTCCGGCAAACCCATACCCCCACTAAGTGGGTGAATTTCTTATAGTTTATATTTTAAGATTTGAGATGAGTTGGTTTTGGTGCATTCAGTGATCTTTTAATCTCAACAGATGGCATTTTTGATGTTTGTACAATCCTTCCAATGCACAGGTCACCTGAGTGCATGTACTGGATATAGATATAGACATATAGATATATATTTCCTTCTGAAACGGTTTCTGTCTAAAGGAAGAATATTCAATATGAAATATCCCAGACCTCTGATTTCATTTAGATAGTATCCAGTGCAGCATGTTCTACCTCTGCAGCTGTACCAAGAGACTTTCATATCTCTACATACTGCCAGATGTTAAGAGAGTTGGCTATATTCAAGCACAGTGCTATGTTTCTGCACAAATGAATGTAAGTACTTTGAGGTTATTTGTGTCATTATTACATAATTCATGTTTATTGTCAGCATTCAGAATGATGCTTCAGACATCAATAAAAGTTTGCGCCCCTGTTCCTGCATCACCATATTCATATTCAACACATTTTTTGGAGTATCCACTCTTCTTAACATTTCAGTTAGACAAAGAGGAGACAATTTAATTTTAGGGGTTTTAGTGGGGTGAGGCCAGTGGTGGGGCTGTTCTGAGAAATTATAAGTGACTTACTAATAACGTATACAGCTTAAATGTAATTTAGAACAAGAACAATGTATCTCATTTACACAGACTGTTTTCTAAACACATTGATTGTAGTTTAAATACATGTTACTGTGAATGTTATTGCTATGAACCTCTGTTACACACAAACACACCAACAATATGGAGCTCCTAGAAAGGAGGGATATTAAGATGTAAAAGAAGGACAGATGAATTTTAGACTAAAATAGGGACAGTTGGAACATATGGGTATCCATCCATCTATTATCACTTTTAAGGAAATTACTGCTATCATTTACTCCTCTACCATTTAGAGGCTTTTAATCAGCACATCATGGCCAAAACCATTGTATATCAGTCATTTAAACCCGAGAATCTGAGCTTTATCAGTCAGTGTAATCCAGTTCAACACGTGTAAAAATAGAAATTATTTGCTAATTCCCATATGGATGCATTAGAAACGTTCCACATGATGACCTGACAGGGATAGAAAAAAAAAGAAAAGTATTTCATACAAAGAATCTTTGTAAAGTAAATTAGAAAAAAAAATGTCAATCTAAATAATAAAAAAAAAAAAAATAATGTAGATTTATTCTTGTATGAATTTATCAGTGAGCCTCTGCCCCCGTTTCATTTCCTCCTGCAAATTATTATTTATAAAGCTCCAACAATGGGTGGACTAACAGACACGTATTTGTAACCAGACAAGTTTGATGCACAGGAACAGAGGAATTGAGGGTCCTGCTTAATTAACTTACATGCTAGTGGGAGTGGGGTATAGTGACACAAAAGGTAAGGGTAGGGTAGAAAAGTAGATTTCTATGATAGTATTCATTGAGGGCTTAGTGTTTTGTTTTGATGACAGTTTCAGGAGAGGAATCAGGGTGCGGGGAGGGAAAGCTGTTTACAGTTTAATTGTTATGCTTTCCTAAAGAAGTAAGTTTTCAAAGATTTTTTGAAGGAGTGGAGATTGGTTGAGAGTCTAACAGAGAGGGGAAGGGTGATCCATAAGAACGGCGCAGCCCTAGAGAAGGTGAGCATCAGAGGTAGGAGTACGAACAGAGGTTAGACGTAGGTCAGACCGTAGGGGCCTAGACGGGACATATTTGTGTATTAGTGAGGATAAGTAGCTGGGTGCAGCATTGTGTTGAGATATGTAAGCAAATGTCAGGATCTTAAATTGAGCCATATATCTTACAGGGAGCCAATGGAGGGACTGACAAAGGAGGGAGGCATGGGAGGTGCGGGCGGACAGGAAGATGAGCCTCGCCGCGGCATTCATTATAGACTTAACAGGGAACACGTAAGACCACTGAGAAGTTACAGTACCACTTACAGTAGTCAAGGTGAGAGAGGACAGCAGCATGGACAAGCATCTTTGCCATATCAGGTGTTAAATAGGGTCGGATGTGTGCAATGTTTTTGAGATGAAGGCGGCAGGATTTGGCAATTGATTGGACATGAGGACATGGGGGGGGGGGAGAGGTTGGAGTCAAAGAGAGCACCTAGGCAGCAGGCCTTAGAAGTAGAGCAGATGGTAACACCATTGACTTGGAGGGACACAGATAAGGGAGTAGCAGCATTTCAGGGAGGGAAGACCAGAAGTTCTGTTTTGGACAGGTTCAGTTTCAGCAAATGAGCAGCCATCCAGTTGGAAATAGCAGAGAGGTAGTCAAGAGGGGTGGGTGAGAAATCAGGGGAGGACAGATAAATTTACGTGTCATCCACATAGAAATGATACTAGAAGTCTAAGGAGCTGATGAGTATTAGAAGTACAACTTATTGCTAACAGATTCCATATTCACATACCCACTTGTTAGCTAGTCAAGAGAATCATACATACAACTAAATTTGACTGCATAGAGGCATGTGGGGAAAAAAATATAATTTATTTTAGCAAATAGCTATTCCTATTTCATTCCTTCTCTTCAAGTGATGATTCACAAGAAGATGCTACACCAGAATTCTAACACAATGATTCACAAGAAGATGCTACACCAGAATTCTAACACGACAACACCTAGTTTTTACATTCACAAACTGAGTTGGTTTTACAATAGTTGAAACACTATCCATGTTATTCACTAAAGATTTGTCAGGAATTTAAAGTGAATTTAAACTTTAAGGACAAAATAGCTGAAATAAAAACATGCCTCTCCAGTTCAGCTATTTTTGTCTAAAATGTGAAATTCACTTTGAATTCCCAGCCATTCTCACTTTAGTGAAAAACCTTTTATGTAATAGATACAGAGGATTATTCACTTGCAGCTATGAATCTGGGTCTCTAAAAGGGTGCACTCCAGTGCTACCATCAGGGCATGACAATTGTGGCAGTTGTGTCAACGGCTCCCTCTGAACTTGTAGCCTGCTGCCATAGTCGAAAACAAAGTCTCTGAGAGGGCCCTGCGGGCACCTGTGGCCACTGTTTGCATATATAGTGAAGAGGAAGCACATCACACACGATTTTCAGCTTCCAGCAGCTCCAATTCTATGGCAATGCTCCATGCGGCACACAGGCTGGTCTCAAGAGAAAGAGGGGCCACCAGAGATAAAGATCATGTGTGCTGGGCCCCTCTTCCCTATACATACTGCTTGCACAATGCCACTGGACCGCCAGGGAATGTAATACCACCCTGCCTGGACACAGAGCTCACTTTACCCTAAATTGCATTCAAATCACCTTAAATTGGCTCAGGCCTCTTTCTGCTCCAGCTGCAGTTTTGCTAACCCCCTCTGGACCTGAAAAACCTACTGAAAAACAAAGGCAAAGAATCCCTTACTCACCTTCACAAGCAAAGCCCTCGTGGAACGAGACATGGTAGAAGTGTCAGGCCAGGCAAGGGCATGACATATAGGCTCGTCCGCACAGGCATGTGATCTTATAGATCCCATAGTCTGTCATGCAAGTGATCCTAATATGATATTGTTTCACCATATTTCAATGATATAACACTTTATCAGTGGTCATATGACAACAAGTAGTGCACCCTAGGCATCTGTAACAATAAACACGCAACTAAGTGGCGCCCAGAATGGAAAAATTGTATTGGTCAGTGTGGACAATCAAGTCATGTAAATTAGCACCACATCTATAGCTTATTAGGGATGCTGGTTAAATACTATGTGCATGTTTTTTTTCCTTCTAGACTACTTTCCAGTTCCTTCTATGCACCAGAGCTAATTCACATGATTCTGTGGCAAACTTCTATTCATTTAACTTCAGACTTATCACCTGGATATTGTGATTGAACTTTTGCTGGTGCATGGCACAAATGCTGGTGTTAAACCTGAGGTTTCAAACGTTCCTGTTCACGAACAATTCGGTATTCTAACTATAATTTTGAGTTAAAAATGTCTTGGTACCTGAAAATCAAAGAGCCACTCACCGGGGCCATGTGACCCCTCCAGCCAGCTCTCTCATGGAGTTAAGATGTGGCTGAAGAGTAAGTTTGGAACTTTCTCTCGCCCAGCTGTTACAGGATGAGTGTGTTCTACTGACCTGCAGAGAGGTACCTACCTCGCTCCATCTCTAGCAGCCTCTACCTATAGCAGCAGCATTCAGGGCAGCCCTCTACCTACTTACACCACACACTCCTTACCTTCCTACACCACCCAGGGCAGCCCTCAAACATGTAGGGCACCCTACTAGCATCCAGTGGGAGCAAGGACACTGATATTAACACCAGCAGCATTCAGGACAGCCAGGTACCCAGGGGCAGCAGTCCACCTTTACCCTCCTGTGCTTCCTGCTGGCAGCCAGTCCTGGCAGAGATGGGCAGACCATCCTCAGTGGGGTCACAATACACCTTCACTTGGTAAATGCGGGATCGCTCTCACTGGGAACTTATCACCAAGAGGCTTGCTGGACTTCTCTGTGTACTTACTGCTTCTGCAGGAGACCCTTAGCAGGAGTATCCCCATGGACACTGGTCAGTGCACCTTCCCCAAAGCGGTAAGTACTGGAGCCAGACAGGCACATGTGCAGTGTGCGTACTATGTCAGCTATGTGTGTGTGTGCAGTGTGTGTACTATGTCAGCTATATGTGTGTGTGTGTGTTTGTGTGTGAGTGTGCAATGCCAGCTATGTGTGTGCAGTGTGTGTACGAACAGTAGTCACGCTTACAATATAAAATGCTGTAATTTTGGGGATCTGGCATGGATTAATCAAATTTATATGCATTTCTATGGGAAATGTTGATTCGGTTCTCGAAGAAATCGGAACTCGAACAGCCTTCTGGAACGGATTAAGTTCGAGTTCTGAGGTTCCACTGTATATGGCTGATGCTGAAGAATGTAAAACCCAGTTGTCAGCCATGTACAACCGATTTTTGGAAAGGAGATATATCATATTAGTCAGCGGACATATTTCATAATATTAAATCATTTTAAAAGTTTATCCAAAAATATTAAATAGTTTGGAAAGTTTATCCATTAATTCAAGCATTATTCCAGGAATGCTCATGGCCTCCCAGAGTAACTTCTATCTCACAAACCGGCCTCTTGCTCTCTCCTATAGGGCCACACTCTACTCTCACCTCCTGTAGCCCCATGTAGCCAAGCGCAGCTAAGCGGAAAAAGGCCTTGACAGGGGTTAGGAGGCGGGCCTAGGAGGAAGTAAGCAAGGGAGTGGAGTTATGGGTAAGTGGGTTTGGTTATTTAAATGGGCAGCCATTTTAGTTAATTCATTTTAACTTCCTACCTGGTTAAGTTTGTGTTCGCTCCTGTGGGCACAGATTTGGCTTGGTAGGGCTTTTTCCTTTTTGTCTCCCTGCAGGGCCGATGGATGAAGTGGAGCGACTGCTGGAGCGGATCCGGTCGGCGGCGAGGCACCAGGGGGCTGACTGGCTGAAGGCCCAGTTAGGCCCGGCCCTGGCGGCGGCGGAGGGCCAGGACGGCGGCGGACGACGGCCTGTTCGGGCCAGGAGGCCTCCGGAGCGGCTAAGCCCGGGTGTGGGACCCGGTGAAGACATCCCTGGTGGTCCGGGAGGCTCGGTGCGGGCGGCAGCAGGCCCGGCAGCCGCGTGGTAGAGGCCCCGCCTCCCCGCGAGCGGCCGGAGCCTAGGACCAGTGCCCGGCGCCGGGGGGACGGTCGGGACGGGGCCGTCGCGGCTGCCGGGTCGGACGTGGCCGGGCGGTCCCCTGGAGGAGCGGGCAGCATGGAGCTGCGGCCCGGGAGGGCGCACGCCCCGTCGGAGGCGGAGATCGGCGGGGCCGGGACCGGGAGGACACGTGGCCGGTTCCCGGCCCCAAAGGCAAGTGCAGGGGGCTCCGGCCGGGGCCCTCTTGGCGGGAAAAGTGCTGGGGGGGTCCTGTCAGGGGGCGGAGGGCGGAGGGCCCAAGTGGGGGGTGGGAAGGCCTCCCAGGGACCGCGGGTGGTGGATGGGGAGGGCATAGGGGTCATAGGTGGGGGGAGTAGTGGTAGGGGTGGGGGGGCTGTGGGTGAGGAGGGACTGCTGGGCTCCCCCAGTAGGGGAAAGGGGGCCTCCTTGGGCTCTGGGGCTAGGCCGGTGCGGGTAGGGTCGGGTAGGCCTGGTTTAGGGGTTGGGGGGGCCAGTCTGGTTGAGGGGGGTCTAGGTCCCCTTAGTCTGGGAGCCAGTTCAGGTGGGGGGTCGGGCTCTAGCCGGAGGGGTGAGCGTTTGGGGGTGCAGGGTAGTAGGGGGGGGGGTCCGGTTCAGGGTCCTGTAGTGGTAGTCCCTCTCCGGTTCGGGAAGTAGAGCCACGGGGGAGGAGGGGGAGGTCCCGGCAGCGCCGCTCCAGGTCAGGGAGCTCGGGAGAGAGCGGGTCTAGCGTCCCCAGGGGTGGTCGGCGGGGACGGATGCCCGGGGAAGACAGGAGGAGCCGTAGCCCTAGGGGCTCCCGCGCGCGGCGCGTGCAGGGGGCACAGCGGGAGGCTTTGGCAAGGGGCAGGCGCTCCCAGGGTCGAGACGGGGGGGATGCGAATACTCAGTGCACCCTACCCAGGACTTCTTCTCCTCTTTCCAGGTCACGGAGCTGTTCCATATCGACACGGGCAAGGCACCGGTTTGGCTCCCCGGTTGGCGAGGTATCGGCGGGAGTCGCTCTCCCTGGACATCGGGCAGTCGACGACGCAGCCCCTGCCGCGTCAGTTGCAGGGGGCTTGGCCGGTGAGTCTTGTGGGTCACTACACTCCAGTTCCTTGGTTAGCACACTGCAAGCACTGCTCCACTCGCTGGGGGCGGGGGGTGACACGGGGGGTGGCGTTGGTCGGGTTTGGGCCCCGGGGACGGAGGTCCCTGGTCCTAGTGGGGTTTCCGTGGGGCTTAGTTCGGGCGGGGACGTGGGGGTGGCGCCCGAGGCGATGGCGGCCGGGGGTGACAAGGCGGAACTGGCCGGGGGTATTCCGGATGCAGCCAGGCAGCACGCATACGTCTCGTTTGCGGGCCCCCTGGGGGTTCATCTGAAACAGGACGTGAAAGAGAAGCTCTGGAAAGGTGAGTTTTGCGAGATCTTCTCCCTGCTCCCCTTGGAGGACTTTATTGACCTCAAGGAGGAGGATAAAAAGGATGAAAAGAAGGAGGAGGAGGAGAAGAGGAAGCGGTATCGCAAGATTCCGAAATCCTTTGGCAACTGGTTACGGGCGTTTTGCGTGCTAGCCAGCGTGCTGGGGGAAAAATCGCCGGGATTATGCTCGTCCCTGTTCTGCTACCTGGACGGCATTTGGGAAGCATATCGCACCTATGGGGGGCTGGCATGGTGGCGCTACGATGAACAGTTCAGGCAGCGACTGGCGGCTAACCCGGGGATGAGGTGGGATCAGATGGATCTGCCCCTCTGGATGAAGCTAATGATGGCCCAGAAGGCGCAGCCCTTTCCAAACTCGGCCGGCGCGAAGGGGCAGTCCGCCTCGTCGGCCGCTTTGCAAAAGGGCTTCTGCTGGCTCTACAATGAGGGCCAGTGCAAATGGGGAAACGCGTGTCGATTTAAGCATGAGTGCTCCGGTTGCGGGGGTGCTCATGGGCTCAATCGCTGTTTCAAAAAAGGGAAGGCGGGAACAGCCGGAGCGGCTGCCGGGGCCGGAGGGAATGCTTCCCCTGCCCCGGGGCTTCACGCCGGTGAGGCTAGACGCGATGGAGCCGTGGCTAAGCCGCTACGGTAACAGGACTGATGCCTCGGTACTTAGGGAAGGCTTCGGGCGGGGTTTCTTTATTCCCTTCCGGGAGCGGGGGGTTCGGGGGGGTTGCGCAACCTGAAGTCGGTGGCGGATTTCCCGGAGGTGGTACGGGAGAAACTAGACAAGGAGGTTGCGCTGGGGCGGATGGCGGGCCCGTTTGCGGTGCCCCCATTGGAGGACCTACGGGTTTCCCCTCTTGGGGTGGTGCCAAAGAAGGAGCCGGGGAAATTCCGGCTCATTCACCACCTCTCCTACCCAAAAGGGGAGTCGGTGAATGACGGTATTGATAAGGACCTATGCTCGGTCTCGTATGCATCATTCGACCGGGCGGTCGAGCTGGTTAAACGGGCCGGGCATGGGGCACTTATGGCAAAAGTGGATATTGAGGCGGCGTTTCGGCTGCTGCCAGTCCACCCGGACTGCCACCACCTGTTGGGATGTTTTTTCGAGGGAAAATATTTCGTGGACTTGTGCCTCCCTATGGGCTGTTCTATTTCATGCTCCTATTTCGAGAAATTTAGTACTTTTCTCGAATGGGTGGTGCGGGTCGAGGCGGGGAACCGTTCGGTGGTGCACTACCTGGGCGATTTCTTTTGCGTGGGGCCGGCTGCCTCCTCGGCATGCCAGCAACTGCTTAGGACCGTGGAATGGGTGGCGGGCCACTTTGGGGTGCCGCTGGCAGCGGATAAGACGGAGGGCCCGACGACGTGCCTTAGTTTCTTGGGGTTAGAAATAGATTCTATCTTGGGTGAATGCCGACTGCCTCGGGACAAGTTGGAGGGGCTCAAGGGGGCGGTAGCTGCGGTGACCGTTGCGCGCAAAGTTACGCTGCGGCAACTGCAGTCGCTAATAGGGATGCTGAACTTTGCATGCCGTGTAATTCCTATGGGGAGGGTTTTCAGCCGCAGCCTGGCGGCTGCTACGGCAGGAGTTCGATCCCCGCATCATTTCATACGGGTGTCAGCAACCATGAGGGCTGATTTGGGCGTGTGGGATGCCTTCCTGCAGGATTTCAACGGGACGGTGTTTTTCAGGCGGGCGGGTAAGTCGGCGGCGGAGTTGGAGCTCTTCACGGATGCTTCGGGTAGTGTGGGCTTCGGGGCCTACTTTGGCGGGAGATGGTGCGCGGAGCGGTGGCCGGAGGCATGGGGGTCTAGCCCAGTCATGCGCAACCTGGCTTTTCTGGAATTATTCCCGTTGGTCGTTGCAATGGCACTATGGGGCGAGGGGCTCCGGGACCAGAAAGTGGTCTTTTTCTCGGACAACATGGCGGTGGTGCATGCGGTGAATAATCAATCGGCTGCCTCTAAGCCGGTGGTTAGGTTGCTGCGGCGCTTTGTGTTGATGTGTATGTCACGGAATGTTGTGTTTCGCGCGCGTCATGTCCCTGGGTACCTGAATGAGGTGGCTGACGCTCTGTCTCGTTTTCAGTGGTCCCGATTTTGGTCGATGGCGCCAGGAGCATTGAAGGAAGGGGAGGCTTGCCCGGACGAGATATGGCAGCTGGGAGCGTCCTGCTTGGGGGACTTGTGAAGGCTTCACTGGCACCGGCCACATGGGCCTCCTACAGTAAGGTCTGGGACTCTTGGGAACGATCATTAGACGGGTTGGAGCATGGCTTACGTGGGGATGCGCTGCGGGACGCTTTTCTATGGTACACCTGCCAATTGCTGGCAAAGGGGGCGTCCCCGGCAGTGGTCGACAGGTCCATGGCGGCAATGGCGTTCTGGTTCCGATGGCGCGGGGTCGGAGGATCTGACTAAGACCTTCCTAGTACGGCAGGCGCTGAAGGGTTATCGAAAGGGCCGCAGGACCTGTGACTCTAGGCGCCCGGTGTCGGTACGGGTATTGGGGGATCTGGTGGGTCGGTTGCCGGAAATTTGTTTCAACGGGTTTGAGGTCTCTCTGTTCAGAGCGGCTTTTCTCTTGGCATTTTTCGGGGCGTTCCGCGTGGGGGAGCTGGTGAGTGCCAGTAGGGTGGTGCCCGGGGGTCTGCAGGCCTCAGGGGTTCGTGTTTTGGAGGGTAAGGTGGTTGTGCATCTGGGTAGTTCTAAGGCGGACGTCCGTGGCGTGGGTAGGGACGTTACGCTATGGGCTCTGCCGGGCGCAGCATTGTGCCCGGTGGCTGCAGTGGCGGAGTACATGGCTCGGAGGCCGGCGGTGGGGGGTTCCTTCTTGGTACATGCGGATGGTTCTTCCCTGTCCCGGTTTCAGTTTACAAAGGTTTTTCGGGCCGGGCTAGGTAAGTTGGGGCTTCCGGCCGGACGTTTTGGTACTCACTCCTTTCGCATTGGGGCGGCCACGGAGGCCGCACGGTTGGGATTAGGAGATGAGGTCGTGAAGCGCATAGGGAGATGGGAGTCGGTGCGGTTCCGCTCATATGTGCGGTTGGGCTTATTGGAATAATAAAAAAAATAAAAAAAAGGTACATGTCTGGGTAGGTATATGTTTATATATATGTATATGTATAGATATGGTGCGGGGGCGGACATGGACGGAGGAGTCCTCTTTTGCCTTTCCCTCATGCTTGTTTTCTTCTTCTCCCCAGGACGGGTTGCTTGGATTGTGGGACATTCTTTTGTCTTCTGGGCGGAGAGGAGGGCCGCAGCTCGAATGCAGGGCCAGCAGCTGGGCTTTCCGAAGGACCAGTTGACAGTCCGATGGTTTGGGTACAGGGGATTTTGCTGGGGGGAGGTTTGTGGGGCAATGTTTAGGATGGTGGTGGGCGGGAGGACACCGGACATGGTGGTCCTTCATGCTGGGGGTAACGACTTGGGCCTCACGCCACAACGTCGGTTGGTAAAGTGGATGAAGCAGGACATCAACAAATTGAGGGACCTGCTTCCGGGGGTTATGTTAGTGTGGTCGGAGATTGTCCCAAGGCGTCGATGGCGGCACGCGCGGGATCCGGTGGCGATTGATCACTGCAGGAAAAAGGTGAACAGCTTAATGGCGAGCTTCGTTAGGAAGATGGGAGGTGTGGTGGTACGGCACAGCGAGTTGGAGGAGGGGTTGCCGGGGTACTACCGCTCGGACGGGGTTCACCTTTCGGAGGTGGGTTGGGATCTGCTCAACTTGGGTTGGCAGGTTGGTATGCAGCGGGCGCTGTTTCTTCGGGGTGGCGGAGCTCAGACGGCTTAAGGGGTCAAGGTCTGAGCTTATGGCGGGACGGGGAGCTGAAGGAGAGGAAATAGGCTCCCCAGGATGAACGTAATGGAAGACAAACAAGTGGTGGTCATTGGTGGTTGATAGGTTTCGAGTCCTGTCGGTGGCTCAGAACCTGGTGGGGTAGGGGTATCCGGGTATACCCCTGCCGTGGTTAATGGATGGTTGGCACTTTACATCGATTGGAATAATGTTGATGTATGTTATATATATATGTTTATTTATATGGGGGTCATTGCCCTTTATATGTTAATGGAAGGAATAGGATGCGAGGGCGGAGTATGGGGGGCAATGACCCATGTTTACTTGTTAAGTTATTATTATGATTATTATTGTTATTATTATTGTTTGCTAAATAAAGCTGTGGACATATTTCCCCATATCCTCTAGTATGTGCGTTATTGGGTTGGGTTATGGGGTGGTTGTCCTGGATTCCGACTGCCCAAAATGGCGACTATACACCTGTCATGTAGCCCCATGTAGCCAAGCGCAGCTAAGCGGAAAAAGGCCTTGACAGGGGTTAGGAGGCGGGCCTAGGAGGAAGTAAGCAAGGGAGTGGAGTTATGGGTAAGTGGGTTTGGTTATTTAAATGGGCAGCCATTTTAGTTAATTCATTTTAACTTCCTACCTGGTTAAGTTTGTCCCACCCACCCTCCCTGTTTTGTTATGTGTGGTTTTGTCCCGTTTTTTCACAGCGGCGGGACGGGGAGCTGAAGGAGAGGAAATAGGCTCCCCAGGATGAACGTAATGGAAGACAAACAAGTGGTGGTCATTGGTGGTTGATAGGTTTCGAGTCCTGTCGGTGGCTCAGAACCTGGTGGGGTAGGGGTATCCGGGTATACCCCTGCCGTGGTTAATGGATGGTTGGCACTTTACATCGATTGGAATAATGTTGATGTATGTTATATATATATGTTTATTTATATGGGGGTCATTGCCCTTTATATGTTAATGGAAGGAATAGGATGCGAGGGCGGAGTATGGGGGGCAATGACCCATGTTTACTTGTTAAGTTATTATTATGATTATTATTGTTATTATTATTGTTTGCTAAATAAAGCTGTGGACATATTTCCCCATATCCTCTAGTATGTGCGTTATTGGGTTGGGTTATGGGGTGGTTGTCCTGGATTCCGACTGCCCAAAATGGCGACTATACACCTGTCAAGTTCTGCTACTTTCCCACCATGTTTATTTGCTGTCTCCCTCAATACCCTTCCTATTGTGTTATATGCACCACTTCCTTTAGACTGTAAGCTTGTTTGAGAGCAGGTAACAAAGAAAAAAAAATGAAATGACCCATGTTCATCTACCTATTGTTCCTGTAATGTTTTGTTATTGTCTAATTTGTTAAATTTCCCTTTTAATGTAAAGCGATGTGGGATAAGCTGGTACTATATAAATACCAATAATAATAATAATCAAACAATATCATATTAAAGGGACACTATAGTCACCAACAACTACAGCTTATTGAATTTGTTCTGGTGAGTAGAATCATTACCGTCAGGCTTTTTGCTGTAAACACTGTCTTTTCAGAGAAAATGCAATGTTTACATTACAGCCTAGTGATAACTTTACTGGCCACTCCTCAGATGGCTGCCTAAAATGCATCCAAACATTCAGTGTCTCCTCCCTCTGCATGCAGACACTGAACTTTCCTCATTGAGATCCATTGATTCAATTCATTTCTATGAGGAGACGCTGATTGGCCAGGGCTTTGTTTGAATTGTGCTGGCTCTGCCCCTGATCTGCCTCTTTGTCAGTCTCAACCAATCCTATGGAGAAGTATTGTGATTGGAACAGGCTACCACTTTTAATGATGTCAGCAGACTGCTTGTTTTCTGAGACAAACATCATGCAGAGTTACAGCTTCAGGCTTGCATACAGTGAGATGTTGCTATATTTAAATATATATATTTGGAGGCATGAGGGGCCCAGGGGGGCTAGATGGTGGTGTTAACACTATAGGGTCAGGAATACATGTTTGTGTTCCTGACCCTATAGTAATCCTTTAAGGTAAGACAAGCATGTTTTGCTTATTTGGAGTGAATGTTTGCCTACAGCAGTGAAAAAAATTAACAAAGTAAAAGTTTTATCCCTTTGAAAATGCAGATGGAAAAGAGATGTTATGGCAGGCTATTGCTGAAATCTCCAACATGATTGTCCTGATGACCCACACAAATTAAAAATCTAGAAACAGTGTATATCTGTTCATGAAGTGTGATTATCTGCTTACTTTATGTACTGAAACAACACCATAAGGTAGGCCCGTACTGGCCATCGGGTACACCGGGCAAATGCCCGGTGGGCCGCGGCCGACAGGGGAGATCAGTGTATCTCCCCTGCTGTGTGCCTTCATGGGCCGATGGGGAGACAAACTATCTCCCCACCTTCCCACAGGCACTGAGATGCGCCTGGGGAGGGAGGGAGAGAGGACTTCGCAAGAGAGAACTCTCACCGGACCACCAGGGATTTCCCACCAGGGCTACAAGGTCACCCCTCCTGGGCAAAGGTAAGAAGGAAGAGGGGACATAAATATTACAATAATAAAAAAAAATACATATTTTTTATTTTTACCCCACAGCACCCCAAACATCACACTACATCCCACACACACATTACACCCCACTGCATCCCTCACATGCACACACTATACCCCAAACACCCCACTGCAACCCGCACATGCACACACTACACCCCAAACACCCCACTGCATTCCTCACATGCACACACTACACCCCAAACACCACACTGCACCCCTCACATGCACACACTACACCCCAAACACCACACTGCACCCCTCACATGCACACACTACACCCCAAACACCACACTGCACCCCTCACATGCACACACAACACAACAAACATCACACTACACCATGAACAGAGCACCCCAAAAACACAAATACACATACACACTACACCCCACACACCACACAGCACCCCTCACACACCCTGCACCCCAAACACCACAGATCATCCCAAACACACAGTGCACCCTTCACACACACTCACACAGTGCAGTGCACCCCTGAGGAGTATAGTGATATAGCAATCCTCAGGGTAGATGCAGCCTTTTCCCTACACATGAGACAAGACTCTATGTTGAGGGTAAAACAGGAACTCCGCTTGAATGGTTCACACTGGCTTTTACACACAATCCTCATACATAGGAACACCCCCTGCACCTGATAGCGCACAGGATTATAGAATGCACAGACCAATAAAAACAGTGTAACAATGAATGACACTCCCACATACAGCACACAATCCCTCCCCTCTGCCTGTAATATAATTAAGGCAGATAATGCACTAACTTAATTATCCACAGGCAGATAAGAAACACATTTTTATAAAGTCCAATAAGTAACCCAAAACACAACATATCCCCATAAACATCCCCTGATAGCCCCGATTTGGGTGAACAACATATCAAAAAATCACCCAGATCGGCTCAAGGGTTCAGGAATTTCCTGGAAGTCATAGTTTTGACCGACCTTGCACATGGTCCTATGCCCAAAACAGTTAAATTAGGGTCCATGGTCGGTCTATCTTTATGGAGTACAAAAGTACTTACATTGCCTGAATGGAGCCTTTTAAAGTGTATCGGGTAAGATATATTGCAGGGCCCATAGTCACAGGGTAGGAGGCAAGCAAAGGCCCCTCCAAAAATCAGTGGGGAGGTCACTTTCGCCACAGGGGGGATATGATAGAAACAGTTAGAGGACAAAGGTTTAAAAATAATATCAGGAAGTATTACTTTACTGAGAGGGTAGTGGATGCACGGAATAGACTTCCAGCTGAAGTGGTAGAGGTTAGGTTAACACAGCGAGGGAGTTTAAGCATGTGTGGGATAGCCATAAGAGACCCCAGGGGTGGTCGGCGGGGACGGATGCCCGGGGAAGACAGGAGGAGCCGTAGCCCTAGGGGCTCCCGCGCGCGGCGCGTGCAGGGGGCACAGCGGGAGGCTTTGGCAAGGGGCAGGCGCTCCCAGGGTCGAGACGGGGGGGATGCGAATACTCGGTGCACCCTACCCAGGACTTCTTCTCCTCTTTCCAGGTCACGGAGCTGTTCCATATCGACACGGGCAAGGCACCGGTTTGGCTCCCCGGTTGGCGAGGTATCGGCGGGAGTCGCTCTCCCTGGACATCGGGCAGTCGACGACGCAGCCCCTGCCGCATCAGTTGCAGGGGGCTTGGCCGGTGAGTCTTGTGGGTCACTACACTCCAGTTCCTTGGTTAGCACACTGCAAGCACTGCTCCACTCGCTGGGGGCGGGGGGTGACACGGGGGGTGGCGTTGGTCGGGTTTGGGCCCCGGGGACGGAGGTCCCTGGTCCTAGTGGGGTTTCCGTGGGGCTTAGTTCGGGCGGGGACGTGGGGGTGGCGCCCGAGGCGATGGCGGCCGGGGGTGACAAGGCGGAACTGGCCGGGGGTATTCCGGATGCAGCCAGGCAGCACGCATACGTCTCGTTTGCGGGCCCCCTGGGGGTTCATCTGAAACAGGACGTGAAAGAGAAGCTCTGGAAAGGTGAGTTCTGCGAGATCTTCTCCCTGCTCCCCTTGGAGGACTTTATTGACCTCAAGGAGGAGGATAAAAAGGATGAAAAGAAGGAGGAGGAGGAGAAGAGGAAGCGGTATCGCAAGATTCCGAAATCCTTTGGCAACTGGTTACGGGCGTTTTGCGTGCTAGCCAGCGTGCTGGGGGAAAAATCGCCGGGATTATGCTCGTCCCTGTTCTGCTACCTGGACGGCATTTGGGAAGCATATCGCACCTATGGGGGGCTGGCATGGTGGCGCTACGATGAACAGTTCAGGCAGCGACTGGCGGCTAACCCGGGGATGAGGTGGGATCAGATGGATCTGCCCCTCTGGATGAAGCTAATGATGGCCCAGAAGGCGCAGCCCTTTCCAAACTCGGCCGGCGCGAAGGGGCAGTCCGCCTCGTCGGCCGCTTTGCAAAAGGGCTTCTGCTGGCTCTACAATGAGGGCCAGTGCAAATGGGGAAACGCGTGTCGATTTAAGCATGAGTGCTCCGGTTGCGGGGGTGCTCATGGGCTCAATCGCTGTTTCAAAAAAGGGAAGGCGGGAACAGCCGGAGCGGCTGCCGGGGCCGGAGGGAATGCTTCCCCTGCCCCGGGGCTTCACGCCGGTGAGGCTAGACGCGATGGAGCCGTGGCTAAGCCGCTACGGTAACAGGACTGATGCCTCGGTACTTAGGGAAGGCTTCGGGCGGGGTTTCTTTATTCCCTTCCGGGAGCGGGGGGGTTCGGGGGGGTTGCGCAACCTGAAGTCGGTGGCGGATTTCCCGGAGGTGGTACGGGAGAAACTAGACAAGGAGGTTGCGCTGGGGCGGATGGCGGGCCCGTTTGCGGTGCCCCCATTGGAGGACCTACGGGTTTCCCCTCTTGGGGTGGTGCCAAAGAAGGAGCCGGGGAAATTCCGGCTCATTCACCACCTCTCCTACCCAAAAGGGGAGTCGGTGAATGACGGTATTGATAAGGACCTATGCTCGGTCTCGTATGCATCATTCGACCGGGCGGTCGAGCTGGTTAAACGGGCCGGGCATGGGGCACTTATGGCAAAAGTGGATATTGAGGCGGCGTTTCGGCTGCTGCCAGTCCACCCGGACTGCCACCACCTGTTGGGATGTTTTTTCGAGGGAAAATATTTCGTGGACTTGTGCCTCCCTATGGGCTGTTCTATTTCATGCTCCTATTTCGAGAAATTTAGTACTTTTCTCGAATGGGTGGTGCGGGTCGAGGCGGGGAACCGTTCGGTGGTGCACTACCTGGACGATTTCTTTTGCGTGGGGCCGGCTGCCTCCTCGGCATGCCAGCAACTGCTTAGGACCGTGGAATGGGTGGCGGGCCACTTTGGGGTGCCGCTGGCAGCGGATAAGACGGAGGGCCCGACGACGTGCCTTAGTTTCTTGGGGTTAGAAATAGATTCTATCTTGGGTGAATGCCGACTGCCTCGGGACAAGTTGGAGGGGCTCAAGGGGGCGGTAGCTGCGGTGACCGTTGCGCGCAAAGTTACGCTGCGGCAACTGCAGTCGCTAATAGGGATGCTGAACTTTGCATGCCGTGTAATTCCTATGGGGAGGGTTTTCAGCCGCAGCCTGGCGGCTGCTACGGCAGGAGTTCGATCCCCGCATCATTTCATACGGGTGTCAGCAACCATGAGGGCTGATTTGGGCGTGTGGGATGCCTTCCTGCAGGATTTCAACGGGACGGTGTTTTTCAGGCGGGCGGGTAAGTCGGCGGCGGAGTTGGAGCTCTTCACGGATGCTTCGGGTAGTGTGGGCTTCGGGGCCTACTTTGGCGGGAGATGGTGCGCGGAGCGGTGGCCGGAGGCATGGGGGTCTAGCCCAGTCATGCGCAACCTGGCTTTTCTGGAATTATTCCCGTTGGTCGTTGCAATGGCACTATGGGGCGAGGGGCTCCGGGACCAGAAAGTGGTCTTTTTCTCGGACAACATGGCGGTGGTGCATGCGGTGAATAATCAATCGGCTGCCTCTAAGCCGGTGGTTAGGTTGCTGCGGCGCTTTGTGTTGATGTGTATGTCACGGAATGTTGTGTTTCGCGCGCGTCATGTCCCTGGGTACCTGAATGAGGTGGCTGACGCTCTGTCTCGTTTTCAGTGGTCCCGATTTTGGTCGATGGCGCCAGGAGCATTGAAGGAAGGGGAGGCTTGCCCGGACGAGATATGGCAGCTGGGAGCGTCCTGCTTGGGGGACTTGTGAAGGCTTCACTGGCACCGGCCACATGGGCCTCCTACAGTAAGGTCTGGGACTCTTGGGAACGATCATTAGACGGGTTGGAGCATGGCTTACGTGGGGATGCGCTGCGGGACGCTTTTCTATGGTACACCTGCCAATTGCTGGCAAAGGGGGCGTCCCCGGCAGTGGTCGACAGGTCCATGGCGGCAATGGCGCTCTGGTTCCGATGGCGCGGGTCGGAGGATCTGACTAAGACCTTCCTAGTACGGCAGGCGCTGAAGGGTTATCGAAAGGGCCGCAGGACCTGTGACTCTAGGCGCCCGGTGTCGGTACGGGTATTGGGGGATCTGGTGGGTCGGTTGCCGGAAATTTGTTTCAACGGGTTTGAGGTCTCTCTGTTCAGAGCGGCTTTTCTCTTGGCATTTTTCGGGGCGTTCCGCGTGGGGGAGCTGGTGAGTGCCAGTAGGGTGGTGCCCGGGGGTCTGCAGGCCTCAGGGGTTCGTGTTTTGGAGGGTAAGGTGGTTGTGCATCTGGGTAGTTCTAAGACGGACGTCCGTGGCGTGGGTAGGGACGTTACGCTATGGGCTCTGCCGGGCGCAGCATTGTGCCCGGTGGCTGCAGTGGCGGAGTACATGGCTCGGAGGCCGGCGGTGGGGGGTTCCTTCTTGGTACATGCGGATGGTTCTTCCCTGTCCCGGTTTCAGTTTACAAAGGTTTTTCGGGCCGGGCTAGGTAAGTTGGGGCTTCCGGCCGGACGTTTTGGTACTCACTCCTTTCGCATTGGGGCGGCCACGGAGGCCGCACGGTTGGGATTAGGAGATGAGGTCGTGAAGCGCATAGGGAGATGGGAGTCGGTGCGGTTCCGCTCATATGTGCGGTTGGGCTTATTGGAATAAAAAAAAAAATAAAAAAAAGGGAAAAGGCAGGTATATGTTTATATATGTGTATGTATAGATATGGTGCGGGGGCGGACATGGACGGAGGAGTCCTCTTTTGCCTTTCCCTCATGCTTGTTTTCTTCTTCTCCCCAGGACGGGTTGCTTGGATTGTGGGACATTCTTTTGTCTTCTGGGCCGAGAGGAGGGCCGCAGCTCGAATGCAGGGCCAGCAGCTGGGCTTTCCGAAGGACCAGTTGACAGTCCGATGGTTTGGGTACAGGGGATTTTGCTGGGGGGAGGTTTGTGGGGCAATGTTTAGGATGGTGGTGGGCGGGAGGACACCGGACATGGTGGTCCTTCATGCTGGGGGTAACGACTTGGGCCTCACGCCACAACGTCGGTTGGTAAAGTGGATGAAGCAGGACATCAACAAATTGAGGGACCTGCTTCCGGGGGTTATGTTAGTGTGGTCGGAGATTGTCCCAAGGCGTCGATGGCGGCACGCGCGGGATCCGGTGGCGATTGATCACTGCAGGAAAAAGGTGAACAGCTTAATGGCGAGCTTTGTTAGGAAGATGGGAGGTGTGGTGGTACGGCACAGCGAGTTGGAGGAGGGGTTGCCGGGGTACTACCGCTCGGACGGGGTTCACCTTTCGGAGGTGGGTTGGGATCTGCTCAACTTGGGTTGGCAGGTTGGTATGCAGCGGGCGCTGTTTCTTCGGGGTGGCGGAGCTCAGACGGCTTAAGGGGTCAAGGTCTGAGCTTATGGCGGGACGGGGAGCTGAAGGAGAGGAAATAGGCTCCCCAGGATGAACGTAATGGAAGACAAACAAGTGGTGGTCATTGGTGGTTGATAGGTTTCGAGTCCTGTCGGTGGCTCAGAACCTGGTGGGGTAGGGGTATCCGGGTATACCCCTGCCGTGGTTAATGGATGGTTGGCACTTTACATCGATTGGAATAATGTTGATGTATGTTATATATATATGTTTATTTATATGGGGGTCATTGCCCTTTATATGTTAATGGAAGGAATAGGATGCGAGGGCGGAGTATGGGGGGCAATGACCCATGTTTACTTGTTAAGTTATTATTATGATTATTATTGTTATTATTATTGTTTGCTAAATAAAGCTGTGGACATATTTCCCCATATCCTCTAGTATGTGCGTTATTGGGTTGGGTTATGGGGTGGTTGTCCTGGATTCCGACTGCCCAAAATGGCGACTATACACCTGTCATGTAGCCCCATGTAGCCAAGCGCAGCTAAGCGGAAAAAGGCCTTGACAGGGGTTAGGAGGCGGGCCTAGGAGGAAGTAAGCAAGGGAGTGGAGTTATGGGTAAGTGGGTTTGGTTATTTAAATGGGCAGCCATTTTAGTTAATTCATTTTAACTTCCTACCTGGTTAAGTTTGTCCCACCCACCCTCCCTGTTTTGTTATGTGTGGTTTTGTCCCGTTTTTTCACAGCGGCGGGACGGGGAGCTGAAGGAGAGGAAATAGGCTCCCCAGGATGAACGTAATGGAAGACAAACAAGTGGTGGTCATTGGTGGTTGATAGGTTTCGAGTCCTGTCGGTGGCTCAGAACCTGGTGGGGTAGGGGTATCCGGGTATACCCCTGCCGTGGTTAATGGATGGTTGGCACTTTACATCGATTGGAATAATGTTGATGTATGTTATATATATATGTTTATTTATATGGGGGTCATTGCCCTTTATATGTTAATGGAAGGAATAGGATGCGAGGGCGGAGTATGGGGGGCAATGACCCATGTTTACTTGTTAAGTTATTATTATGATTATTATTGTTATTATTATTGTTTGCTAAATAAAGCTGTGGACATATTTCCCCATATCCTCTAGTATGTGCGTTATTGGGTTGGGTTATGGGGTGGTTGTCCTGGATTCCGACTGCCCAAAATGGCGACTATACACCTGTCAAGTTCTGCTACTTTCCCACCATGTTTATTTGCTGTCTCCCTCAATACCCTTCCTATTGTGTTATATGCACCACTTCCTTTAGACTGTAAGCTTGTTTGAGAGCAGGTAACAAAGAAAAAAAAATGAAATGACCCATGTTCATCTACCTATTGTTCCTGTAATGTTTTGTTATTGTCTAATTTGTTAAATTTCCCTTTTAATGTAAAGCGATGTGGGATAAGCTGGTACTATATAAATACCAATAATAATAATAATCAAACAATATCATATTAAAGGGACACTATAGTCACCAACAACTACAGCTTATTGAATTTGTTCTGGTGAGTAGAATCATTACCGTCAGGCTTTTTGCTGTAAACACTGTCTTTTCAGAGAAAATGCAATGTTTACATTACAGCCTAGTGATAACTTTACTGGCCACTCCTCAGATGGCTGCCTAAAATGCATCCAAACATTCAGTGTCTCCTCCCTCTGCATGCAGACACTGAACTTTCCTCATTGAGATCCATTTATTCAATTCATTTCTATGAGGAGACGCTGATTGGCCAGGGCTTTGTTTGAATTGTGCTGGCTCTGCCCCTGATCTGCCTCTTTGTCAGTCTCAACCAATCCTATGGAGAAGTATTGTGATTGGAACAGGCTACCACTTTTAATGATGTCAGCAGACTGCTTGTTTTCTGAGACAAACATCATGCAGAGTTACAGCTTCAGGCTTGCATACAGTGAGATGTTGCTATATTTAAATATATATATTTGGAGGCATGAGGGGCCCAGGGGGGCTAGATGGTGGTGTTAACACTATAGGGTCAGGAATACATGTTTGTGTTCCTGACCCTATAGTAATCCTTTAAGGTAAGACAAGCATGTTTTGCTTATTTGGAGTGAATGTTTGCCTACAGCAGTGAAAAAAATTAACAAAGTAAAAGTTTTATCCCTTTGAAAATGCAGATGGAAAAGAGATGTTATGGCAGGCTATTGCTGAAATCTCCAACATGATTGTCCTGATGACCCACACAAATTAAAAATCTAGAAACAGTGTATATCTGTTCATGAAGTGTGATTATCTGCTTACTTTATGTACTGAAACAACACCATAAGGTAGGCCCGTACTGGCCATCGGGTACACCGGGCAAATGCCCGGTGGGCCGCGGCCGACAGGGGAGATCAGTGTATCTCCCCTGCTGTGTGCCTTCATGGGCCGATGGGGAGACAAACTATCTCCCCACCTTCCCACAGGCACTGAGATGCGCCTGGGGAGGGAGGGAGAGAGGACTTCGCAAGAGAGAACTCTCACCGGACCACCAGGGATTTCCCACCAGGGCTACAAGGTCACCCCTCCTGGGCAAAGGTAAGAAGGAAGAGGGGACATAAATATTACAATAATAAAAAAAAATACATATTTTTTATTTTTACCCCACAGCACCCCAAACATCACACTACATCCCACACACACATTACACCCCACTGCATCCCTCACATGCACACACTATACCCCAAACACCCCACTGCAACCCGCACATGCACACACTACACCCCAAACACCCCACTGCATTCCTCACATGCACACACTACACCCCAAACACCACACTGCACCCCTCACATGCACACACTACACCCCAAACACCACACTGCACCCCTCACATGCACACACTACACCCCAAACACCACACTGCACCCCTCACATGCACACACAACACAACAAACATCACACTACACCATGAACAGAGCACCCCAAAAACACAAATACACATACACACTACACCCCACACACCACACAGCACCCCTCACACACCCTGCACCCCAAACACCACAGATCATCCCAAACACACAGTGCACCCTTCACACACACTCACACAGTGCAGTGCACCCCTGAGGAGTATAGTGATATAGCAATCCTCAGGGTAGATGCAGCCTTTTCCCTACACATGAGACAAGACTCTATGTTGAGGGTAAAACAGGAACTCCGCTTGAATGGTTCACACTGGCTTTTACACACAATCCTCATACATAGGAACACCCCCTGCACCTGATAGCGCACAGGATTATAGAATGCACAGACCAATAAAAACAGTGTAACAATGAATGACACTCCCACATACAGCACACAATCCCTCCCCTCTGCCTGTAATATAATTAAGGCAGATAATGCACTAACTTAATTATCCACAGGCAGATAAGAAACACATTTTTATAAAGTCCAATAAGTAACCCAAAACACAACATATCCCCATAAACATCCCCTGATAGCCCCGATTTGGGTGAACAACATATCAAAAAATCACCCAGATCGGCTCAAGGGTTCAGGAATTTCCTGGAAGTCATAGTTTTGACCGACCTTGCACATGGTCCTATGCCCAAAACAGTTAAATTAGGGTCCATGGTCGGTCTATCTTTATGGAGTACAAAAGTACTTACATTGCCTGAATGGAGCCTTTTAAAGTGTATCGGGTAAGATATATTGCAGGGCCCATAGTCACAGGGTAGGAGGCAAGCAAAGGCCCCTCCAAAAATCAGTGGGGAGGTCACTTTCGCCACAGGGGGGATATGATAGAAACAGTTAGAGGACAAAGGTTTAAAAATAATATCAGGAAGTATTACTTTACTGAGAGGGTAGTGGATGCACGGAATAGACTTCCAGCTGAAGTGGTAGAGGTTAGGTTAACACAGCGAGGGAGTTTAAGCATGTGTGGGATAGCCATAAGAGACCAATTAAAGTATTTAGAAAATCGGGTAGACTTGATGGGCTGAATGGCTCTTATCTGCCATCACATTCAATGTTTCTATGTTTCTGCAGTTGATTTCTTCTCCTACATTTCTGGTAGTGTTGGGCTATCCTTGGCTAGCCGAACACAATCCCTTGGTTAGTTCAAGGTCTTCTTGTCACAAAACCAGTTTGCTTAAAAATCAAACTTGTGCTGTCAATAAACATACCTACCATGACCCATTTTTCTACTGACATTCATATGCAATATAGGGATTTAAAAGAAGTAAAAAAAGGAAGCTGACAAACTCCCTCCTGTCAACTCCCAAAAGTCACTAGGACTTCTATTGAATTGTTCCCAGTGACTAATCCTCCCAAAGGTTCTGTATACCCTCTATCTATAAAAGAGAATACTGTCATGGTGGAATACTTAAAAGAAGCTCTCTAGAAAGGCTTTATTAGACTTTACTCATCTCCTGCTGGTGCTGGGTTCTTTATGGTTTCTAAGGGGATTGAATAAAATACCTATCTACAACATGTATCCAATCTATTTTATCCCAGAGCTGCTTGATAGTATTAAATGATCTATAATCTTCCAAATTAGATTTAAAGGGTGCTTATAATTTGGTTAGGATCCGTGAGGGGCATGAGTTGAAGACGGCTTTCAATAATAGAAGTGCATATATTGAAACTACTACACCATATTTTGTTTCTTGTCCTCTCTTTTGCATATTGATTTTTCCTGATTGGATTTTTAGAGTACTTTTAAGGTGCTGCTTCTTTCCTTTTTCCATCCTAATTTTTTTGTTCCTTTAACTCTATCTGCCTTCTTCTTTGTGGCGTCTCCCTTGCACTTTTCATGTCTATTTACTGATATCCTTGCTGTGCTATTGTTGCAAGAGGCTTCCTGCTCCTCCCCCGATTGATGTGGAGGACAATGGGGAATCTGAGATAGTCTGTCGTTGACTCCAGGTTTTCTAGGGACAAATTCCTATATCCTATTTATTGGCTTGTCTATAGTCCTGAGGAGTGTTCCTGGGTTGTTGCGCCTAATGTTCATGTCTCCCCATTTTGTTCGTGGCTTCCATGCCAGATTTCCTTTTTTTCCATCCTTGTCCCACAGAGTGGGTGGTCCTGAGAAGCGGAGTAATGTAAGGAGTTCCCTTATTAACTTACCGGCCCATCGATCATGAGGAGTTCCAATCCGGCAGAACGCTATTTTCCCAGTTCATGCCAACTCCTCTTGCAAAACTGATGTGGCAAATATGCAGCTGCATTATGACATCACAGATTACAAATAAAGGCATAATCACCAACCTGTCATGTTTTGGGGGGGTGATTATAGCAATTACGCCCCCACCCTATGAAACATCACAGTTCCAAATGCACAGTGCCCTGTTGTGGTTGCTCATTGACCCAAAAGCATGTATATATTATTCTGAATTACTGTTACTGACCTGACTATCCTCTTGACCATTCTGTATTCTGGTATCCCTGGTCTGGTGTTATCATCTATCTGATTTCCCTTGACTCTGGCAAATCCTATCTATTCTGTCAGTTTAAAGTGAAGTCTGGTCACTCTAAGGCTCGGTAACACACTTTATTACTGAGCATATAATCTATGTACTGGGATATATAATATTGAATATTCGTTATATCAATATTTATAATACAGGGAGTGCAGAATTATTAGGCAAATGAGTATTTTGACCACATCATCCTCTTTATGCATGTTGTCTTACTCCAAGCTGTATAGGCTCGAAAGCCTACTACCAATTAAGCATATTAGGTGATGTGCATCTCTGTAATGAGAAGGGGTGTGGTCTAATGACATCAACACCCTATATCAGGTGTGCATAATTATTAGGCAACTTCCTTTCCTTTGGCAAAATGGGTCAAAAGAAGGACTTGACAGGCTCAGAAAAGTCAAAAATAGTGAGATATCTTGCAGAGGGATGCAGCACTCTTAAAATTGCAAAGCTTCTGAAGCGTGATCATCGAACAATCAAGCGTTTCATTCAAAATAGTCAACAGGGTCGCAAGAAGCGTGTGGAAAAACCAAGGCGCAAAATAACTGCCCATGAACTGAGAAAAGTCAAGCGTGCAGCGATGCCACGCCATGCCACTTGGCTGCAACATCACTGGAGTGCCCAAAAGCACAAGGTGCGCAATACTCAGAGACATGGCCAAGGTAAGAAAGGCTGAAAGACGACCACCACTGAACAAGACACACAAGCTGAAACGTCAAGACTGGGCCAAGAAATATCTCAAGACTGATTTTTATAAGGTTTTATGGACTGACGAAATAAGAGTGAGTCTTGATGGGCCAGATGGATGGGCCCGTGGCTGGATTGGTAAAGGGCAGAGAGCTCCAGTCCGACTCAGACGCCAGCAAGGTGGAGGTGGAGTACTGGTTTGGGCTGGTATCATCAAAGATGAGCTTGTGGGGCCTTTTCGGTTGAGGATGGAGTCAAGCTCAACTCCCAGTCCTACTGCCAGTTCCTGGAAGACACCTTCTTCAAGCAGTGGTACAGGAAGAAGTCTGCATCCTTCAAGAAAACATGATTTTCATGCAGGACAATGCTCCATCACACGCGTCCAAGTACTCCACAGCGTGGCTGGCAAGAAAGGTATAAAAGAAGAAAATCTAATGACATGGCCTCTTTGTTCACCTGATCTGAACCCCATTGAGAACCTGTGGTCCATCATCAAATGTGAGATTTACAAGGAGGGAAAACAGTACACCTCTCTGAACAGTGTCTGGGAGGCTGTGGTTGCTGCTGCTGCACGCAATGTTGATGGTGAACAGATCAAAACACTGACAGAATCCATGGATGGCAGGCTTTTGAGTGTCCTTGCAAAGAAAGGTGGCTATATTGGTCACTGATTTGTTTTTGTTTTGTTTTTTGAATGTCAGAAATGTATATTTGTGAATGTTGAGATGTTATATTGGTTTCACTGGTAATAATAAATAATTGAAATGGGTATATATTTGTTTTTTGTTAAGTTGCCTAATAATTATGCACAGTAATAGTCACCTGCACACACAGATATCCCCTAACATAGCTAAAACTAAAAACAAACTAAAAACTACTTCCAAAAATATTCAGCTTTGATATTAATGAGTTGTTTGGGTTCATTGAGAACATGGTTGTTGTTCAATAATAAAATTAATCCTCAAAAATACAACTTGCCTAATAATTCTGCACTCCCTGTATATTGGTAATATTAACATTGGTTTTTATTTGATTTTTTTCTACCAGCTGCCAAATAATCTTTTTACATTTTGGTCTCATTTTCAGCAGTCCAGTGGTGTTGGGCCAACTGAAATTCAGACTAAATTCAGGCCTGTTTGTGGCCAGCATTGAAAAATCAGGACATTGTTAAATAGTGTGAAAAAGGTCTAGATTTTGCAGACTGAATGGTATGCAGCCGGATGGTTTTTCTACATTTGGTATAGGGCCATTTGTACTAGTGAATAACCCCCTCAGGTTTATTTACTAAAATGAGAATTCAAAGTAAATTTCAAATTTAATTTTAAAATAGCCTAAATCGAAAAGTTCTCTAAGCCAGCTATACTTTCAGTTCAGCCACGCTAGCCTTAAATTTGAAATTCACCTTTGATTCTCATTTTAATAAATAAATCTGAGTTTCATGTCTGGTACACTGCTATAAATCACAATTTAAAATCATTGACTATAGTTTAGTAGTTACTGAGTTACAGAACTGCTTCTCTTTTAAAAAAATGCCCGGATTCCTTTATTGTACACTCTCCCATCTCCCTACTGTTTGACTTGTTTGGTCAAGCCTGCGTGACAAATTCAATATTTAGTGGCTCTCCTCTGACATCACTCATTGCTACTGTGTTAGGATTGAAGAGCGGAAACTGGATACATCAACGGACAGACCCCATGTGCATCACTGAGAATGAAGGAGCTGATTAGCATTCAAGTAGTCATTTGGTTTTTGTTCATTTTATTGATTTTGATCAAATAGTCTAGCGACTATAGCAGAGTTGGAAAATGTTTCCAAATAAATTATTTCTCCCTAAATTTTGTCATTCATACTTAATTTACTTAAATTTTGTGTTTATTGCATAACCCTGCCTTTATGGAAGGTTGAACTTGATGGACTTTTACTTTAAGTAAAATATATAAAATTAAAGTATTGTAAAGTCATATAATAAAATACATACATACACAAACAAAACTAAAATAAAATTACATTGGAAATACGTGGTTATCATTTTGTGGGGAGTCTAGAAAACGGATACCCAGTACTTCCATATTAACTCTTCACGACAGCCATAGATTACGTCTGTGTTGACAGAATAAGAAAAAGTGGTTTTATGATTGACATCTCCTTCCAACAAATATGCTCCAGCTTTGAACCCAGCTAAGTAATTATCATCATAAGATCATCATTAATGTCATAACTGTTGCATACTAAAATTACATAAGGTGTTGCTTTAAGTATTAGCATAATACTCAATTAAGTACATATTGTTGTCAAAACAAAGTGAATAAGAGGATAAGAAGGTATTTAAGAGAATTTAAATAGAAAATTGTCTGTGTCTAGCTAATAAAATGTAATGCCATTTGGGAGACTAATAGTACAAACCAAACTTGTCAGAAACTGTTCTAAGCTAAATTTTTTGGCTCAGTAAAATATATTGTATTTAATCACCAAAGAACTGAGCCTTCCCATCCTATAAATCTATTTGGTATCTTCATTTAAAAGGCTTTAGACAATGTTTCCTTTCATAATACGACTTCAAGTGTGTTTAATCCCCATAATTTTTAAGCATAAAATAGAAATAATTTTATAGTATGAAATGTCTTAAGATACTGTTATTATACAGTGGCTTAAAGATTCTGAAATATATAACTGCTCTTTCCTTCTAAGAGTGGAACTTATTAAAATTAAATTAAGGGAATGGCAATTGTTCAACTAATTTTCACTGATCAGCCACAACATTAAAACTACCTGCCTTTGCTGCTTAAAAAGCTATGATGCGGCGAGGCATGACTCCACAAGAAGCTCTCTGAACATGGCATCTGCACAAAGACATTAGTAGCAGGTCCTTTAAGTCCTGCACATTGTGAGATAGGGCCTCCATGTGTGGAATTTGTTGTTCCAGTACATGCCACAGATGCTCAGTCGGATTGAGATCAGGGCAATTTTGATGCAAAGGCAACACACCTTGAACTCTTTGTCATGTTCCTCAAACCATTCCTGATTTTTTTTTGCCACTGCCATCAGGTAATATAATTGCCATGAAGGGGTGCATGTGGCCTGCAGCAATCTCCAGGTAGATGGTATGTGTCAAAGTAACATCTACATGAATGTACGGACCCAAGGTTTCAAAAAAAAGAAATTGCTCTGAGCATAACTCTGACTCCTCTGGCCTGCATTCATCCAATAGTGCATCCTACTGACATCTCTTATCCAATTAAATGAGGCACACGCCTGGCTATCCACTTAAACCAAAGGAAATTTCATCAGACCAGACAATGTTCTTCCATTGCTCTATAGTGCAGTTCTAAAACTCATGTCCCCATCGAAGATGTTTTCGGCAGTGGACAGGAGTCATCATGGGAAATCTGACCAGTCTGCAGTTTTGACATCCTTCTATTATGGCCAGCATTACATTATTCAGCAATTTGAGCTACAGTAGTTCTTCTGCATGATAGGACCATATTGACTAGCTTTCGCTCATCACATGCATTAATGACCCTTGGGCACCTATGACCCTTCCACTGGTTGTACTTCCTTGTACCACTTTTGGTAGGTACTAACCACTGTATACTGGGAACACCCTATAAATCTTGCCATTTTGGAGATGTTCTGACACCGTTGTCTAGCCATTACTAATTGGCCATTGTCAAAGTCACTCAAATCTTACAAATTCGGGTAAGTAACAAAATGTGTCTGCTTCGGCAATTAGGACCAATGGTATTCGGTATGGCACTTCGACAATTCAGAACTTTGGCAATTCAGATCCTAATCTCTAACCTGAACTTTAAACCCTAATCCCTAACTATAACCTTAACCCCTAACCCTAACCACTTGTTTTGCCACTTTTCAGAAATCCGAAGCAATTCGGAACTTCAGCAATTCGGCTTGGTACGGCACTTGTGACATTTTTCTCATCCTCCATCTTGCAGCCGCTTAGTAGATAACTCCCTAATTCCCACGGTGTTAGGGAGCTATCTACTTAAAGGCTGAAAGACCTAAATTGGTCCTTCAGCCAAATTTACTAATACTAAGTAAGTATGACTTAGTATTAGTAAATTATGCCTCTACTCGCTGTACCTATGGCTGCTCACTTTAAAAAAAAATAGAAATAATAAAAAAAAACTATTGCCCCCCCGGCCCCTATCCCTGAACGGCGGGTGGGGGTCCTACAGTAAATAAAGGGGGGGACCTAATGTTCTCCCCCCTGGCCCCACCCCTGAGCGGTGGGTGGGGGTCCTAAATACTAATAAGCGGGGGACCTAATGTCCACCCCATGGTCTCCACCCCTAAATACCTAAATACTAGTAAGGGGGGACCTAATGTCCTCCCCGCTGGCCCCCACCTCTGAGCGGTGGGTGGGCGCCCTAAATACTAATAAGTGGGGGACCTAATGTCCTCCCCCTGGGCAGGTGGGGGCTTTAAATAAAAATAAGGGGGGGACCTATTGTCCATCCTCTCTGGCCCCCACCCCTGAGCAGCGGGTGGTGGCCCGAAATAAAAATGTTACCCCCCAGGTGACTAGGGGTCCCCAAACCCCTAGTCACCCCCTCCCACAAAATAACTAACCCCTAACTACCTGCCTCATCCTAATAATAATGAGGGGGGCCATTAACTAAGTACCTGTAAAAAAAAATAAAACTTACCATTTGATGTTTTCTTTCTTCTAAAATCTTGTTTTTTCAGCCCCCAAAAAGGCCAAATAAAAAAAACGAGCGCAAACAAAAAAAATCTATCTTCACCCATGGAGGGCTCCGCGCAGACTGAGCTCTGCAGGGTGGGGGAACGCTTATAAAGCCTTGCCCCGCCCTGCAATTAGGCTCAGAGCACTCTGATTGGTGGGTTTAAGCCATCCAATCAGAGTGGTCTGACAGGTAAGTCTCTACATTTACTTGTCAGAGTGCTCTGTTTAATTTTACACAGCGTGGGAAAGTTCTTTTGAATTTTCCCATGCTGTGTAATTTGACTCATAACACTCTGATTCGTGGATTAAGTGTCGAAGTGCCTAAATTATTTAAAAAAAAATATTTTGTGTGTGCGTATGTGTGCTTATGAATGTGTGTATGAGTCTTTGTGTGTGTTTATGTGTGAGTCTGTGTGTTTGTATATTACCATGTGTGTGCATGTGCACACGTGAATATATATGAATGTATATGTGTGTATTATAAATAGATATATATATCATATTTAAAAAAAAAAAATTCCAAGCATTTTTTTGACATTATAAATAACAATAAACATCAATATATTCCTTTATTATTATTATTATGGCTATTTATATAGCGCCAACAGATTCTGTAGCACTTTACAATATTATGAGAGGGGGTATTTAACTATAAATAGGACAATTACAAGAAAACTTACAGGACCGATAAGTTGAAGAGGACCAAATGAGCTCACAGTCTATAGTAGGTGGGGTATAAAACACATTAGGACAGGAAATAGCAATCAAATAAGGTGGGAGTGAAGCAAAGCTGGAGGAGAGAGTAAAGTGCTGACCTTTAGGAGAGCGCAAGAGACCAGTATTAGAGGTAAAGGTTAGTCTGGGAGGCCATAAGCTTTCCTAAAGAGATGGGTTTTAACCCATTTGTGACCAAGGACGTATCAGGTACATCCGACAAAAAACGGTCCTTAAGATACATCCATGGCGAATTAGAGTGCTAGAAGCGATCATGATCGCTTCCAGCAGCTCTAATAGCTGCCAGGAGAACACCGAGTGATCGTTCCCCCTGGAGCTATCACTTCCGGGTTGCTCCATGTGGAGCCCAGCAGTGAGGCAGAGCATCAGAAGCCTTCAAGCAGGCTTCCAATGCTCTGCCTGTACTTGCCTCGAGGGGTCGAGGTACTCAGTAAATATATATATATATTTTTTTTTTAAAATAAGTAATTAAATATCTATATTTTTTACATTTAACCTCTACCCTCCCTCCCTCTCCCGATGTACTTACCGATCGCCGCCATTCCCCTGCTAAGCCCAGACAGCCCTCCCTCTTCAATTTAGGACCCCTAAGGGCCATGTGACCACTTTACAAAAGGGGTCACATGGCCGCAATAGGTGTCCACAGTGCTGCCAGCAGGGGGACTGCCTGAACTGACAGTCAGTCCCCCTGCTGGTGAAAAAAGTTAAAAAAAATCAAAAATAAAATAAAAGGTAATAAATTAATATATACATATATTTACACATATATTATATCTATATATATAATATATTTGTATATATATATCTTATATACATCGTCATACTATGTGTATTTTTTATTAATATATACATATATTAATAAAAAATACACTTAGAGTAAAATTACACATGTATATATATAATATGTTTAAAAAACCCTTCAAGCAGAGGTCCTAAGAGTCAGGGATATCAATAGAGGAGATTTCCTTATTGATCATCCTAAGAGGGATTCCAACTCGAATCATAAATTTAAGTATTCCTTCAGTACTCAGTTCAATTCTAAGGCCTTCTCAATCCAGCGCATTCTCAAGAAACATTGGTCTATTCTCCAGCACGATGAGTACTTGGGAAGAGAATTGCCAGATAGACCACAAGTTATATACAGGAAGGGTAGGAACTTTGCCACCTATTTGACGCCTAGTCTGTTTTCTAATAAAGAGAGACCGGTTTATACTAGAAAAGGTTTTTATACTTGCGGGCATTGCAAGGCATGCCGTTTTGTACCATCACATACACATTCCTTCTCCAGTACGACTACTGGAGAAACTTTTAAAATCCAAAGACAGACCACCTGCTCTTCCACACATGTTGTGTACCTCCTCACATGTGAATGTGGTGCACAATATGTGGAAAGGACGGGTAGGAATGCGCACAAAATCACTCTATTCCTGAACATTGTAACATCTGTCCTTTGGATGCAAGAGGTGGGAACCTTGTTCTGAAATTAAGACAACGAGAGGGTTTTGGATACACAGGCTCAAAACACTTCAGCCTTTAGGGCTGAATGTGGATTTTGATTTAGTTTATTTCTTATGATTTCTTATTTCTTATGATTTACTAGGGTGTACAGTAGTTGAGTTTATGGTCACCCCTATTTTATATTTTTTATATTTTTTATTCACATTTCCATCCATTCATTTTTATTTTTTTTATTTCATTTTTATATTTATTTATTTTTATTTTTATTTTTATTAATGTGATCCTTTGATCAATTTTTTTCTTCTTTGAGTTGGTTTTTACATTTTTTACCTTTTTATTTTTGAGCCAATCATTTTTTTCATTCTTTTCATTATTTTTTTTTCATTAAAAATATTTTTATTTACCAAGTGTCTCCAGATTCCATCTAATATGTCTGATGCATTGCAGATTCAGTGTGACTCTAACTGATATGGTTGGTGCACATTTGATGTGGGATACTATTTAAGTATAACTATGGGGTATTGTTTATATTTCATATTTTAACTTTGCATTAACTAGGAATCATACTTTATTTTTATGAGAAGACATTATAATATGCAGTAAACTATGTGTTAGATACAGTATAACAATGCTTCATCCTTTTTCTATCCATATACGTTTGTTTTAACAGAGAGCCCCATACGAAGATATGGAAAGTGTTGGAACGCATCTTTGCGTTCTAGACGCAATGACGTCATTGAACTTAGCGGACTCATGATCTCAACTTCCGGGTATGTGAAATGCATCTGCGTTCCAAGGGGAATTACTGGATCTTCTTATATGGATTCCAGTGACCCGGAGGATTACCAACAGATGAGAAACAGAAGAGAGATTGGCTGACACCTGAAGGAGGGACCTTTAAAAGAAGATTTCCGTTTTCTCTACAGATTACAGCACTTTATGTATTTTACAAGCATTTTAATACTCCTGATGAAGTCTCTGTGAATAAGACCAAACGCATAGAATTAGTTTGTATTTGTTATTTTATTTTGTGATATATGCTGCTGGCTGTTTGTGCCTACTGTTCCTGTGAAGACTCCAGACACAGAGATTGCTGTAACGTGGACTGGGGAGCATGAGAACATTTTTGATGGGCATTTTTTATTCATTTCTGTCTTGTAAGTTTGACCATTAAAGTGTACATTTTTTATTTAAATCAGTGTTGCACTATGATTTTCTGATTTCTCTTCACATGAATTTCTGAATCTATGAACGACTTATGATATCTTTCTGGGGATATCAACATTCTTTCTGATGAGCCTGAACTCTTTGGCATTTTGTGAGTGCAACTTTTAATCCTGGGGGTCATTTAATATTATGTTATCACCCTATGAGCATTTTCTACATCCTATATTTTTAGGTATATTTTGTTTTCTATTTATGTATGAGGATTGAGAGGAATCCTTTATTTATACCATAACTCCAAAAGGGGTATTTACCTTTTGCTGATTTTATATTTCTGCACCTGGGTGATCTATACTCTGTTTTTTTTCTATATATAATGCATATATATGATTTCATTATAAGTGTGCTTTCAAAATACACTTATAATGAAATCATATATGCATTATATGTATAGTATATTATAAAATGCTTTAATTATAATATATTATACATGTATAGGAAATAAAAGTATGTGTGTGTATAAATATGTATAATATATCAGAAAGCATTTTATAATATGTTATACATATATAATGCATTATACACACACACACGTGTATTTTTTGTATATGTGTGTGTATATACAGTGGCGTACACACAATCCATGGGGCCCTGGTGCGAAACTGATCCGTGGGCCCCCCCTCCCCTGATACATGCCCCCCCCTCCCCCGATACATGCCCCCCCATCCCTCCTGACACATACAGACACACATACACACACAAACATACACACAGACAGACACACACACACCCCTCGACAGACACATACATACAGACAGACACAAACATATATATATATATACACACTTACAGACACACACAGACACATACATACACAGACACATGCATACAGAGACACAGACACATGTCTCATACATAGACATACACATACATACAGGGCCCCATGGATTGTGTGTACGCCACTGCATACATGGACATACACACACATACATACAGAGAGAGACAGACACACATACATAGACACACGTACATACAGAGACACACACACATACATACAGAGAGACACACAAATACATACAGACACACATACAGAGACACACAGACACACATACAGAGAGACACAGACACACACACACATATAGAAACACAGACACACACACATACAGAGACACACACATATAGAAACAAAGACACACACATATAGAAATTGTTTCCTACCTTGTGACTTTCCCTGGGGTCCAGTGAGGGCTCAGGGATGGGAGTCAGAGTTCCCACTCTGACTCCCTTCTCCTCCTCCTTCCTCCCGCGCGGGCTGATAGTTGGGAGGAGTGACCGGGGAATCACTTCCTCCTAGCGATGATGTAATCACAGGGGGCCCGGTCGTGCTGTTAAAGCGCCCAGCACAGACCGGGCCCTCTCACAATCCTGACAGCATGGGCCACCCATATGCAGCCCCGGTGGTTTGCCGCGCGGGCCGGGGCCACCAAACGTGGCAATTTGTACCCGGTTGCAGCGGTCCACAGGGCGTCCGGGCCCCCTGGAGTGCCGGGCCTGGTCGCAGCTGCGACTGTGGTATGTACGTCACTGTGTATATATATTGCTGTTTAGTGGATAGGTGAGTGTGCTGGATCTTGTGTTTTATATATATATATATATATATATATATATATATATATATATATATATATACATACATACATACATACACACACGTATTATATGTGTGTGTGCATATATAATGGAAGAAAGTTTTTTTGTAAAAAAACAAATAAAAATGCTAACTTTGGCCAGCATTTGTGACTACTACAAAAGACTGGACCCCATTTTGAATACCCTGGGTTGTCTACATTTGAAAATGGTATGCCATGATGGGGTAATTTCACATTCCTGGGCTACCATATGATCTCAAAAGGCAACACAGAGCCAGGAAACCAATCTGGCAAACTGAATTGGGCAAGCCCTATACTGACCCTGTACCTTTTCAAAACACCATAAAATCTGTACACAGGGGGTATTGTTATACTCGGGAGACTTTGTTGAACACAAATATGAGTGTTTAAAACAGTAAAACTTATCACGTCGATGAAATCACCAATTAAAGTGCAGTTTTTGTGCAAAAAACAAATATGAACACTAAATTTGGCAAGCGTTTGTGGCTAAGTTGCTACTACAAAAGACTGGACATACCCCATTTTGAATACTGTGGGTTGTCTACTTTTACAAATGATATTTCATGATGGGGTTAATTTTTATTCCTGGGCTGCTATACGGTCTCAAAGGCAACATAGGCCCAGCAAACCAATCTGGCAAATTTCAATGTGCAAACATGGAAAAGGGGAAAGCCCTACATTTGACCCCTGTAAGTTTGCAAAAATCCATAAAACCTGTACATTGGGGGCACTGGTGAACTCAGGAGATGTTGCTGAACACATGTTCTTTGGCAGTAATACATAACAGGGGCCTTAATTACAATGTGTATGAAATATAACACAAAAAAATGACTACGCAAAAGGTTGACAACGACTGGTGGTACAATTAGTGCATGGAAAGTGTTAAAATACCACCATTTGAAATTCCCTAGGGTGTCTACTTTTTCACAAATATATATAGTTTGGTGGGGGTAAATTACATTGGGCGGCTTCAAAAATGTCCCAAATAGGACATGGGTGCATAATGACCAGCTGAGAAATTCCAAGTTAGAATACTGGAATGCACACCCTCCAAATAAGGTCTTTTAGCCCCCAGAGAACCCGACACACCTATACATGATGGGGTATCACTGTACTCAGGAAATGTTGCTGAACACATATTGAGGTGTTCTTTGGCAGTAACCCTTAAAGTACTCCGTACATGTATTCATAAATTGCTAATGTGTGTCCCCCCAAAAAAAATCCCCAATTATTATTTATTTTTTTAAGTTTGGCATAGATTGGTGGTAAAATGGTTGCATGAAAAGAGTCAAAATATCGCAATTTTAATATCTTGGGTTGTCTTCTTTTAAAAAATATATACATGTGAAGGGTTATTCAGGGATTCCTAACAGAAATCAGTGTTACAATTTTGAAAAAAATGGTTTGGAATTAGCAAAGTGTCACTTGTACTTATAGCCCTATAACTTTTCAAAAAAAAAAGCTAAGAACATGTTAACTAGTGATGTCGCGAACACAAAATATTCGGTTTGCGAACGGCGAACGCGAACTTCCGCAAATGTTCGCGAACCGGCGAACCGGGCGAACCGGGCGAACCGCCATAGACTTCAATGGGCAGGCGAATTTTAAAACACACAGGGACTCTTTCTGGCCACAATAGTGATGGAAAAGTTGTTTCAAGGGGACTAACACCTGGACTGTGGCATGCCGGAGGGGGATCCATGGCAAAACTCCCATGGAAAATTACACAGTTGATGCAGAGTCTGCTCTTAATCCATAAAGGGCATAAATCACCTAACATTCCTAAATCACAATGGATATGGATTGACACCTGACATATAACATATTGACACCTTGACATATGGATTGACACCTGTCCTCAGAGCCCCTGATACACACTGACACAGAGCAGAATAGAGACTGTTCCTCCTACATAGGGTCACTTGGCAGATATGGATTGAAACCTTTCCTCAGAGCCCCTGATACACACTGACACAGAGCAGAATAGAGACTGTTCCCCCTACATAGGGTCACTTGGCAGATATGGATTGAAACCTGTCCTCAGAGCCCCTGATACACACTGACACAGAGCAGAATAGAGACTGTTCCTCCTACATAGGGTCACTTGGCAGAAATGGATTGACTGTTCCCCCTACATACACACTATTGGATCTCGCAAAACTTACCAAGGATCTAAATCATGTTCCCGTATCGTACATGAAAAACCTACTCATACAAAATCTCTTCCCAAACGTCATTTCGTTCAAAGTGGAGAGAATGTTAAAAATATATATTTTTGTTCTGAGTGTGAGAAATGCTTTTCAGCTGCTTCTAATCTTAAGCATCATTTGAGGAGCCATACAGGAGAGAAACCTTATTTTTGTTCTGATTTTGGGAAATATTTCTCTCAAAGAGGCCACTTTTATATTCAATCTATAACAGTGAAAAAAGTTTTTTGGTTTTAAATGCAAGCTATTGTGACACCAGTGAGTGAGTGGTGGCACTGGGCACAGTATCCACTGTGAGCCTGACACACCCGCTTTGAGAAAACTAACTGCTATTCAATCTATAACAGTGAAAAAAGTTTTTTGTTTTTAAATGCAAGCTATTGTGACACCAGATATGAGTGGCACTGTGAACTGGCAGAGGTTGGCAGAGTACACGCTGTAGAGCTGACACACCCGCTTTGAGACAACTAACTGCTATTCAATCTATAACAGTGAAAAAAGTTTTTTGTTTTTAAATGCAAGCTATTGTGACACCAGTGAGTGAGTGGTGGCACTGGGCACAGTATCCACTGTGAGCCTGACACACCAGCTTTGAGACAACTAACTGCTATTCAATCTATAACAGTGAAAAAAGTTTTTTGGTTTTAAATGCACGCTATTGTGACACCAGATATGAGTGGCAAAGTACACTGGCAGAGGTCTGCAGAGCACACACTGAAGGAGGCCTGACACCCGCTTTAAGGACATTGACTGCTATTAGCTTACACTGAAAAACTTTTTTTCTTTGTAAAAGCACGCTATAGAGACACCAGATATGAGTGGCAAAGTACACGGGCAGAGGTCTGCAGAGCACAAGCTGAAGGAGGCCTGACACCCGCTTTAAGGACACTGACTGCTATTAGCTTACACTGAAAAACTTTTTTCTTTGTAAAAGCACGCTATAGAGACACCAGATATGAGTGGCAAAGTACACGGGCAGAGGTCTGCAGAGCACACGCTGAAGGAGGCCTGACACCCAGACGCTTGCAGACAACTAACTGCTAACTTCTTTTTAAATGTCAAGCTTAAGCTATTGTGACACCAGATATGAGTCGTGGCACTAGGCAAATGGGCACAGTATCCACTGTGAGCCTGACACACCCGCTTTAAGGACACTGACTGCTATTTAATCTATAACAGTGAAAAAAGTTTTTTGTTTTTAAATGCAAGCTATTGTGACACCAGTGAGTGAGTGGTAGCACTGGGCACAGTATCCACTGTGAGCCTGACACACCCGCTTTAAGGACACTGACTGCTCTTCAATCTATAACAGTGAAAAAAGTTTTTTGTTTTTAAATGCAAGCTATTGTGACACCAGATATGAGTGGTGGCACTGACTGGGCAAATGGGCACAGTATCCACTGTAAGCCTGACACAGAAGCTGGCAGCAGTGGCAGACAACTAACTACTATTCAATCTATAACAGTGAAAAAAGTTTTTTGTTTTTAAATGCAAGCTATTGTGACACCAGTGAGTGAGTGGTGGCACTGGGCACAATATCCACTGTGAGCCTCACACACCCGCTTTAAGGACACTGACTGCTATTCAATCTATAACAGTGAAAAAAGTTTTTTGTTTTTAAATGCAAGCTATTGTGACACCAGATATGAGTGGTGGCACTGACTGGGCAAATGGGCACTGTATCCACTGTGAGCCTGACACAGAAGCTGGCAGCAGTGGCAGACAACTGCTATTCAATCTATAACAGTGAAAAAAAGTTTTTTGTTTTTAAATGCAAGCTATTGTGACACCAGATATGAGTGGTGGCACTGACTGGGCAAATGGGCACAGTATCCACTGTGAGCCTGACACAGAAGCTGGCAGGCAGGCAACTGCAATTACATTACACAGAAAAAAAAGCAGACTGATGTTCTAGCCCTAAAAAGGGCTTTTTGGGGTGCTGTCCTTACAGCAGAGATCAGATGAGTCCTTCAGGACTGTAGTGGACACTATATACCCTAACCTAGCTATGCATTTCCTTATCTAATCAACAGCAGCTACACTTTCCCTCCTCTCACTAAGCATGCAGCTTGAGAATGAATCTAAAATGGATGCTGTCCGGTAGGTGGGAGGGTCTGCTAGGGAGGGTGTGCTGCTAATTGGCTGGAATGTGTCTGCTGACTGTGAGGTACAGGGTCAAAGTTTACTCAATGATGACGAATAGGGGGCGGATCGAACCGCGCATGCAACCGTTCGGTGCATCACTAATGTTAACATTGGCCATTTCTAAACTCAGGACAAAATTTAGAAACTATTTAGCATGGGTGTTTTTTGGCAGTTCTAGATGCGTAACAGATTTTGGGAGTCAAAGTTAGAAAAAGTTTATTTTTTTTTCATTTTATTTTATAAAACAATTTATAGTAAGTAATTTAATGGCGAGAAAAACGGTATATAATATGTGTTGGTACAGTAAATGAGTAAGAAGTAAATTACAGCTAAACACAAACTCTGCAGAAATGTAAAAAGAGCCCTGGTCGATATGAAAATAGAAAAAAAGGTCAATACAGGGAGCCAATGTAAGGACTGACAGAGGGGTGAGGTGTGAGAGGACTGACTAGAGAGGAAAATAAGTCTGGTGGCCGCATTCATTACAGACTTTTGGGAAGACCAATTAGGAGAGGGTTACAATAATCCATGCGGGAAATTACTAGAGCATGGACAAGCTTCTTGGTAGCATCTTGCGTAAGAAAGGGGCAGATGTGGGCTATGTTTTTAAGATGGAATCTACAGGATTTGGCAACATACTGGATGTGAGGCTTAAAGGTGAGGCCTGAATCAAGTATGACGCCAAGACAGCGTGCTTGCAAGGATGGACTTAACTTGAAGGGAGAACGAAAGGGGAGGTTCAGTATTAGGAGGAGGAAAGAGATGGAGCTCAGTTTTAGAGAGATTGAGTTTCAGAAAGCGGGAGGACATCCAGTCAGAGATGGAAGAAAGGCAAGCAGTGACACGTTGCAGGACGGCAAGGGAGAAGTCCGGAGAGGAGAGATATATCTGGGTGTCATCAGCCTACAGGTGGTAGTCGAATCCAAAAGAAATAATAAGTTTGCCAAGAGAGGCAGTATAAAGAGAAAATAGAAGGGGACCAAGGACAGAGCCTTGGAGGACTCCAACCGGGACAGAATGAGGGGAGGAGGTATCATTAGAAAAGGAGTCACTGAATGAGCATTGGGAGAGATAACAGGAAAACCACGAGAGGACAGAGTCACAGAGACTGAGTGGTTAAAGAGTTTGAAGAAGGAAAACATGGTCAACAGTGTCAAAGGCAGCAGGTCAAGAAGAATTAATATGGAGTAGAGGCCTTTGGATTTAGCTGCGATTAGGTCATTAGTAACTTTGGTAAGAGCAGTCTCAGTGGAGTGGAGAGCGCTGAAGCCAGATTGAAGAGGGTCAAGGAGAGAGCTGGAATTGAGGAAGTGAGACATTCCAGAAGACTTTCCTTTATCGTACAAACTTTACAAATCTTATTGGCCAATGCCGATACAATGTGATACCTTACAATTACTTTAAAGGTATTGTCAAGTATGAAAAAGGGCATTTATTCTCAGGATGAGAATATCATTTTGCCTCTTTATAAATCACTGGTAAGACCACATATTGAATATGCTGTGCAATTTTGGGCACCTGTTCTAAAGAAGGATATTATGGCATTAGAAAAAGTGCAGAGGCAGGCTACAACATTAATAAAAGGAATGGAACATATCAGCTATGAAGAAAGTTTAACAAGTTTAGAAAAACGTTGCCTGATAGGGGATATGATAACATTATACAAATATATTCGGGGCCAATACAAACCATTGGGTGAAAATCTATTCACAAACCGGACGTTACATAGGACACGAGGTCATGCGTTTAGACTGGAAGAAAGAAGATTTTGTCTAAGGCAAAGGTTCTTTTACTGTAAGAACAATAAGGATGTGGAATTTTCTGCCTGAAGAAGTGGTTTTATCAGAGTCCATACAGATGTTCAAACATCGACTAGATGCATAATTGCAAAAACAGAATATTCAAGGATAAAATCTTTCAATGTAGGGTAATAGCTGCTTGATCCAAGGATAAATCTGACTCCCATTCTGGGATCAAGAAGGAATTTTTTTCCTAGCTTGTTGCAAAATTGGAAGTGCTTCAAACTGGTTTTTTTTTGTCTTCTTTTGGATCAACATTAAAAAAAACAAATGTGAGGAAGATTGAACTTGATGGACGCAAGTCTCTTTTTAGCCATGTAACTATGTAACTATGTAAATTATCCTTTCATAATTTTTCTTTTCCTGTTTTCTCTTTATATATCTATATTCTTTTCCCCCAAATTTAAATATCCGTAAAGTAGGTATATCGGAACATAACACATAATTTAGACTACATTAATAATTATTTCTTGTAATTTATTTTTTTCTTTATCGTACATTCTAGTAATTGTTTACCTATTTTATCTATGTTTTGCATATATTTTTTCCTCCTTTTTCTATTTTCTTTTTTTTTAATGTGCATGTGTGTATGAATGTTAGCGTAGGTGTGTAATTTCCCTAAAAAAAGGTATTTGGGGTAGTGCAGAGGGAGACAAAATTATATGTATTTCTAGTTAAGGGGGCTGTGCCAAAATACATTTCCGCCAGGGTTGCAATGTATTCTACATACGACTCAAATGTTGGTAAAATATTCACATCGCATATAGACATATAGCTTTCCAAATATAGTTGACAAATCAACATTGAGGTTTTTGCACCCCTTCCATTCATTTTTATTTATTTATTTATGTATTTATAAAATATTTTACCAGGATGGATACATTGAGATTTCTCTTCTCTTCAAGTATGTCCTGGGTTCACAAAACATTGCATTGTTACAATAGGATACAATATTACAAAAATACAATATACAAACAGTATGTATATATTGTATAAACATTATATATACAACCTGTTCCAAATTATTATGCAAATTTTATTTAAGTGTCACAAAGATTAAATATTTTTTGTTTTTCAGTTTAACTCATGGATGGCATTGTGTCTCAGGGCTCTTTTGACCACTGAAAACAATCTCGGACACTTGTGATAATTAGATTGCCAGGTGAGCCCAATTTAAGGAAAAACTACAAAAGGAGGGTGTTCCACATTATTAGGCAGAGCACCATTTTCATGCAATATGGGGAAGAAAAAGGATCTCTCTGCTGCCGAAAAGAGTGAAATAGTTCAATGCCTTGGACGAGGTATGAAAACATTAGATATTTCACGAAAACCTAAGTGTGATCATCGCACTATTAAGAGATTTTTGGCTGATTCAGAGCACAGACAGGTTTGTCATATTGAGGAAGATTTCTGCCAGATCCATGCATCAGATCAAGAGAGCAGCTGCTAGAATACCATTACATAGCAGCAAACAGATATTTGAAGCTGTTGGTGCCTCTGGAGTCCCACGGACATCAAGGTGTAGAGTCCTCCAGAATCTTGCAACTGTGCATAAACCTTCTATTTGGCCACCACCAACCAATGTTCACAAGCAGAAACGGCTGCATTGGGCAGAAAAATACATGAAAACTCATTTTCAAACAGTCCTGTTTACTGATCAGTGCCGTGCAACCCTGGATAGTCCAGATGGATGGAGTAGTGGATGGTTGGTGGACAGCCACCCTGTTCCAACAAGGCTGCAACGTCAGCAAGGCGGTGGTGGAGTTACGTTTTGGGCTGGAATCATGGAAGAGATCTGGTCGGCCCCTTTAGGGTCCCCGAAGGTGTAAAGATGACCTCTGCAAAGTATGTTGAGTTTCTGACTGACCACTTTCTTCCCTGGTACAGAAGGAAGAACTATGCTTTCCGTAATAAAATCATCTTCATGCATGACAATGCACCATCTCATGCTGCAAAGAATACCTCTGCATCAATGGCTGTTATGGGGATAAAAGAAGAGAAAGTCATGGTGTGGCCTCCATCCTCCTATTGAGAACCCTTGGAGCATCCTCAAGCAAAAGATCTATGAGGGTGGGAGGAAGTTTACATCCAAACAGCAGCTCTGGGAGGCTATTCTGACATCTTGCAAACAAATTCAAGCAGAAACTGTCCAAAAACTCACAAGTTCAATAGATGCAAGACTTGTGAAGCTGCTATCAAATAAGGGGTCCTATGTTAAAATGTAACATGACCTGTTAAAATGTTTAAAAAGTTAAAATGTTGTTATAAGTTTGATTGAAATAGCTTTTGATTTAAGTAAATTTGCTGCAAACACAACAAATGACAATTTTCAATTCTTTACAACCTATAAAGTGTTTTGAAACTTACTGTGCGTAATAATTTGGAACAGTGCATTGTAAGTTTTTTATGTTTTAAAAAAAATGCTGTTATCATTAGGAGGTTTGTTCAATAAAATGTGAATTGTACTCTTAATTGTTGATAACATGGGAATTATGCTGACTGTTATTTACATCAGGTAATAGGAGTAGGTGATGTGTCGAGTCCCACAAGGGGAAACCAACATCAGGAGAGCTCCACTGTATAAGAAATGAGGAAGGGAGGCCCTACCTTTAATCAATCTAAGGATAAAAAGGGATATGCAAACAAAAAGTATAACTTGAAAAAAAGGGAGATCTACTAAACAGTGCCCAGGGGATCAATTGTCTGGAGTACTAGCTAGCATCTAAGTTCCAGTTCCCCTAGTGTCCGACTGACAGGAAGGTAGTGTAAACGAGGTTAGGAAGAGAGAAGAGGCACAGGGTCCCCAGAGAACAAGGTACCGGGTAATCAGGTCTAAACGCAGATGAAAAGCCTCAAAATAAATATTTAAATAAATCTCTCAATTCACCCTAAAAGTTACCTCGACACCGTGGTCTAACCACTAGTGTCTACCTGAACCAACTCTCCCTACTAAAGTTATAAATAAATAAACACCAAAAAATCAATAACCATAATGGTAACAAAAATAAAAAAGTGCTTACAAGTGCAGAGATTAAAGAAAAAGAAAACGCTCGACGCGCGTTTCTGCATGTTCAAAACGCCGTCGCCAGGAGCTCGTCGAGCATTTTCTTTTTCTTTAATCTCTGCACTTGGGAGCACTTTTTTTATTTTTGTTACCACTATGGTTATTGATTTTTAGGTGTTTTAGTTTTAGTTGGTTCAGGTAGACACTAGTGGTTAGACTTTTAGGGTGAATTGAGAGATTTATTTAATTATTTTTTTTTTGTTTGAGGATTTTCATCTGCGTTTAGACCTGATTACCCAGTCCCTTGTTCTATGGGGACCCTGTGCTTCTTCTCTCTCCCTAACCTCGTTTACACTACCTTCCTGTCGGTCGGACACTAGGGGAACTGGAACTTAGATGCTAGCTAGTACTCCAGACAATTGATCCCCTGGGCACCGTTTAGTAGATCTCCCTCTTTTTCAAGTTATACTTTTTGTTTTCATATCCCTTTTTATCCTTAGATTGATTAAAGGTAGGGCCTCCTTTCCTCATTTCTTATACAGTGGAGCTCTCCTGATGTTGGTTTCCCCTTGTGGGACTCTGCACATCACCTACTCCTATTACCTACATATTTTGGAGGGTTACCCCCTCATTGGAGCTCCCTATTAGGTGGTTACAGTGGTGCAGCTCATGAGCCCTTAACTTGTATCCGGACTCCTGACCTGCACTCTGTTTACTTTATTTCTCCATTTTGTGTTATTTACATCAATTATTTAGGTAAATGAGAAAAATACCATTTGCATAATAATTTAAATAAATAATAATAATAAATAATATACATTCACACATATATAAATGTAATACATAACAGGTAATAAATATATTCAACCATGAGCGGTGCATTCTGTGCTGAGGTATATTGCCATAGATCCCTTAAAAGAGTTTTGGTTGAATGAAGATTTTACTGTGTCCCTGAGGTTATTCCATAATTGTGGTGCTCTGTTGGAAAATGAGGATTGAGCCACTTTATTTTTATATTGCAGTATGCTACATATCGTGCTAGTACTGGATCGGAAGTTATAGGAAGTGAGTATTCTACTCAGGTAGGGTGGGAGCTTTCCAGAAATGCTCTTATGCACAAGGCTGGAAAGATGAAGAGTGCGTTGGGATTCCAGCGACAGCCAGTTTAGCTCTTTTAACATGTCACAGTGATGGGTAAAGTAATTACATTCTAGTACAAAGTGGCAGAATGAATTATATAACGTTTTAGGTTTATTAAAGTGGGTTTGCGGTGTGGGTTAATACACTACATTCCCATAATCAATGACCAGCATTAGCATTTGTTGCACTGTTTCCTTACTGTAGGGCTTAGGCAGGATTTGTTTCTGTACAGGGCATCTAGTTTTGGGTAAAGTTTTGAAGAGATTTTTTTAAATGTGAAGGCCAAAAGATAGACTGGGGTCTAGCAACATACCTAGATATTTAAACGAGCAGACTGCTGTCAGTGTGCTATTTGAATTTGTTCTGATACACAGTTGTTGATTTTGTAGTTTACGTAATTCAGGTACAGTTCCAAAGATCATTGTAACGGTTTTGTCAGTGTTTAGGAAGAGTTTGTTATCCGCTATCCACTTTTCTACCTCAGTGAATTGGTTTTGGAGCACAGCCTCAAGCTGCGGTAGTAATGTTCTGTTGTAATTTAGGATAATCTGTAGCCACATATTCCCTAGATTTTTCTCTTCACAATAATGTAGGTAATAATGAGTCGATACATAATCTACCTTTTTTTCCCCTTTCCATTTACCTGAACTAGCCAATAAACTTCACACATTTTTGACACTGGTGTTCCTCTTTGAAAATTACAAAATGTAATACAATGTTTCCATTTTTCTATTAGGGAAACAATCCCCCACTTCCACTGTCTGGCTGTATACAGAAGCAGGAGAAAGTTATGTGAAGCCTGGAGACGGTCTGATTTTTCACTAGTCTACCTAAAACCCAGAGAAAGCAAATATGTCAAAAACCATGTAAAAGAATCCAATTATAACACCTCAGACAGCTCCAGGAAAGGCAAACCTTGATCTTTTCAAGAGAGGAAAGCATTTCAGAGTTGTTAAAATACACTTGGGCCTAGTCAAATGTTTGTTTCTGTTTTCATGGCTCCAGACACCCCCTTGACCTCAACATAAATAGCAGGGGTAGCTTTTTATAATGCTGAGGGGGAAAAAATGACTAAAGTAGAAAGAGAAAGTTCTTTTTTCTTCAACTCTCTTCTTTCAACAATGACCATTTTACTGCCAAATTTTGGGAGACAAGCTGAGTTTCCTTTCAAGCACTTGAAGTTTTTATTTTTTTTACTTCTCACTTGAATCTTCCACAGCAGCTTCTGAAATGTGATGCAGGAAATAGCACTGTGAGGAGGAAAATGGATGACATGAGGGCTTGGGTCAGGCACTCGAACACAGAGAGATTTATATTCCTTTTGCCAAAAAAAAAAAAAAAAAACATTCTCCCCTGTAGCTAAGATAAAGGAAGTCACCTAAATACTAAATTCTCAAACATAGGCAACGTTTAGCTCAAAACTAGGAAATGGCCTTGTGTATAAAAGCTTAAATGATTCTTGGGTTTCACTCAGAGGCTTAAAAAAATAGTTATGCTGTCTCTCTTAAATGACTTTGTTTCCCCAGCTCAGGGCTTTGCACTTCCTTTTCTGCACTTGCGGGGTCCGGAAGGTCTGCCCATCTGGGGAAATAAAGGCCTATATAGATTTCTAACATGGCATTTTTGTTAATTTATTTCCCCCATACCTCCTCCTTTTCCTTTTTTTGCTTTGAAAAACTCAGATAAGAAAAGTAAACGTAAAATTTGAGAGTGAAATTAGGGGTTATGTTTCAGAAGCCTGCTGAGTAGTGGAAGTCATCTGATATTATAGACCTCAATGTATGTGTAATACATTTATATGTGTGTGTATATACTTTATATTTGGATAGATGGTGATTACTATCAACTTTTATTTATAAAAGGGCTGAATAAAAGTCCTTCATAACCTAGGAGAGTGTTAATTAGGAACTATCCATTATTGATTATATTGAATTGCTGTGTATTTAAATACAAATGACAAAACTGAGGTTAATACAGGCAAGCAGTGACTATAGTAAAAATGGATAACTGTCCTTATCTGTTTTTGATTAAATCATGCCATTTGGATTTCAATCAGTTAAATGTTGCTATTTGGATTTCAATCAGCTACTGTTTATAGTTTAGTAAATACCACTCAGTGGATACATTTTTTTATTGTGTTAATTTTTTTATAATTTGTAGCCATGTCTAGTAAAAATGCAAATGGAGAAACTTAAAAAAAAACAAAAGCAAAAAAAAACAAAAAATCTTTTTAAAGGGAATGTGTACTTAAATATTAATCTCATTTTATTATTATTATTATTATTATTATTATTATTATTATGTAGATAACACATACAAAATATGCAAAAAAAATATATATAAAAAATAACCCTTTAAAATTCCTAATTTGGCAAAGCAAAACCAATCTGGAGTCTCTCTTTCTGGTGTATTGAGTCTGCTCTTATCCCATAAACACTTGTCCAGCAGAGGTTTATGGGATAAGCATTTTATCCCCCAAGAGAAGTTCTCTTCATCTCCCTCTCTGTAAACTGATTGCAGCTATATGGCGGCTATTGTGAGTTTACACACAACATAGTTCACAGTTTAACCCCTTCAGGATGGAGTCAATAGTACACGTTCTGATCAAAACAAAATGTAAACAAAAACTGGAATTTGCGCTATATGTCTACTCAACCGTAATTCACCTCTTTCATATTAAGTGCACCCGCACTTATTATATATCATTTTGTTCAGGAGAAACTGGGCTTTAATTTCTCATGAACTACTCATATTTGAAACATTATTTTATTATAAATAAAATTAAAAAAAACTGTGAGAAATTAAGATTTTTTTTAAAAAATTGTAGTTCCGCCTGACATTTTAGCTGTAAATGTCATAATACTGTTAGCTTTAACTGCAAAAAAAGCACATATTTGGATCAAGCTAAGTCTCATGAGTACAACAGAACCCTCCCCCCCACCCCCTCAAAGTTAGCCTACATATTTGTTATTGTGTGAAAAAAGCTTAAGTGGCTACTAAAAATGAATGGACATACCCCATTTGCAATACTTTAGGTTGTCTACTTTTGCAAATGGTATGACATCATGGGGGTAATTCTCATTCCTGGGCTACCATACGGTCTCAAAGGCAACATAACCAATCTGGCGAATTTCAATGTGAAAAAAACGGAAAAATGGAATGTGTTATATTTGAACCTGTAACTTTCCAAAACACCATAAAACCTGTACATGGGCAGTACTATTATACTTGGGAGACTTCACTGAACACAAACAGTGTTTCAAAACAGTAAAACCTATTACAACAATATCGTCATTAAAAGTGCTGTTCATGTGTGAAAAATGCAAACAAAGTAACTTTTACTAAAAATATCATCGTTGTTATACAAGTTACCATTTTGAAACACTAATATTTGTGTTCAGCAAAGTCTCCTGAGTAAAACAGTACCCCCCATGTACAGGTTTTATGATGTCTTGGAAATTTACAGGGTTAAATATTGTGCTTTTTAATTACATTCTCTGCACTTTCTGTCTGGGTTTTCAGACACGTCAATCAAATTTTAATTAATTAAATCACATAATTATGTTAAAAGATTAGTTAAATATACACGTAGCATTTTAATATATATACATATATATGTATTTAAATTCTACGTGTATACTTTTGTGGTTATTTATGTAATTATATATATATATATATATATATATATATATATAAACTTTTGCGGTTATTTGTATTTTATATATAGATAGATATATATATAGCATGTCATTCTAAGTGTATTTTGTTACCAATATATAAATATTAATAACAAAATACAGTTAGAATGAAATTACATATGTATATATAATTTTTAATTTTTTTTATATATTTTATTTATTTATTTTATTATTTTATTTATTATTGTAATTATACATATATATATATATATATATAAACATAAAATATATGTATCTTTTTAAAATATATATATATATATATATATGTAACGTAATTCTAAGTGTATTTTAAGACTAATATATGTACTTATATTAATATTAAAATACACTACGTATGATGTTACATATATATAAGATGTATATATATTATTTATATAATATATATGTATATTTAATTTATTTTCAACATGTTTAAAAAAAAAAAAATATCTGACAGCCCAAACAGTCATTGGCTACTTCATTGGCTACTCAATGGCAGCACTATTTCTTCAACTTTTCTAAATTCCACCCTGTTTTCTATAAATAATAGTTAATACGTGGTTAGCATATGAATGCAAGCAGACTTACTGAGACTTGTCGAACTATATAGCACTGTGTTAGGAAATTGCAGTAAGGAAGAATGAGAAAGCATAGTTAAAACACAGAAAGGGGACAACATACCCATTTATTGAAACTACATGGAAGCCCAGATAGAGCTCATTAAAGAACACTAATATAAAAATATAATAAGAATATATACATAAATTACCATAGGTGGAATAGTTTATAAATATCTCAGGTAATCTGAGATTAAGCTGTTTCCCCTTTGCAAGTATGGATCTTTTATTTGTTAGGGTTGGTGTTGGGGTTAGAGCTAGGATTAGGGTTACTTTAGAGTTACTATAAGGGTTAGTGTTACAGTGGTTTAGTGTAAGTGTTATGGTTGTACAGGGGTTAATGAGTGGTGTTAAATTCTAAGGCAGCCCTGGGACTTACTTATTCAAGATTTAGAGGGATGGCCAAGATTAGTGGGAATTACAACCCACTATTTCAGCTGCCATTATTAATTTTTTAAAAAGAACAGAATTAAAACATTTCCCAAAAGAGCAGAATTAAAAATGATTGCATCTGACACGCAGGAATGTAGCTCTCACTAATCTCAGCGGTACACATCCTGATTGCACCTGTGATTAGTGGTTCCTTTTTATTTATTTTTTTATGATAGATCTTAAATACTGTAATTATACCAAACTGAATGGGTCTAGGTAGTGTATTCAATGGGTGGTAAGGCTTTTCATTTTATCTAAATTATAATGTCTTTACTCAAGGATTACATTCTTTAGCAGAGTGTGCTTATATGCAGTTAGAGTGTAATCACATAATTACATTAGGAATTAGGCAGTTCTTTAATTACAGAGGATAACACTTTCCCAGTTATAGGCATTATTAAATGGAAAAAAAAAGTTATTAAAAAAGAAAAAAAGCTTTTACAGTAACAGCTGTGTATGTTTTTCTAGATAAAATACATTTATTTGTGGTTTTCCACTTGAGACATCATTCAAATCACCAAAATATGCACACAATAACTAACCCAAAAATACTAGATGTTTATATCCCCCCCCGAAATCCTAAAAAAAGCAAAAAACTAAAAACGATCCAACAAACTAACTTTAAGAGGACCTTTTCACATACAAGCTTTATGTGTTGGTGGTTAGTGGTTTCTTTTTTAGCCTTTCCATGCAAGCCATAGTTCACTTCTTTAATAAAATAAAATATTAATATTGTTTACCAATTTTTTATTGAATTCCAATTATTTTTAAGATGTAATACAATGTTTACAATGTTCAGTACTAATAAATAATATTCATGAGACCTCTACCCCTGCCCTGGAAATAGAAAACCCCTCTTTTTTTTTTTTTAGAGAAAGTAGTGATAAAATTTAATGAAAATCCATCTCCTGTTACGGAATAAAGCAAAATGGGGCTTCTTGAAAATGATATATTTTGCATCAACTGTATGGGCTCTCATTTATTTGTCATTGCTCAGTTTCTGTTATAAGATTTCTTACAAATGCAGACAAATGTCACAAGGCGACTCCCTCCCACCACAGATTTATATATAAAATGCATTTTATGCATTAGTGACTTCACCTCACTTAACATTTAGGACTTAATAGCATGCATTTGCAAATGATTCTGAGAGAGCCAGTATAGTGGTCAGTAGTTACACCTGTGCAAGGTGAAAAAATGTGGTGCAGCCAAAGTAAATAAATTTAAAAAAGACATTTGGTCAACAGTATTTTATCAATGCAGAAGTTTGGCTCATCCGAATGTTATCCATGCTAATTATTCAGGAAAACCTATTTGGGTAAATCATAAGGACACAAAACATTTGCCTATCACTGTATTGCAAAATATATACATAATATTTATATAGTTTTTGCAGGTCACTGATAGGCTCATTTTCAAATCCTATTAATGAAGCTAATTACAATGAAGTTGTAAATTGGTGAACTCGATTCTGACAGAATTCTGACTGAATAGAGCATGGGTCGTCAACCTGGTCCCTACCGCCCACTAGTGGGCGTTTCAGGATTCCAGGTGTGCGGTATGGATTTCCTCATTTGGAGAGATTGAGTGGGCGGGCGGGTGCGAGCCAGCGGTACCCCTGCGACCGGGTACTGCCATCACCATTTGCAGCCCCGGCTGGGGCCGCCTTCCAAGGGATCCATCGGGTGGCCCATGCTGTCAGGGCCATCCGATGGATGTGGATTGTGAGGGGGCCCGGTCAGCGCTGGGCGCTTTAATAGCGCGACCGGGCCCCCTGTGATTACTTCGCAGAGCTGGGAGGAAGTGACTGCACATCACTCTTCCCAGCTAACACTGAGAGCCGCACAGGAGGAAGACCAGGGAGTCAGAGAGGGAACTCTGACTCCCATCCACCTGAGCCACCATTGGACCCCAGGGAAAGTCACCCTCCTGCACCTTAAAGGTAGGAAACAGGAGGGTTACTTAAATATAATGTGTGTGTGTGTCTTTGTATGTATGTCTTGTGTGTGTCTGTATGTGTGTGTATGTGTCTTTGTATGTATGTGTGTCTTATGTATGTATGTCTTGTCTTTGTATGTATGTGTTGTGTGTTTATGTGTCTTTGTATGTATGTGTGTCTTATGTATGTGTCTGTATGTATGTGTGTCTTGTGTCTGTGTGTATGTGTGTGTCTTTGTATGTATGTCTTATGTGTGTGTCTGTGTGTATGTTTGTATGTATGTGTCGTGTGTGTGTATGTGTGCCTGTTTGTATGTATGTGTCGTGTGTTTGCCTGTCTGTGTGTCTGTATGTATGTGTGTGCCTGTCTGTTTGTATGTATGTGTCTTGTATGTGTGCCTGTCTGTTATAGTGGGCTATAGTAAGTGGGCCACCTAGCTCGGCGTTCCTACTGGGCATTGCTATAAGAAAGGTTAAAAAATAGAAAAAAGGGGAAAAAAAGGTGGGGAGGGGAATTGAGGAGGAAGAGGAGGGGAGCTGACGCACAGATGAGAAATCATATTATGCGCAAACAGAGAAGTTGTCTGAATATCACCGAAAGAGGAGACCTTTGTTTGTTCCTTACGAAAATCGAACCAGATATCAAATATTTAGTCTCGCAGCATCAACCTCAAGGATCTCATTAATCACTAATAAAGGTAATTATAGTTTACTTTATTGTTTTCTCATTAAACTTTATAAAGTTAAAAACATTATAAACATGCATTAAGTAGAAATAAAAAGATAAATGTACGTACGTTTATTTTTTTTTTTAAACGCCCTCCTTTCTAAAAAATCTTGCGCGAAAACTGGTGGGCGGTAAGGAAATTTTTCCATTAAGAAAGATGCATTAGTGGGCGGTAGGAAGAAAAAAGTTGACTACCACTGGAATATTTTAACATTCAGATTTGGTCCACATTCAGTCAATTTGTGTGATTTTGAGTGAACGGTTTCTTTCGAGCAGTTGGTTCCATTTTTAAACATTTGGACGGGCCGCTCCTGGTTTATTTCTTTATTATTTATTTGATTTAGTGGTCTCCTAGCCATTGTACAGAAACCTTTGCAGGTCATACTTCGGGGTCTTTGTGGTTTGCAATAGCAATGAAGTGTAGTGCAGATGCTTGATGTTTGCAAAGTTACTGTGTTTACTGTACGATGGCATTATGTACTCACACAGATATTACTTTTTATACTTTGGTGGCATTTCTAACAAGCTACATTCTAAAAAATATCACCAGATTCCTCATAACTTACCTATAACTAAAACTTTATAGCTCCTTAATGTCTTTGTAAAAGATAATAAATAAATGTAAACATTACAGCTGCTTACATTTTTTAATGTATGCCTGCAAAGCAATCAACGCACAAAACTGCTATTTTCACATGCCTTTTTATGCTAACTACGTATACAATGTAAATATTATACTGACTTTAAAACAAACTTATAAGGAAAGTGTGATGAAGATTTCTAGTACCATGACTTTTTACCAAGTAGCTGTTTCATGATAAATTCTAATAAAAATCTGTAATAGGTTCTTTCAGTATCACTTACTCCTACGAATGTATATATTGTGACTATATCTTTCTGTACATAGTGTCAGGCACTGCCGTGTACTCACCTGCCCCTGGGTGCGCACGACGCCCTCGCAGCAGAGTCACGGTACTCGCCGCTCCTGGAGACCCCTCTTCCGGGTCTGCGGAGGCTTCTTCTGTCCCTCCCACCACGAGGTCCGCGGCGAGCAAGCCGTTACAGCAAGATGGTGGCTGCCATGCGGACCCAGCGTTCTGCACAAAGAAGAGGAGGAGAGCTGCAGATCCATGAGGGAGGAACAGGTCAGGGACTATAGTGCAAAGCAAGATGACACCGAGTCCCTGACCTCTTTATATAGATCCTGTGTGCTCCACTTTCCGGTGGCAGGTGGACAGTCATGTGAGCCCAGCCACCTATTTAAACCAAGCACACCTTTCAGTCAGTGCTTGGTTATTTTGCTTGTCTCTATATACCTGCCTATTGCCCTGATTTTCAGCCTATGTTCCTGGTTCCTGATACTTGATTCTCTGGTTGATTATTCCTGCCTGCTTCCTGACCTGATTCCAGCTTGATGGGCTACTTCTGTCTGCTGCCTGACTGCGGTTTTCTTTCTACGTCCCCTGCTCCTGTTTCCTTGGATTCTTCATTTGGCTTTTTCCCATTAAAGGCCTCCACGCCACCACAGACCCTTTGGGACCCTGTCTTCACTTCCAGGTGCTCCTGAGGGTCGTGATAGTAAGGGAGTGCTGTTCCGCTGCAACTGGGTTCCATCATCTCTGCAAATTCCCCAGGTGGGGGTGACACATAGATAGGATTATAATGGTAAATGAGTCTGCTCATGTTTCATTATCAATCTTGTTTTAACACTGAGTGATATAGTAGCATTAACCTGGATTAAACTGGCAGATGTGTATTGCTTTCTAAAACAAGATAGCGTAATACAGTAAAACAGCAATGGATTGCAAAATAGAATCAATTTTATTTTAAATTTCTCACTACCAGAGAACTTTCATTGCAAGTTCAGAGTTATTTCATATAAGCATTTAGTATCGTTTAAAGCATTATCCCAAATCAATTCTTAGGCATTCATGCAATATTTCCAGATTTGTTTTAAGAAAAGCTAATTTAGCCTCTTAAGATGCTGTAAATGTTAAGAGGGAAAAATAACTCCAGTTCTGATATAGCATTCAAAATATTAATCTTAATGTGCATTACACGTATCCAACAATCATTATATTTTTCTCTCATCAAAACCTGTAACTAAAGAAATTTATTCTATGCCCACCTTTCTAACCAAAAGGTGTATGCTTCTAGCAGTTCAACACTTTTGATAACTGTAAAAATATTTTCAAAGTAATTCAGCAAAAGTGAGAACTGCAGGGAATATCAAAATTAGGCCTAAAATTGCCAATTTAAAAAACACTGCTCCAAATCAATTAAATGTGTCTGTTTTGGCCTTACAATATCTGCGTCTGCTACTCAACTAAATGTGGATCTTCAAAATTCACATTAAATTCATGATGAATCAGTCAGTCACAATTCTGGAAAGAAAGAGATAAAGAAGGGCACACAAAAAAAGAACATGTACAACAAATGGAACTCATTTTGACATGGCTGAGGACAAAGTGAAAGTAGATACATCTTACTCTAGAGAATTGATAAGCTCAATTGGGGTACTGTTACCTGTTTATTAGGTTATGGTCACATCACAGGAATGATCAGTAGGTTATACATTTTTTGGAATCTGGATCATCCCAGTCATTTGAGGGCAGTGATGTCACAGCCATCTTTTTAAGGGTCCAGGCAGAGGTGCGGGAAAAAAAAGCAATGTCAGGGCCCAAACAACACAGAAGTGGAGAAATATTAAAGAGAATGATATGCCCATGATGTCATACTTCATGTCATGGGTGCTAGTGACAGCAGACATGTGCACATACATTATCTGTGTACCTAACCTGTTTATTATATATTAAGAAATGCCTCAACATTAACACCAATATAGTTTACGGTAGAAACCTGATGATTACACAGGGAATGCTCTGTCTTCTCCATCTTTGAGTTTGGCTCTCTGACTAAGGCATGACTGATAGGTACATTACACTCACGTAAACCTATACTATTTAAGATATGTATATTAATTGGTACACTCTTTATTTTCATGGCAAGTAATTCCAGCAATGTGTAAGAGCATGCATCCTTATGTCAAACTCCACAACTCCTGCTCAGCACAGTTGTAATGAGGTTTACACAAGGTCAAGGAATTTCACTGAACATGATGCCATTAACAAATACTGATCATGGTATCTGGATATAGATGAGAAGATCTAAAGCATTACCTCAAAAAAACTATGTGATATCATACAATGTTTAATACTGCACAACATAGTTGTAGCTCTATGGCCAGTGAAGTATTCTCAGTCATTACCGTTGGAGAAAATGCCCTGTGGGTGGATAGGGACAGGAATAATATAATTTAAAAACAAAGAAAAATAGTCTATATAAATTGCATTCACTTGCTATTTATTTAGACTATACATATACATTACCCCATGTTTCATTTGTAATTCTTAAGCATCTTACTCTACGACTGATCCCACTAGACTCACTCAACTTGTGTCATTCTAACAATAAATCTTTTCAAGCAAATTATAGGAAAAATTAGGTCTGCACATCGAGAGAAAGTATGCACACCAAGGTGCTACCAGTATTTTATTTCAAGGACAGATAAATAAAGCAACCGATTTGGGCACAAGCCCTCTTTCAATGCAAATGTACAGTCACTCACCAGTATATGTACAGAAAAATGGCAAATGAAACAGTGCAAAAAATGATTGCAGGTGCCACCCCCCCACCAAATTAGTACCCAGCAAGTTAGGTAATGTATACAAAAAATTTGAAATGTGCTGCAACACCTCCTACTGTAGTTCAAGCCGTGTATAATCAAGCAAATTATACCTCTATCCCACACAGTGAAGGCTTAGCCGTGGTGCAAAAAAGACTGTTAAGTGTTTTCCGTGATGAAAATCATCAGAAGTGATGATTGCAGCCAATCCCATAGGAAAGCATTGGATTAGCGGAGATTGTCAATTCTGATGATCTCAGTCAAGGAGGCGAGTCAGGGGGCAGACCCAAATGCCGCCCTGGCCAGTCAGTACCTCCTCACAGAGACACATTAAATCAATGCATCTCTACGAGGACAGTTCAGTGTTTCCATTCAAAGGATGGAGACATGAATGTCAGTGCAGGACTGCCCAAGGAAGCAGGCAGCGGTACTTTGTCATTGAGTATATGGAACTCTAGTTCGGCTACCTGACCTTGCGAATCCTGGGGAAGATCATATCACAGCCTACTCGGTTCCCAGAAGAGTGCTTTTCGGTGAACAGACACTCCCAAACATTTGCTCCCTATAATCCAGGGGAACCTTAGTTTGTTTTCGTATGGGAACTCCCGAAAATTGACCGACCACTGCCTAATTTTGTTTGGAATTACTTTAGGCAACCGCCAGGAGCATGATCGGTCAAAACTTTACCCCAGTGGCGATTTTGGCTGGAATACATGGATCTGAGAGCTATTTGGACAACTTGGGCGCTCAGATCCGGGCTATCCATGGATATTATACTTGTGAATGTTCCTATTTTGGGGTGTTTTGTGTAATATTTTTTACCTCTAGTGTCTGGGAGATAATTAGTTTAAGCCAAAGCAAACTCACTTATCTCCCAGACACAGAGATACCTTGGGTGGTTTACTGTTGTAGTGAATGGAGACCCCATGCTGAGGGTCTGTGTATATAAACAAGTCACTTGGTCCTAATAAAACAGTTCGTTTCGTACCCTTCATTAAGTTTCGGCTGAGTTTTGGGTATACCAGAGTTATTATCATGGTTTCACTATGGGACCTGGGAGAATCTACAGCGGAGGTACCACTCAGGGTACAGTGTTTACTGCAAAATGCCTGCAGGGACTGGCTATACTCTCCAGAACAACTATATTTTCCCTTTAATGTAAATAAATCCCCATGGCCAGATGGTATTCACCCACAAATGTTTAGGGAGCAAAGTGAAGAAATATCCATACCACTATTTATTTCTCAGGTTTCTTTTTTTTGAGGAATTGTACCAGAGGATTGGAGAAATGCAGAAGTGATGATTGCAGCCAATCCCATAGGAAAGCATTGGATTAGCAGAGATTGTCAATTCTGATGATCTCAGTCAAGGAGGCGAGTCAGGGGGCAGACCCAAATGCCGCCCTGGAAATCAGTACCTCCTCACAGAGACACATTAAATCAATGCATCTCTACGAGGACAGTTCAGTGTTTCCATTCAAAGGATTCAAATATAATTTTACTTCTTTTTTTTTTTCAATTTATTTTTTTAATTTATTCTTTTGTCACATCACAACATCAGACAGACAAATTTAAACATTCAAAAAAATGTCATTAAAATAAGTTTGTATACAGCAGTAAATACCATACAATACAATGCAGCATTATCTAAGATTAACTCTGTTTATTTCTCAGACATTTGTAGAGGAGTATTTCATGTTTTGGCCTCTCTGGTCATCTGCTTTATGTTAAAGACTCCTCTATTTACTACAATATTTTACTCAATAAAACACATAACTATTCCCATGCCGTCGGGAATACTGGGGGACCCTTCATTTCACTCTTAGTTTTCCACAAATGTTTTTTGTTTTTTAATATATGGATGAGACTCCCTCATAAGGGTTATCTCATCTGTTCCCTCAGGATCTGCCTGACCTTCTCTTTACATTTTCCCCAACCAAAAGGCATTATGTACCTTCTTTGGGTCTCTTCCATGTATCCTATCCAGCTGACTTTCCATTCCAAGTTGGAACTTAACTTGAATTATTACCCTATCTAGGGCAAATAGGGAAGAACTCTTCCAATTGCGTGCTATAATCATCTTAGCCGCTATCATAAAATGAGTATAAATTACCTTATCTTTTTGTAAAAGAGGGTCAATGTTAAGATGTAATAAAACATTTTCTGGTAATTTTGGAATAGACACACAAAGCATTCTCTCTAGGTAATTGAATATTTCATACCACAATTTTGCTACAATCTCACATTCCCACCAAATATGCAAGAATGAACCCAAGTACTTCTTACATCTCCAACATATTGGTGAACCTGAGCTATACATTTTAGCCATTCTTGTGGGCGTGAGATACCATCAATGAATAGTTTCACAAGCTCGGGGCATTATTACGCACCACTTTTCCTTATCTATTGTAATATTTAGATCTTTCTCCCATTTTTGCTTTGCGATGATAACCTGAGGAGCCTCCAATTTCAATATAGCACTCATTGCCTTGGAAGAGACCCTGTCTACCTTTTTGTGATTAAGAAGTGCACAAATCAATTTAGTTCCTACTAGGGGGTGTCTTATAGTATTTTGAGTTAAATAGTTTTTCACTCTCAAATATGTAAATAATTCCTTATTTGATAGTTGGAATTCTTGCGTTAATTGTGAGAAGGTTTAAATTTTTTCATTTTTGTATAGATATTCTATTTGAGTTATCCCTCTTTGGACCCAGCTTCTAATGTTTAAATCCTTAATATAGTATGGAAGTAGTTCCAATTTAAGATTAGTTGAAATATTGTTCTCCAAATTAGCTTTTCTTCTTATTACTTTCCAAATATCCAATATGGAGTCTATACATAAGTTAGAATGTCCAATAATACGCAATTTCGGATCTGCATATCTATACCAAAAAATTTAACTCAAATCTCTTACTTGACACCTCTCACTTTCCAAAATATACCATCCCTCCCTTTTTACACTATCCAATTGGGTTCTATATATATGGAAAAATTCATTGGCAAGATAAATACCCTCTATACCTGGAAAACCCAGGCCTCCGTCTTATTTTTTGAGCCAAGAGCCCTTTGCTAATTCTCGGTCTTTTATTCTTCCAGATGAAATTATTAATCATTCTTTGAATCATATTCAACCAAGGTTTAGGAATTTTTAACGTAATCATCCGAAACATATAGGCCCATTTGGGTAAAAGGTAGGCTTTTATAAGGTTCATTCTTCCCCACCATGTGATTTCAATTTTTTTCCATTTATTCAATGCATTCCTCATGTTTCTAAAACAGCTTAAAAAATTAACCTGCACTAGATCAGAAGCTTTCTTTGTCAACAATATTCCCAAATATGGAATACTAATACTGGCCCAATTAAATTTATAATTATCCTTTATATTATTTCTGCTTACTGTATCCAAATTAATATCTAGAATTATAGATTTATTTTCATTTAATTTATAATTTGAAGCTTCACTAAACTTCTTAACTACTTCCATAAATGCAGCAATAGATGTAGTTGGCTTAGTTAGGGTTAATATCAAATCATCTGCATATAGTTTTAATTTCAGCTCTCTTTGATTCGTTGTAATTCCGCTTATTAGATTATTTGTTCTTATATTTATCGCCAAAATCTCCATAGTTATAATATATAAAATTGGAGACAGCGGACATCCTTGTCTTGTCCCATTGTGGAGATTAAACCAATCAGCACATATATTAGGTCCTACTGTCCTAGCCGAAGGACCAAGATATAAGGACATTATAGCTCTATGGATCCAACCCTGATAACCAAATTTCAGCAAAGACTTACTCATAAATTCCCAGTCAACCCTATCAAAAGCCTTTTCTGCGTCAACTGTTAAAATTGTCATAGGTATTTCTGTTCTATTCGCTAAATCTATAATGTCTATTATACACCTTGTATTATCTGAAGAAATTCTTCCCGGAACAAACCCTATTTGATCAGGGTCGATTATATTGTTTAAAGTGGGTTTTAATCTATTTGCTATTATTGCAGAAAAAATCTTTACATCGGTATTTATAAGAGAAATTGGGCTATAGTTTTCCACTTCCCCCTGGTCTTTATTCTGCTTTGGAATTGGTAATATGTTTGCTCTCAACATTTCCTTTGGAAATTGTCCTCTATCTACAATATTATTGAATAGATCTACCAGTTGTTTTATAAGTAAATCTCCAAAGGCTTTATAAAATAAGTTTGAAAATCTGTCTGGGCCAGGGGTCTTGTTATTCTCCAGTTTTTTAATAACTTCTTCCACCTCTTGAGCCGTTATTAGAGTATTAAGACTTGTTTTTTGCTCCTCTGATATTACTGGAGTATTAATACCCTCTAGATATTTATCTATCTCCTTATCCTGGGTTGAAAGGGAATATAATTCACTGTAATATGAGTTAAAACATTGACCAATGGATTTGGGGGAAATATATGTCTCTTCATTCCTCTTTATTCTAGTGATTTTTTTGGAGGCAGTTTTTTTCTCTCAACTTCTTAGTTAAAAGTTTATCTGCTCTGTTACCTGTACTGTATTCTTTCAACTTCAATTTCCCCATTATCTTTGTATTTTTCTCAATTTTTATTTGGTTAATTTGATTTTGGATCTCAACAATAACCTCCGAGTTCTCTCTAGAAGGAGTTTTTTTATTCTCTTTAGATTTTTCCTCTAATTTATCAAGTAAGGGAATTAGTTCTTCTCTCTTAGATTTTTTAGAGTACGCTTCCATACTTCTTTATAAATCAATTGTGCAATCTTGGGCCCCAGTTTTCAAAAAAGGATATTGAAAAACTGAAAAAAATGCAGAGGCAAGCTACAAAATTAGTAAGGTAGAAAAAAAACAGTTCTGAGAAAAGGCTAGAAAAACATTGCTTTCTCTAGAAATAATGTGCCTCAGAGGTGATATGATAGCACTATTCAAATATATACAGGATCAGTACAAATTGATATGTGCTAACCTGTTTATTAGCAGGATTATACAGAAATGCCACTCGTTCAGATTGGAAGAAATGGTTCTTTACAATAAAAACAATAAGGAGGTTGTCTTATCAGATTCAGATATAGATCACAAAAAAAAAAAAAAGGCAAATCATGTAAATAAGTTGTTTATCAAAGGAGAAATCGGATTACCATTATGGAGTCCTGAAGGATTTTTCCCCTTTGTGTTTAGTTGGAAATTACTACAGCTGGGGGAGGGGTTTCTTTTGGATCAACAGCACCAAAAAAAAACTTGCTTTATGGTTGAACCTAATGGACTTTGGTAATTTTTCAACCTATACAACTATGTTACTATATATGTAACTATATAAATGCAAATAAAAAAATTAAAATAATGCTTCCCTTATTCCTCCCAGATGATAACTCCACTGGAGGTCCTCCTAGTATTCTATTGATATATGTGCTTATATAGAGCATTTAGTTTTCAACAGCTTTCTTCCAATTATTCCAATGAATATTTAGAGTCCCTTTGGTGAGCTCCACAGTGTTTCCTGTATATTTGACATTCTATCAAGCTCATCACTCACAGTCTTTTGATCATTCTGCACTCTCTACACTAAACATTTTTCTCCTTCAAAATCGATTTTAACAGGGCAACATTTCTTCCTCAACAACTCTGGCTGTGTAGGTCCATGGTTCTTGCATCCCTCAGCATGCTCCAATGGTACTACTCCAAATCACTCCGGTCTCCTCTACCACCCTAGTTCCTCTTTGCTATCCTTTAACACAGTCAATCACACGTAGTCCTCCAGTCACTCCTATTTTATTTTCTTCTTGCTACCCTTTTCCCACTCTTTCATTCACTTAGTGTATGCTCAGTTATATGTATACATGAAAAATGTGCAACCTCAACTACTAAGCTTTATGATCTAGTTCAATGCA
>OW240923.1:45721337-45846338 GCA_933207985.1 Pelobates cultripes
TGGCGGTTCGCCCGGTTCGCCGGTTCGCGAACATTTGCGGAAGTTCGCGTTCGCCGTTCGCGAACCGAAAATTTCGGGTTCGCGACATCACTAGTTCCTACCAACAGGACTATCACTTTTTTTTCCAGTATTCTCATGTGCCTTTTTCTTAGTACTCTGTATTATATACAGGTGTTCTACTCAAATTCATATTCAGAAAATATCAAAAATGATACAATAACATTAAATAATAATGGGAAACCACTTTAAGCATTCGTTGTGTTGAGCTATTTAAAATGCTTTTGTTTGATTTGTTTACTGCAAACAGCTGAAAGTCTGTAAAGTTTTACAATAAACGTGATTTTCAATGGAGATTGAATAATTTTGATTACAACTGTATATGCACCTTATTTTTGTGATTTTATAATTATGATGCTTTAACATTTTTTTAATTAAATTATATATGGTTTGCACTGAGGGCTCTATTACTCTTTTGTTCTAAAGTTCTTTTTTAAGATTTATGTAGTCAGATGATACAGATGATTCAGGATCTAGTTCTTGTAAGGAAAGTTTAGACATTTAATGTTGTATTTTAGAAAGTACTGCATTTGGAACATGGGTTTTCTATTTTTACATTTCTGGTTAACCAGAGAACTTCTTGGCACAGCTTTTATGTGTCTTAATGTTTACTCTGTTATATTTTTGTCTTGTTTTAGTTATTATTAGGTCTTGGTGGTTTCTCACTGTTAATTTTGTATTCCTTTTTTCTGTCTGTCAACTTTTATTCATGGCAATACCTGTAATACTGTAGAGCCTTTTAAAAACTGAAAGTTAATGATGAGTAAAATAAATGTTAAATCTTTTGAACACTTACTGCTCATATATTGGTCCCTAAGAAGAGCTTAATATTACATAGATGCTATGCTGTATTTTTCATAGAATGAAAGGTTTTAATATGTCTTCAACTGATAATTCAAAAGGCAATTCAAGAAGAAAAAAATACATAGAAGGAAACATTATATACATTGGTATGGTATATATATATATATATATATATATATATATATATATATATATATATATATATATATATATATATATATATATATATATATATATATATATATATATATACACACATACATACATATATATTTAGAATACCCAGATGCTTGGCGTTCCTCCCAAACGTAACAAAAAAAGTACCGTGGCCTAGGTGCAATCCCGCGGATATATTCAGAAAAAACAGTAATAGGGAGCACTCCAGGTCTAAAATCTGTGTAGAAAAGTTATTTATTGTATTTCTATCAAATACTGTGCAAAATGTAAATCAACGTTTCGACTCGTTCAGGTCTTTATCAAGATCACAGTGTAAAGTGTGAATATATAGGAAAAAGAATCAATAACTTACCAATAAAGTGTGAAGACAGCACAAAGACTGATTGAACCCGGAAGTATTGGTCATCCACGTGGGTGAGGTGCGCGTGACATGCTCTACGTGTTTGCTAAGCAACCTAATGGCAATCAATATACATTGTATTGGCATATTTCAAACAAATCCAAACAACAAGTTAATTACATAGTGCATTCTTCCTATATACATAACTGAAAACATCTGAGGCTCTCTGCAGTACACACCTAAATAGGGCCCTGGAATGATCCACTCGTGACAGGGAGGGGTGCAAAACCAAGGAGCTGGTCTGACTCCTAAATATATATATGAAACAAGGGGGGCTGCACTCACCTGAACATTCATAAATTGAGTGAGCTTTGAAGTTGCTTTTTAGTGGATGAGTGAGTGTGCTGAATCTTGTGTATTGTATAAATTGGCCCCAGCTGCACCCCATTTATGCATGTTCGGGTGAGAGCATGGCCAGGCTCCCCTGGACCACCGGGCCCATGAAAGGCATCATGGCTGTCACCCCTGAAGATGGACTTGCCCGGCAGCACCCCATTTAGTGCAGCTCTGTAGTTTCATATATATGAGGTGGTATGGTGTATATATATTTAATATGTAAATGAAACCAAGAGGGCTGCACTCACCTGAACATGCATACATTATAAGGTGCTGTTGTGGCAATTTATAACTTTTTTGACATTTGTTTTTCTGGATATTTTTTTGGTTATTCTGTCTCTCACTATTAAAATACACCTACCATTAAAATTATAGACTAATTATTTCTTTGTCACTGAGCAAACGTTCAAAATCAGCAGGGGATTAAATACTTTTTTTCCCTCACTGTACTTGCAAACGACATATTTGTTCTCCTAATGCTATATAATCACGATAAGTAATGAATGACCATGGTAAACAGACTTTTTGTCGGTATCATACCTGAGAGAGCCATAGAGACCAATATTTAGGTTCAATGGAAACCGACACATAACTATGAGAGAATAGCTATTTTGTTACTTTATATACTGAGCTTAATATACATTTAATATACATTCTTGCATGCTGTCTTGGCGTCATACTTGATTCTGCCTCACCATACATCCAGTATGTTGCCAAATCCTGTAGATTCCATCTTAAAAACATAGCCCGCATCCGCCCCTTTCTTACACAAGATGCTACCAGGAGCTTGTCCATGCTCTAGTAATTTCCCGCATTGGTTATTGTAACCCTCTCCCCTAATTGGTCTTCCCAAAAGCCGTATTGCCCCACTGCAGTCTGTAATGAATGCGGCTGCCAGACTGATTTTCCTCTCTAGTCGGTCCTCTCACACCTCACCCCTCTGTCAGTCCTTACATTGGCTTCCTGTATCCTATAGGAGTCAATTCAAAGTGCTAACCCATACATATAAAGCACTGAACAATTCTAGCCCCTCTTATATCTCTTCACGGATCCATAGGTATGCCCCTTCTCGGTCTCTTCGCTCTGCCCGTGACCTTCTCCTGTCCACTGCTCGCACCCGTATGGCCAACTCACGCTTGCAGGACTTCTCGCGGCGGTTCCATTCCTATGGAATAGACTGCCTACCGCCATCAGACTCTTCCCTAGTCTTCAATCGTTTAATAAGTGCCTTTAAACCCATCTCTTTAGGAAAGCTTATGGCCTCCCAGAGTAACCTTACATACCGGTCTCTGGCTCTCTCGTAAAGGGCAGCACTTTACTCTCTCCTCCAACGCTGCTTTACTCCCACCTTATTTTATTGCTATTTCCCATCCTAATGTGTTTCATCCACCATCTCCTATTGATTGTAAGCTTGTTTGAGCAGGGTCCTCTTCAACCTACTGCTCCTGTAAGTTTTCTGTAATTTATAGTTAAATCCCCCCTCTCATAATAGAATGAGACGACAGATAAGAACCATTTGGCCCATCTAGTCTGATCAATTTTCGAAATACTTTTAATTAGTCCCTGGCCTTATCTTAAGTCTAGGATAGGCCTTATGCCTATCCCACGCGTGCTTAAACTCCCTCACTGTGTTCAATAGAAACATAGAATGATAATATTGTAAAGCTATATGGAATCTGTTGGCGCTATATACATGGTAATAATAATAAATAAACATTATAATTTTCTATATTTACTTGTAATTAGTAAAATATATGTTTTAATACTTTACCCATAAAGAGCAGCTACATACTAAGGAAATTCTGAGATGATAGTGGAAGAACTACAACAAACAATAGCAAAGTAGATCTATGATAAAAGTAATCAATAAGGCCAATTTAATCTCTGCTAATGACTGAACCATATGTATGCAGAATCCACACAACCTACACTCCTGCCAAGAATCATATATTAACATTGATTCAGGGAAAGAAAATCACTGTACCAGCCAGCTCATAAGAGACTATCACTATATAAATTGCCAGCGAGAGAAAACTCACAATAACATTAGCATGCTAAATAGTAAATTCTTAAATTCCTGTGTTATGGAAACCAAATTTTAATTTCTAGACTAAAATAACAAAAGCAGAGCTGAACAGTATGAAATTCCTTTATATAAAAAAACACATTGTTTTTATACTAGATCCTCTGACATTATTTCCGTTAAATATATAGTTTAATAAATATATTGCAGGGTAAAGACATCAAACCTGCTTGAACTCTCATGTCAGGTATCTTATCATTGATATATATCAACAGCCAGGCAAAGAGACAATAGCATAAACAGATAAAGAAATATCACAATATAAACAATCAGCTAGAAACAAAAAAAACTAAGGTTAATTAGTTCAACAGTGATTTATGGTGAGTTGAAAACCAAATTGCAAAATCTAGCCTAAATAATCAAGTTCCAAAAATAACTGCGCATTCTTTTCCACTAAGTTATTTTGGCCTCCATATTCACGTTTACTTCTCAATCCACCACAATTCACTGTTTATTGAATAAACTCAATATAAACAGGCAGCCAGCCAAAGGAAATCAGATTATAAACTGCCAGATAGAGAATATCTCAAACACTAACAGCCGGCCAGGGACTCCTAAGGATGACATATGGCAAGGGGAGAACATTAGGGAGGTGTGGAACTAACTGATCTTAGTGGGCCCTGATGAGCTATTTGTTTGTGTTTTATATTTTCCCTCCATTCTTATTATTTGAACAAAGCTTCATTTTTTTTTATTTATCCCTGCTTTGTTTATTGAAATTTAGCAGTTTTCATATAGTACACTTACCCAGAGTGCTTTGCAATTTATGAAAAGAGAATATTGGTAATTATACAAAATATAGACAGATTTTATACAAAAATTGATACAAAAGGAACATAGGACTCTGGGCTAGTGGTAGCAAATTTGTGGAGCTGTTTTGTAGCTATGGATCTGGAGATAGAAGCAATGCATAGGAAGTTGGGAATCCACACCCACACTTTTCTGTAGATAATTAGTGAAGAACAGTAGGTAGAGGATAGGGATGAGATATAAAATCTGGGTGTAAGTATGGATTGAATTGCTTGCAGATGGCATTGTAAAATCTTTGAATATATTTGCTGTGCGAAATCAGGGTGTAAATACAGCTTGTAGAGGACAGATTACAAAATTTTGGAGATGTGTGCTAAGGGAAATCAAGGTGTGTAGGTATGGATCTGCAGAACTAAGTAATAGTATTATAGTTTATTTGATATTTGTTCTGAATGTGCATAGATAGGTTTTTTTATTTAGCTATGTGATGTGTTCTCTGCAATACAAGAGAGCCAAGAATGTAATAAGAAAAAAAGTGAGGAAATAGATGCTCCTATTTTCATATTAATGTTATAGTTATATAGTTACATAGTAATCTAGGCCAGAATCCATCATGTTCAACCTTGAACCCCATCCTTTTATGCAGTGGATCAAAAACAAGGCAAAACCTCAATTGTAGCTATTTTCAATTATGCCACAAAAAGCTTCTTAAAGGACCACTCTAGGCACCCAGACCACTTCAGCTTAATGAAGTGGTCTGGGTGCCAGGTCCTTCTAGGCTTAACCCATTTTTTCATAATTATAGCAGTTTCAGAGAAACTGCTATAATTATGAAATAAAGTTTTCCTCCTCAGTGGCTGTCTCATTGACAGCCATTGGGTATGCTGCTTTTCACTGTGATTTTACAGTGAGAGCACTTATAGCGTTCATAGAAAGCATTGTAAATGCTTTCCTATGCCACGGGCTGAATGCGCGCAGCTCTTGCCGCTGCGCGGCGCATTCAGGGCGGGGCGGATCGGAGGCGGAGAGGAGGAGGAGAGCTCTCCGCCCAGCGCTGGAAAAAGGTAAGTTTTTACCCCTTTCCCCTTCCAGAGCCGGGCGGGAGGGGGTCCCTGAGGGTGGGGGCACCCTCAGGGCACTATAGTGCCAGGAAAACGAGTATGTTTTCCTGGCACTATAGTGGTCCTTTAACTCCACAATGGCAATCACATTTCTCCTTCGGGTCAACAAGAAGGCAAAAACCTCAATATACATATTTAACTATATCATTGAATATTTTGTTTTGGCAAAAAAAAAAAAAAAATCTTTAAAAAAAAGATCTAAAAAATCTGATATGACAACTTATTTAGGTAGAAAATTTAACATCTATATTGTTTTTACAGTCCTGTTTTACAGTCTCAATCGATGACCTGTTGTCTGTTGTATATTCCTACTAATGAACAGGTTAGAACATAATGAACATAATGGTTTGTACTGACCTTATATATATTTGTACAGTGCTATCATATCCCCTCTGAGGCACCTTTTTTTCTAAAGAAAACCAATGCAGTTTGTCTAGTCTTTCTTCAGATATATTGTTTTCCATTCCCTTATTAATTCTGAGCTTGTTCCTGCACACTTTGGTTCTGCAATACCTTTCTTTAAAACGGGTGTCCAAAGTTACAGCACATATTCTAGGTGGGGTCGTGTCATTGATTTATCAATGCCTATTTGTATACATGACAGTACCTTACAACTCTCTGCACTGGCAGACTGGCATTGCATACTGTTGCCTAGTTTGTTATCTATAATTATCCTTAATTCAGTTTCATTTAATTTTATTCCTAACTCAACCCCATTTAATTTGGGAGTGGATTCTGGAATTCGTATTCCAAAATGTATGACTTTGCATGTATCTGTATTGAACCTCATCTGCCAACTCCATGCCCATTCTCTCAATTTGTCCACATCCCTCTGTTGTGAAATTATGTTATGTTCGAACTGTGTTTTGGGTGATCTGCAGACATGGACACATGACTTTCAATAACCATTTCAAAATCATATATAAAAGGATTAGAGAGGAGTGAACCCAGGAAGGGACCCGGACTGGCCATGGGGCAAGGAGGGAAAATGCTCAGTTGGCTTTGATGGCCATAGGCAGAGGCCGACAGGGTAGATCAATGGATCTCCCCAGCCAGCCCCTGCCGTGCTGGCGCTTGAGAAGAGAATTCACAGCCACCCAGATGCTGATGAGGAGGAGGGAGAACTTGGTCTCCCTCCTACTGTAGTAGAACGCTGCTGCATGTTACTATGGCAATGCCCTGCTACATTCCACCATGCCAGCAAGAAAGAGCCATTATGGCCCCTGTCACAACCCCTATCCCTTTATTACTGCCCTTATACTGACCCAATCCCCCTCACAGGTAGGGAGTTTAAAGCTGTAGGAAGGCAGGATGGGGGTTGCAGTGGAAGGATTTTAGGGACTTTAGTGGAGAAATAAGGGCTTGTAACAGGTTTTTGGGAGATTAGGGGCTGTAGCAAGAGGGACAGGATCTACATTTGAGTGGGTTAGGAGTTGTAAAGGAGTGGGTCAGGGTTGTAGTGCAGGTTACATAGTTACATAGCTGAAAAGAGACTTGAGTCTATCAAGTTCATCCTTTCTCACATATGTTTTTGCTATTGATCCAAGAGAGGGCAAAAAACCCAGTCTGAAGCGCTTCCAATTTTGCAAAAAACTAGGAAAACACTCCTTCTCGACCCCAAAATGGCAGTCAGATATCTTCTTGGATCAAGCAGCTATTACCCCACTAATTAAAAAACATATCCCTGTATGTTGTGTTTTTGCAAGTATTTATCCAATTGCTGTTTAGACATGTGTATGGACTCTGATAAAACCACCTCTTCAGGCAGAGAATTCCATATCCTTATAGTTCTAACTGTAAAAAAACCTTATCTTTGCTTTAGACTAAATCTCCTTTCCTCTAGCCTAAATGTGTGACCTTGTATCCTATGTATAGCTCTGTTTATGAATAGATTTCCAGATAATGGTTTGTACTGGACCCGAATATATTTGTAGAATGTTATATCCCCTCTGAGGTACTGTTTTTCAAAACTTAAGAGATTAAAACATTTTTAATCTTCCTTCATAACTAAAATGCTCCATTCCTTTTATCAATTTTGTAGCCCATGTCTGCACTTTTTCTAGTGCCATGCTATTCTTCTTTAGAACAGGTGCCCAAAATTGCACAGCATATTAAATATATGGTCTTGCCTGTGATTTATAAATAGGCAAAATTTTATTTTTATCACAAGACTTTATGTCCCTATTTATACATGACAAAACCTTACTGGCCTTAGCAACTGCCGATTGGCATTGCATACTGCTGCCTAATTTGTTGTCTATAACAATTCCCAAATCCTTCTCTTGTGGTTTTTATCCCTAATACATTTAGGGATGTAAGTTGCTTGTGCATTCTTTACCCCGAAGTGCCTAACTTTGCATTTCTCTACCTTAAAATTTTATCTTCCATTTTAGTGCCCAGTCCCCCAATCTATTTAAATCTCTCTGCAGCAAAGCAATATCCCGCTTATATTTTACTACTTTACAAAGTTTTGTGTCATCTGCAAACACTAAAACATGGCTTTCCATGTTCCAGGTTAGTGACAGTAGGATGTTTAGGGACTGTAATAGCGAGTGGGTGGCACTACTGGAGTGGATTTTAGGGTTAGTAGGGTAGAGATAGGGGCTTATTAGAAGGGCTGTATCAGGGGGATATCAGCTATACCAGGGGGTTGGAAGTGGGGGTGTTGGGAGATAGAGTCTGTAGCAGGTGGAGTAGGGGGCTGCAGTAGAGTGGTTATGGGCTGTCGTGGAGTGATAAGGGGCTGAAGCAATGGAGATAAGGGCTGCAGGGAAGGATATGTGCTGCACTGGAGGGGGGCAGGTTAAGTATTAGGCAGGGGAAAATTAACTGCTTGGTGGGTACATTAGGATGTGCCTGAGCACACCCATCACTCTTGTGCTGCATTAGAGTGTCTCTGGACCCACACCTATGGTTAGGAACCAAAGCACACAAACCCTGAACACAAGGGGGATACAATCTGTGTACTAGTCTTTAGATTGACAAAGCAAGCGGAAAACAGTCTGTTGTAATAGCGGAGGTCAAGGATAGGAGATAACAGGATAAAAGGGACACAAGCCAAGAATCAAATACCACATAAGAAATTGTCACCAGCACTTTTCCTGCTAAATTCATGTTGCGGGTGTGCCCCACAATTTTTTTTTGTCTTTATATGTAAGTTTGGAATCCAGATCAGATTCTCTTTGGGCAGTGGCGTACACACAACCCATGGGGCCCCAGTGCGAAAACTGATCCATGGGCCCCCCCTCATGCGCTTACTCTGTGCGGGCTGGGGCCGCAACACATGGCGGCGGGCACCTGGTCACAGTCCCAGTGCATGCAGATACACATACACTTAAAGGACCACTACATACACCCAGATCACATCAGCTCAGTGAAGTGGTCTGGGTGCCAGGTCCCTCTAGTTTTAACCCTGCAGCTGAAAACATAGCAGTTTCAGAGAAACTGCTATGTTTCACTGAGGGTTAATCCAGCCTCTAGTGGCTGTCTCATTGACAGCCGCTAGAGGAGCTTCCGCGATTCTCACTGTGAAAAATCACAGTAATGAGTAATTAGTAATGCTTTCCTATGGGCGGTTTGAATGCGCGTGCGGCTCTTGTCACACATGCGCATTCGGAGCTGAGAGGCAGATCGGGGCGGAGAGATCCCCAGCGCCAAGGGAGTCCGGCGCTGGAGAAAGGTAAGTGCTTAAGACACACACACACTCTCACGAACAGAGGCATACACACTAGCTAACAGACACACACTCAGTAAAAGACATACACACTCACTAACAGACACACACAAACTAACACACTCAGTAACAGACACACACACACACACACACACACTTTAAAAAAAAAAAAAATTGCATCCCCAAGCCTCCCTACCTTTGGGAGTGCTGAGGGGATTCCCTGGGGTCCAGTGGGGCTGCCCGGCCGCCAGTCCTGCTGGCGGCGCACGAGGGAGCACTGTCCCCTGAGTGCTTCCTGTTCAGCTCCCTCGCGCGCCGCGTACTGATGCCGGGGCCGGAAGATGATGTCATCTTCTGGCTCAGGCATCAGTGCGGTGTGCGAGGGAGCTCTCAGGGGACAGTGCTCCCTCGCGCGCCCACCAGCCAGCCCGGTGATACCAGGGCCAGCCTCAGGCAGCCCTGAGGTGGCCAGCTCCTAGGCCCCCCAGGAGAAGAGGCTGGCCACTCTGGCATACATACCGAGTCGCAGGGCGGCCGGGCCTGGTCGCAGCCGCGACCCCGGTATGTACGCCACTGTATTTGGGGTAAAGCACTCTGCCCAGCCCCCCCAGCTTTAGAGGCCCATTTGGAGGTGAGCACGGGTATATATGTGAGGAGGCTTTGGATAGTAATGTCACTTTAACTATAATTTACATACAGCAGATATGTGAATTGTATTATAAGTATATACATTTAAGCACTATCACTTTAATTGTTTAGTTATGACCCTGCATTTTTTAAATTGCATTTATCACATTAATTTTGAATTATATATGTTCACAATGCTCATAAAACAGATTATTTAAATACACTTTAGGCTTATTTAGCATTAGCATAATTGTATTTATCTCCCACGTTTGAATTAGTGTAGGGCCCACCGATATTTTGGGATAACTGTGATGTAGTTGTGGGCTTAACACAACATGGTCATATGGTGGAACTAAATCCTCATATTGTTTTTTACTGAGATAGGTGATTTTAAGTAGCCCTATAAGATTTAAAAATATATATATATATATATATATATATATATATTTTTGTGTGTGTGCTCTAACAATCTGTATTAATAATGCCTTGGGTTTCAGACTGGTCACGGTAGAGGAAAAGCTGAATGCAAAAAAATTATAGAGATATCCTTACTGAAAATCTGGTCCAGATTGCTCAAGACCTAAGACTGAGCCAGAGATTCACTGTCCAACATGCCAATGACCCTAAGCCAGGGCTGCCCAACAGGTAGATCCCCAGATGTTGTAGAACTACAACTCCCATGATGCTTGGCATGCCTTCAGAATGCATTTAGAATGACAAAGCATCATGGGAGTTGTAGTTCTACAACATCTGGGGATCTACCTGTTGGGCAGCCCTGCCCTAAGCACACATCCAACACAACACAAGGGTAACATAGAGACAACTCAGTTAATGTCCTTGAGTGGCCCATCCAGAACCCGGACTTGAACCCAAACATCTCTGGAGAGACCTTAACCCCTTAAGGACTGGACTGTTTTTGCGATGTTGTACATTTGGGACAAGGCATATTTTTACACTTTTGTGGTGTTTGTGTTTGGCTGTAATTTTCCGCTTTCTCATTTACTGTTCCCATACAAATTATATATTGTTTTTTTCAGGACAACATGGGCTTTCTTTACATACCATTATTTATATAATCTCATGTATTTTAATTTTAAAAAAATTAAAAAATATGATGAATAATTGAAAAAAATACATGTTTTTTTACTTTTACTTGAAAAACTTTTACTCATCTACAAAAGCGAATGAAAAAAACTGCTAAATAGATTCAAAATGTTGTCCTGAGTTTAAAAATACCCAGTGTTTACGTGCTTTTTTTTGCATGTTATAGGGCTATAGGTACAAGTAGGATATTGCGGTTTCAAAACATACATTTTTAAAATTTATCAATAGTGACATTGTAACACTATTATCTGTCATAAATCTCTGAATAACACCCACATGTACATATTTTTTTTAAAGTAGACAACCCAGGGTATTCAATATGGGGTATGTCCAGTCTTTTTTAGTAGCCACTTAGTCGAAAACACTGGCCAAAGTAAGCATTCATATTTGTTTGTGTGTGAAAAAAGTAAAAAAACTAAATTGAACGCTAATTTTGGCCAGTGTTTGTGACCAAGTGGTTACTAAAAAAGACTGGACATACCCCATTTGCAATACCTTGGGTTGTCTTCTTTTGCAAATGGTATGCCATCATGGCGGTAATTCTCATTCTTGGGCTACCATACGCTCTCAAAGGCAACATAACCAACCTGGCCATTTTCAATGTAAAAATATTTGACCCATATATTTGACCTTGTAACTTTCAAAAATGCTATAAAACCTGTACATGGGGGGTACTGTTTTACTCAACAATTTTCACAACAATTACATCATCAGTAAAAGTGCTGTTTGTGTGTGAAAAATGCAAAAAAAGTCACTTTCACTGACAATATCATCGCTGTGATATGTTTTACTGTTTTGAATCACTAATATTTGTGTTCAGCAAAGTCTCCCGAGTAGAACAGTACCCCCCCCCATGTACAGGTTTTAGGGTGTCGTAGAACGTTACAGGGTAAAATACAGTGCTAGCAAATTAAATTCTCTGGAATTTCAGCCTGGGTTTGAAGTCTACGTGTATATTTATATAATTATTTATGTAATTATATATATGGACATATGTATATTTTGTATTATTTTTATTTATTTATATATACATAGATATATATACAACTTCATTCTGAGTGTATTTTGATATAAATATATATATATATTATAATTTTAAAATACAGTTAGAATAAAAGTTCATATAGATATAATTTTTTTTTAATTTTTTTATTATTTAAAATTTTTTTAATTTAAATTACTTATTATTTATATTTTATAATAATATATATACAATATATATATATTATATATATAATATATATATATATATATATATATATATATATATGTAATTTAATTATAAGTACATATTAATATAAAAATACACTTAGTATGGCATTATATATATGATATATAGACATATATTATATAGATATAATATACACATATATAATTATTTTATTTTTATTTATTAACACTAACTTTATTTTTTTTAATGATTTTACACATGCAGGGAGACTGTCTGTCAGCACAGGCAGTCCCTCTGCAGGCAGACACATGGACACCTATTGTGACCATGTGATCGCTGTGTTAAGCGATCACATGGCCACAGGGGTCCTAATCCAGTGTGGGGAGACTGTCTGAGCTGCAGGCAGTCTCCCCACAACGGGAGCAACGCTGATCGCCGCCGGGGGAACGACGGCGATCAGGTAAGTAAATAAGACCGTTAGGACGGTTCAGGACCTGAATCGGTTCGCAACTCAAAAATGCCGATGACGGTCCTGAACCGTCCTCGGTCGTGAAGTGGTTAAAATACCCATCCCCCACAGTCCAATACAACATGGCAGAGCTGGAGAGATGCAGAAATAAATGGCAGAAACTTCACAAAACCAGGTGTGCAAAGCTTGTCGCAAAATACCAACTAAGACTTGAAGCTGTAATCGCTGCCAAAAGTGCTTCAACTTAACCCCAAGTTGAAGGTCTGAATACTTATGTCAATGTTAAACATTATGTTTCATATATTTGAGAAGGGAGTCTTAATACTTTCTGAATGCAATGTCAGACCTGCAAGACTCTTCTCCTTTCAAAACACATATCAATCTGGGAATTAAAGGACCACTCTAGGCACCCAGACCACTTCAGCTTAATGAAGTGGTCTGGGTGCCAGGTCCTTCTAGGGTTAACCCATTTTTTTTATAAACATAGCAGTTTCAGAGAAACTGCTATGTTTATGAATGGGTTAAGCCTTCCCCTAATCCTCTAGTGGCTGTCTCATTGACAGCCACTAGAGGCGCTTGCGTGCTTCTCACGGTGATTTTCACAGTGAGAGCACGCAAGCGTCCATAGGAAAGCATTGTAAATGCTTTCCTATGCAACGGGCTGAATGCGCGCGCAGCTCTTGCCGCGCGTGCGCATTCAGCCCAGGAGGAGGAACGGAGGAGGAGAGAAGGAGGAGAGCTCTCCGCCCAGCGCTGGAAAAAGGTAAGTTTTAACCTTTTCCTCTCTCCAGAGCTGGGCGGGAGGGGGTCCCTGAGGGTGGGGGCACCCTCAGGGCACTATAGTGCCAGGAAAACGAGTATGTTTTCCTGGCACTATAGTGGTCCTTTAAAACAGCAATCTACCAAGTTTTTTATGGATTTCTCAGGCCCAGAGAATTCACTGCCAGTTACTCAACATGATCAGTGTTTAAAATGTAGCCATCCTAAGAAACATTTAGCTAATTATACATTGTACCAGCCTCATACAAAAAACAGCCAGATTGGACATATCCTTTCACGCTACTTTTAATAATGGTGCCCTGTCAAAGAATTAGACTACTGTTTATCTACATGCCACTACCAGCCGCTATTGTCTCTTCATGATTCTGTTCCCATTACTGCAAATTTTATATTATATGCAAGAATTCTATTCATCAGACTAGTCCTGAATCCTGCAGTTTATTCAGGTCACTCTTTCAGTAGGAATGCTCCTGTCCATACAATTAAGAAATTAGGGCGCTGGAAATCTGTATTATATTGCCGATATATTCCACAACTTGAGATGGAACTCAGACTGGCATTTCAAGATTTAGAATTCCAAGATGTTAGTTATTGTATTTTGTTGTTTGTAATAATTTGTGCATTGCATTTAATTTTTTTACTCTTTATTTACTTTGTTAGGCCTACTTGTCCGTCTGTTTCGGCACACCACAACGGACTTATGCTCTTCTTCTATGCTACATATTTTGTGCACCGACCACAAATACAATGTATATATATATATATATCCACAGGTATACTGGGAAATATGTGTAAATCAGGTGGTGCCTGAGGTTAGGGTTCTTTATACTGCACAGTGGCCTTCAAACTGTACATTACAGAAAATAAAGTATGGGTAGATCATGTAATATACGTATAATTAAAAATGTATTTTATTATTATATTAGAACGAGGCATGTTTTCTTACTCTAAAATGTATTTCTTATTCACTTAGCAATAAATGAAAAATACCCAGATCATTATTATTTTCTATTTTAACACCTGCAGTTTGTAGGCAATAACATTTGTTGATAATGCTGCCTAAAGAACATTACCATCTAACATAAACCATGGCTATTATACCATGGGGTACTGATATTATCAGAAGGTTGGCAGGCAAAGTCCTTGTTATAGTGTTTATAAATAAGCAAAAGACTTCAAAGGAACAAAATCTGTTGAGAGAATGGTGGTTTTGTAGCAGGACGTGACATCTTTGTAGTGGTTAGAAGCAGGTTAACTTTAGAACTGGAGACATTTACTGTAAACACTGGAAAAATATTGCCTAAATAGGCCTGGTGTTCTCTAAACTACTTCAGTATGTAACCAAAAAGGAAAACATTATTTAAGCAAACTTGCAGTAAGCTGTGGTGAGGTCTAGGAAGGATGAATGTAACATTTGGCACTAGCTCATTAAAAAGTCCAATTTTAATCTGTTTGTCTGAAAATGTGACATCAACGTTCCAAAAATGGCTCTATAAATCTGACATGCTTTGACCTCAGTCCTAAATGTTGGTGGCAGTACCCTATATATGTTGTAGTACACAAAATGGAACTAAAATATCTAATACTAGTAAATGCTAGTATAAATAATGAGCCAGTCAAGTTAAACATAGTCTCTTGTGAATTAACAGTACTTGTTTGAGAATATATAAGCCTTTTTAAAATAAGAGAGTGACTGCACTCAGGTACTAATAAAAATGTTCTTATGAAGGATGGATGCTTCGGACTGTGCCAGCCTGTGTCAGTCCAAGGAGAGAAATGAGGGAGGAGCTGGGGGCTGGTGTGGCCGCAATTAGACTGCCCATGGCCTGTACAATGTACAAAATTTTCAGCCACATGCCCCGCCTCTGCTCGCAAGCCCCTCCTGTGGAATGAAAGCTCCACCTCCTGCACACAAGCTCCACCCCCACTCATATTCCTGACCTCGCTAGAAGGAAGAGGCAAAATGGGAACTTCACCTATCACTGCCAGGTAAGCTTCAGCAATTGTGTGTGTGTGTGTGTGCCTGCTAATGAGTGGGATTGTGTGTGTGTGTGCCTGCTAGTGAGTGAGCTTATGTGTGTATGTGCCTGCTAGTGAATGAGCTTGTGTGTGTGTCTGCTAGTGAGAGATCTTGTGTGTGTGTGTGCCTCCTAGTGATTGAGCTTGTGTGTATGTCTGTCTGTGTGACTGCTAGTGACTGAGCTTGTGTGTGTGCCTGCTACTGAGAGAGCTTGTGTGTATGTGCTTGCTACCATGGGCGTCCGCAGGGGAGGCATAATTGTAATGAGATCCATGCCTGGCCCCTTCTTGACAGTGTCATGAAGGGGAGGAGCATAGTCATTATCACATAAAGCCAGGGTGAATAGCGTTTTCACAACTATGGTGTCAGGAATACATGTTTGTTTTCCTGATACTATAGTGTTCCTTTACTCAAAGCTCCAGGTTGCTCAGTGGTATTCGGCTCCTGAAACGGAGTGTCAGGAAGTGCAGATTGCCGTCAAATATTGGGGGCCGCTGATTGGCTAGAGTGGTCAGCTGACGCTCTAAGCCAATCGCTAGTTCCCGATTCATAATTTTTAAAATGTTTTTATGAATGGGGAGCTACTGATTGGCTTAGAGTGCCAGCTGACCGTTGTAGCCAATCAGCGGCACCCCTACCTAGCGGCCCTTTGTGTTTCCTGACACTCAGTAAATAAAAGTGAACATATTAACACTGATATGTTTTTTACCTGGGGAGATGAGAAGGTCCAAAGTTTCCTGCCAGGCCCAGGTACCAAAGCCTTATGATGTGGTGTCCAGAATGAAGTGGAGGGATCACTTCACTTGACCTTCCTGCTCCAATCTCATTTTCTTCTCAATTTGACACAGTCTTCTTTTTCTTCTGACATGGTCTTCTTTCCTCCTTGGCACCTTCTGCTCCTTTACCTTTCTGCTACTTTCTGCTTATTTTGCACCCTTCTGCTCCTTTCTCTTTCTGATCCCTTCCTTCTCCTTGCTGCCTCTTCTTGCAACCTTGCAGACTTTTCCTGCTCCTTGCTGCCCCTTTCTGCACCCTCCTGCTTCTTGCAGACCCTTCCTGCCTCTTGCTGCCCCTTCCTGCTCCTTGCTGCTCATTTCTGTTCCTTTTCCTACTTAACCTTTGTGCTCCTTCTGCCCCTTGATTTCCCTTCCTGCTCATTTTTTGCTCATTGCAGACCCTTCCTCCTCCTTCCTGCCCCTTCCTGCTTCTTGCTGACCATTTCTGTTCAATGTAGTCCCTTTCTGTTTCTTCTCCTACTTTACCTTTGTGCTCCTTCTGATTCTTTCTGCTCCTTCCTGCTCCTTGCTGCCCCATCTTTCTCCTTGCTGCCCCTTCTTTCTCCTTGCTGACCCCTCCTGCTCCTTGCTGACCCTTCCTACTCCTTGTGGACCCCTCCTGCCCCTTTCTGACCCCTCCTGCCCCTTGCAGACCCTTCCTACTCCTTGCTGACCCCTCCTACTTCTTGCTGTCCCTTCCTACTCATTGCTGAGTACTCATTGCTGGGGTCAGCACCTTGCTGACCCCTCCTGCATCTTGCTGACCCCCCTTCCCCTTGCAGACCCTTCCTACTCCTTGCTGACCCCTCCTGCTTCTTGCTGACCCTTCCTGCTTCTTGCTGCCCCTTCCTACCATTTGCTGAAACCTCCTGCCCCTTGCAGACCCTTCCTACTCCTTTCTGATCCCACCTACTCCTTTCTGATCCCTCCTGCCCCTTGCAGATCCCTCCTGCCCCTTGCAGATCCCTCCTGCCCCTTGCTGATCCCTCCTGCCCCTTGCTGATCCCTCCTGCCCCTTGATGATCCTCCTGCCCCTTGCTGCTCATTTCAGCTCCTACTTCACACTCCTGCTCCTTGCAAACCTTTCCTACCCTTTCCTGCTTCTTGCTACCCCTTCCGCTCTTCCTAGTCCTTGCTGAACTCTCCTGCCCCTTGCAGAACCTTTCTGCTCCTTCTACTTTACCTTGCTGTAGGCTGTCTCGACACATCCCTCACTTACCTGATCTGTAGGCTGCCCCCCATCCCTCACTTACCTGATCTTTAGGCTGCCACCCCATGTCTCACTTACCTGATTGTAGGCTACCACCCCATCCCTCACTTACCTGATCTGTAAGCTGCCCCCACCATGCTTGCTGGCTGCACTCTGTGCTGCTCCCCTGCGGATGCAGTCAGGAGAAAAAAGCAGGGATAAGCTGTAGCTTCCTATCCTTGCCTTTCTCCATTCAAAGCGCCACCTACTGCAGTTTATTATCCCACAAACGAGTGCAGCACAAGATGAAAAATCCAGGGATCCCCCTTGCCCCTCCCCCGCGGATGCCCAAGCCTGCTACGGAGAGAGCTTGTGTGTGTATCTGCTAGTGAGTGAGCTTGTGTGTGTGTGTGCCTGCTAGTGAGTGAGCTTGTGTGTGTGTGTGTAAGGGTCTGCTAGTGAGTGAGCTTGTGTGTGTGCCTGCTAGTTACATAGTTACATAGCTGAAAAGAGACTTGCGTCCATCAAGTTCAGCCTTCCTCACATATGTTGTTGCTGTTGATCCAAAAGTGACTGAGCGTGTGTGTGTGTGTTTCTGTGCTTGTGTGTGTGTACCTGCTAGTGAGTGAGCTTATATGTGTGTGTGTGCCTGCTAGTGAATGAGCTTGTGTGTGTGTGACTGCTAGTGAGTGAGCTTGTGTGTGTGCCTGCTAGTGAGAGAACTTGTCTGTGTGTCTGCTAGTGAGTGAGCTTGTGTGTGCGTGTCTGCTAGTGAGTGAGTTTGTGTGTGTGTTCCTGCCAGCATGTGTGTCAGTGAGCTTGTTTGTGGTGAGCATGTGTGTGTCAGTGAGCTTGTCTGTAGTGAGCATACGTGTGTCAGTACGCTCTTCTGTGGGGAACATGTGTGTGTCAATGAGCTTTTTTTAGTGAACATGTTTGTGTCAGTGAACTTTTCTGTAGGGAGCATGTGTGTGTCAGTGAGATTGTCTGTCAGTGAGCCTATGTGTGTGCATCTGTGAGCTTGTGTTTTTTGTCAATGAGCTTATGTATATCAGTGAGATTGTTTGTCTATGAGGCTGTGTATCAATTAGCTTGTGTGTGTCAGTGAGATTGTCTGTGTCTGCATGTAGGTATGCTTACTGTATAATTAAATGTTTTACTCTGAACGGACCAATATTTTATATTAGAAAAATATATATATTTGTTATATATATGTGTGTGTGTGTGTGTGTGTGTGTGTGTTTATATATTACTCAATCATCTGGGGTAGCAAGACATAGCCTTACATATTACATGGGACAATAAATGTCAATGACTTATGGGGCTGGCATAGATTTTTTTTTTTCAGGGCTGCTTTTTATCCCCAGTCCAGCCCTGCCTCTCCTGGTCCCATTGGGTTATATATGAGAAGGGAAAGACCTTCAGTTATGCTATTTGCAGAATATTAAACTATTTGACATAGAAATAGAGATGTTAAAGAAAAAGTAAGGGCAGTTTAATGAAGGATGACTTGACTAGTCTGATGAGGATTTATTGTAGTGGCTCAGTTTGGTAGTTAAAGTGTATTTCTTTTTTTTTTTTTGCATCTTCTTCTCCCAAGTGCCCTTTTGTTGCCAACAATAAGCAGAATGTTTTTCTATCTCCAGTGCATTGCTATCTTTGCATGTGTGATGTTAGTTCTTGTGTAAAGAGTGTGTCAAACTGTGTTGTTTCCCCCCCTAATCTGTTCATCAAGGAGCAATTTCACTACCTGAATGGTGGATTAAACACTATAGGGTCAGGAATACATGTTTGTGTTTCTGTCCCTACAGCCTTTAACTGGATATACTCCTAGGGAGAAACAAGTCTAAATACAGAATTTTGTGAGTGGAAATCTAGCCCTTTTACCCTATTCATATTTTGTATGTGTGGTTTATTTTATTTGCAGTGAAATTGGTTCCTGACAGATGTACAGAAGTGTTTTTCCCCAGTGTGTCCAGTTATTCTATAGATATTCACCTGTTTGGTAGAATATATATATGGGACCATATTACTACACAAGTTTGTATTTCTTCAGAAAACACAGTCATTTTTATTAATAGGTCTGGCAACTAAACTTAAATAAAGCAAACAAAAGCCTTGCTTTTTTGAGCATTAACTAACATTTGTAACTAACTATAGTTGGGTGGCTTAACCACTGCAAACAAAACATAGAAAATGAAGAACAGACCTTTTTCAAACTTAGCTTTTCTTAGTAGGTAATTTAAAAAATACGGTTTTACTCACTACTTGTGTCCTCACTCTGAAACCCTGACAGGGAAATTTCATAGTAAGCAGCCTTGTGCTACCCATTGCAAACAAGTGAGGAACTACCTGGGTGATCCAGAACTCCTGGGCTGGATTCCTCACCTGCTGTGGTGTGTGTAAACTGTGGAGTGGAGCACTTGCTCTCCCTTTAGTCCATTGCTAAACCACCGGAAGCCACATTAAATTACAGAATTGCTATACCTAAACAAAATATTTTTCCCGGGGCAATTAGATCATACATTGCATTGCAGTACTTTTGGTAAAATATAGACCCTATCAACAATATATATGGGATATACAGCAAGGACATCAGAATGTTTATCGGACTAGAGAAGTGCGGGCGGATGATAGCAAAAAGAGGAAAGATGATCAGGACAGAAGGAACTGAAGTTCCAGAAGGCCAAAAAGAAGATTTAGAGAGCAGCTGCAAGTACCTGGGGGTACCACAAATGCATGGCAACCATGAGGAAGAGGCAAGGAGGATAACAACATCCAAGTACTTCCAAAGAGTCAGACAGGTCTTGAAGTCCCAGCTCAATGGCAAGAAGAAGATCCAAGCCATTAACACATAAGCCCCATAACTGGTCACCATGGATGTCAATACTTGGAAACTACTTACTATGAATGGGGGTTTCCACCTGAAATCCAGCACCCAGAGACTGTACACCTGCCGGAAGTAAGGAGGTCGGGGCCTGATGAGTGTCAAGGCCGCAGTCCTGGATGAAACACAGAGCATCCATCCACAAGTACATCACGAAGATGGCATCCAAAGATGAACTGCTAAGGGAATGACTTGAGACTTCAACAGATAGAGGATGCAGAAAAAGAGGAGGTTCCTTGGCAAGACAAACCTCTCCATGGGGTGTATAACAAGGAGATATCGGATGTGGCTCATATGACAAAATCCTACCAGTGGTTGGAAAAGGCAGGACTTAAAGACAGCACTGAGGCACTAATCCTAGAAGCACAGGAACAGGCACTCAGCACCAGATCAATAAAATCTGGAGTCTACCACACCAGGCCAGACCCAAGGTGCAGACTGTGCAAAGAATCCTCTGAAAGAGTCCAGCACCTAGTAGCCTGATGCAAGATGTTAGCAGGAAGAGCATACACGGAGAGACACAACCAAGTTGCAAGGATTGTGTACCGAAACATATGCACAGAATATGGATTGGACCTGCACAGATGGGAGATACCACAAAGGGTAGTTGAGAATGACAGGGCTTAGATCCTGTCTTCAAGATCCAGACAGACAAGCAAGTGCTGGCTAACCAACCCGATACTGTGGCAGTAGACAAGGAACGAAAGACTGCAGTCGTGGTGGATGTGGCAATACCCAGTGTCACGTATTCATCCGCACATAAAAATGTGGTTAATGGCATTTACTATCCTGACAGGAAAAGTTGTGCCAAGCAACATTACCGTCCTGACAGGAAAAGTTGTGCCGAGCAGCAATCATGCACATGGAAACCTGGTAATTGCCTTTGGGGTCAAAGGCCGGTTACAGCCAATCGGATCCACAGGAGGGATATTTAAACCCAATTCTCCTCTTGCTCATTGCCCTGTCGTGGTCTCATGCTTATGGTTATCCGAGAGTGCGTTCCTGATCTTGATTTTCTGGTTTTTGACTTTGGCTTTGTTTTGACTTCCTTAATATCTGGTATCCTTGACTTTTGGCTTTCCCTCATCTTTGTGTCTGATTCTGTGTCCCTGACCTCAGCAAGTATTTTGACTAATCTTGGAGACGTTAAGTCCGGCCATTCTAAGGTCCGGTTATACGTTATCCTTAGTCCTAGGTGTGACACAGTACTGCGTGCTGGATCAACTTGTAATCCTGGCACCCAGTGACTATAACATCAGGAAGAAAGAACATGAAAAGGTGGAGAAATACCAAGGACTGAAAGAAGAACTAGAAAGGATGTGGAAGGTGAAGGCAGTAGTAGTCCCAGTTGTGATAGGGGCACTCGGGGTGGTGATTCCCAAGTTGGGGGAGTGGCTTTAACAGATTCCATCTTAGAGTGCTGTTCAGAAGAGTGCAGTTCTAGTATATTAATGGATTTATTCAGCATGGGGGATTTACTTGCTTTCTACACTCAACAGCTGATTAGACAACCGCATTGATAATATACTGCTTTGTTATAGTTATATCTGGGGCACAGTACGAAGTGTCTAATTGGGAAACTATATTGACTTTGTTGTTTCCCAGATACTTTGAGACTGTATTGTTTTGTTTGGTCCTTTCACAATCTTTATATTGTTCAGGTCCTATAGGGATTACAAACACATGCCTGTTTAACTATATATGGCTTCCTATTTATATAGCTCTGTCAGTATTTTTTGTTTGGTAAATTTGTCTTTTGCCTCTCTATCTAGCAATATCAATACCTCTTACTAGCCGGCTAGCACTGTTTCAGCTAACAGGCTCTTACTTTATAGCACAGTTCAAAGTGTCACATTTGGTAAATAGAAATGTTTCCCTTTATAGACACTGTGTTACATTACAGTGCTATTGTTGCACTTTCATTTAGACTCTGTTAGTCTCACTGTTAATGCAGACTGTGTGTTCATGAGACTATATCTTTGATTGAACACTTATGCTAGCTGACAGCTCTTTAGTTCATAGTGCATAATAAAGTGCTCATCTGGGGGAACTGTATTGTTGTCTTGTCTCTCGGCTAATGTGTCACTTTATTTTTGTAAAGTGAGTTATTAACCCTACTGTGCCATAACTGCACCAACTACATACTATGAACCACATATGATGCACCTTTATTTGGGAGCAAGACATATGACTATGTGTCAAGGTATTGCCCCTACAGGTGCACATTGATCTATACTGGTGGTATTTACCTTTCTGCTAGTCCTTTCTTGGACCACTGCTAGTAAACTCCATTAGATTCACCCTTTTTAATACACTTTGCACAATTTTTTCTTCACTTTTTCAATTTATTTTAATGTTGTATGACGTAATAAAGGTTAAGTACACTTGATATTTTTTTTTTGTTATTATCTGCCCAATTTTTGAGCTGTATATTGTATTTGGGTAAGACCTGCGTCTGTGTGGTGGTTTTGGGCACCAAGAGTAAGTCTGGGGTCTTCTTCCATATTGCACAGCAACGCAGTATTCGTCTTTCTCAGTTCTTGGAACAGCTAAGATTATTCACATGCAATTAAATTCTGAAATATAGTAGAATTCTATTATCCAATTATTGAAAGTATGGGTTGAACTGGAAAAATTAGAACATATAAAGCAAAGAAGGCTTGGTGGGAGGAAGTGAAACAGGGAAGTACATGTTTAAACGTAAGGCATGGAGTAGCATAGTTGTTGGATTCATTACTGGTTTTCTTTCGTTATCCTTTAAGCTTCAGACACTTGACATGATTTATGAAATGGAATTTAAAAAACTTGCCTTTATAATACGTTTTTAAGCATGTGTCAATTAATGGTATTGTTTCACACACACATTACACATTAAAAATAAATCAAATAAATATACTCATTATACATGACACTAGAGAGTGTTTTAACAATAAGAAAAGTAAACATAGAGACTCAGCTCCTGATGCTTACAAGGTTCAGATCCCTTGATAAATCTGTGAAGGGTCTTTAGGAAACCTTTATGAAATGGGAAGGCCCCCCCATGAGCGGATTGTGAAAAAAAAAATCAAGACACTATACCAAGGACATGCCACTCCGGCATTTTGTCTTAACACAGTCCAATAGTACAAGGTCATATAAATAGTAGAATTATGCTCCCTGATTCAAATTATGTACCTGACTACCAATAATATAAGGGGATGGATATTCACATGATCCTAGGCACCTCTTCTTTCTCTTTACTCTTTCACTAAAAGTTCCTAATTCCATGGGAAACCAATGTGTATCTCCTACCATCAATCTTTCCCTATCCATCTCCTCTAAATCTAATTATTAGTAAAGAGAAGCACTTACCCATTATTCTTCATATAATAGTCATTCAACCCCATTGACTGCAGTGCATTCATTTATTAATGTTGCAGTTAGTAGCAGAAAGTAACTTAAACTGGTACATTTTATAAGGTTCAATTCAAACTTAGAACAAACATCAATCTATGCCAGACCTCCCTCTATATTTATTTATATTCAGTACCTCATTACTCAATATGTCTTGTTGAAAAGAAAAATGCTTTCCTCTCTCATAGTTAATAGATGGTCCTAGGGACAACCCAACATGTGTGTAATGGATCACCTGGCACCCCAACTGGGTACCTCCATTGAAGGATGCTCCTAGCACTTCCTGAGGACTCCAAGCACTGCAGCAGACACCAAAACCACCGACCGTGGGAGCATGTGAATGCTCTCAAGCATTGAATGTTGTATACAGCCGAATAGGAAAAACCATGCGAATAGGTTTACACTCCTAGCAGTCAAACTGGAACAGCATACAATGAATCCTCCCCCAATAAGGAGACGACACTTCACTTTGAGGGTTAAGCAGTAACTGACTGGACTGGCACATACAGCCTCTTTTATTCCCAATCCACAAATTTAGTACTGCCCACGGGGTTTTACATAACAACCAATAACACACGTACATTACAGAAAGACACTCCCACACAAAATCCTCCCCTCTGGCTGTGATATGATTACTGAACACAATGGTTAATCTAATTATCACAGCCAGAGAAATACAGTTTTTCCACATTATTCATAACTTGAAAAGTATGCATCATATTTACATTTTCAGAATCAGCTCCCTCCAAATACAAACATATGTCAAAATCATACATATTGGTCCAGTGGTTAAAAAGTTAAGGAAAAGTCCTATTTGACCAAATGCAGCATGGCTTTTCTGCCCAAAACCAGTTCCACAGAGTCTTCTATCCTGGAGATAATTGGGGAAGTAATCCAATTATCTCCAGGACAGAGGCAAAACTCCATTAGCCACATGGCAGCAAAAGACAATAAAACACATAAAAACATAACTGTGCAGCCATTGCACAAAACAGGTACATTCAACATATCCCCAGATAGCTCAGATCTGAGCGCACATTATTACTGAATGGCGCTCAGAGCACACACATACAGTTCAATTGCCATGGAGCCAAAGTCTTTCCCATAGTCTTTCATTATACAAATGGGCTCCATGGCATAGCTATCTGGGTAACACTGCTCACATAGGGAAAGTACCGAAAGACCCAGCTTTTGGGTCTTTGCAGGGGAAAATCCATCCTTTCAACATGGGGCCATAGTCACAGGGCAGGAGGCCGGCAATCAGTCTTCTCCAATGCCCAGTGGCGAGGCTGGTTCCGCCACAATGTGTATATTAAGGTACAGGAAATTTCCCGATAGGCTCCGGCACCTGGGGCTGTGCAGACAGTCCTAATCATAAGGCTAATGTAATTTAAGTATTTTCCCCTCAGACTGTGCCAGCCTGTGTCAGTCCGAGGGGAGAATTGAGGGAGGAGCTGGGGGCTGGTACGGCCACAATTAGGCTGCCCGTGGCCGGAGGGGGACCTGTCAGTCTCCCTGCACAATGTGGAATCCAAAAGGAAGGTACAGTTTGTGGCGCTAAAAAAGCTGCTAGAACACACAAATAGGACTTAACCACAGAGGTCAGCATTTTTGGCCGCATGACCCACCTCTGCTTGCAAGCCCCACCCCTGAATGGAAGCTTTGGCTCCGCCCCCATGTACCTTAACTGTCATCACTGGAAGGAGGAGGCAAAATGGGAACTTCACCTAACCAGTGCCAGGTAAGATTCAGCCATGACAGTGATTGTGTGTGTGTGCCTGCTAGTGAGTGAGCTTGTGTGTGTGTGTGTGTGCCTGCTAGTGAGATAGTGTGTGTGTGGATGTGCCTGATAGTGAGAGAGCTTGTGTGTGTGCCTGCTAATGAGATAGCGTGTGTGTGTGTGCCTGCTAGTGAGAGAGCATGTGTGTGTGTGCCTGCTAGGGAGAGAGCTTGTGTGTGTGTTCCTGCTAGTAAGTGAGCTTGTGTGTGTGTGTGTGTATGCCTGCTAGTGAGCGAGCTTGTGTGTATATGTATGTTTGCTAGTGAGTGAGCGTGCGTGTGCATGTATGTCTGCTAGTGACTGAGCGTGTGTGTGGTGTGCGCCTGCTAGTGAGTGCACTTGTGTGTATGTCTGCTAGTAAGTGAGCTTGTGTGTGTGTGTGCCTTCTAGTGAGTGAACTTGTGTGGGTGTGTGCCTGCTAGTGAGTGAGCTTGTGTGTGTGTATGCTAGCGAGTGAGCTTGTGTGTGTGTGCCTGCTAGTGAGTGAGCTTGGGTGTGTGCTTGATAGTGAGTTTGTGTGTATATCTGTGTCTGCTAGTGATTGAGCTTGTGTGCCTACTAGTGAGTGAGCTTGTGTGTGTGTGTGTGCCTGCTAGTGAGTGAGCTTGTAAATTGAATAATGTATCTCCCAGACACATCGACGCCGGGGTGGGCTTATGTTTTGTATTGATGTAAATAGAGACCCCCTGCGGTCGTCTGTGCATAAATACTGTGTATCTTGCATGCAATAAACAGTTTTTGTTCATCCTTCACTAAGTCTCGACTAGTGCTTGGGTGATACCACAATTACTCTTCTGCAAGGGACTATAATCATTGGCTAGCAGTTATAATCTCTCTAGGGATGGGCACAACTCGGAATGGTCAACCACAGGTAGTAACCCATCCATCTGGGTTACTATTGTCTGTAGGGATCATGTGTGTGAGTGTGTGTGTTAGTGAGCTTGTCTGTAGGGAGCATGGGTGTGTCTGAGCCTGTCTGTAGTGAGCATGTGTGTGCAATGAGCTTGTCTGTAGTAAGCATGTATGTGATCGTGAGCTTGTCTGTAGTGACCATATGTGTGTCAGTGAGCTTGTCTGTAGTAAGCTTGTGTGTGTATCAGAGTATGTCTGTACTAAATTTGTGTGTACCAGTAACCTTGTCTGTGTGTGTCATTGAGATTGTCTGGCAATGAGCCTATTTGCATCAGAAAGATTGTCTGTGTCTGCATGTGCGTATGCTTTACTGTATAATTTAATTACCCTGAAAAGACTAATATTTTGAATTAGAAAAAGAAATATACCAATACTAATAATATATATATATATATATATATATATATATATATATATATATATATATATATATATATATATATATATATATATATATATATATATATATATCTCACACACTACATAGCACAATGACTTATGGGGCTGGCATTGATTTTTTTCCAGGGCTGCTTCGTATCCCCAGGTCCGACCCTGGGGAAAGCCCAACATTTGACCCCTGTGAGTTAGCAAAAACCCATAAAACCTGTATATTTGGGGTACTGTTGTACTCAGGAGAACTTGCTGAACACATGTTGGGGTATTCTTTGTCAGTAACACATAACAGGAACTGATAATCCATGCCTAAAATACATTTGAGAGAAATATAAAACGACTACCCAAAAGTTCGACAAAGACTGGTTGTAGAATTAGTGCATGGAAAGTGTTAAAATACAACCATTTGAAATACCCTATGGTGTTTACGTTTCAAAAATATATGGTTTGATGGGGGTAAATTACATTGGCTGGCTTCAAAAATGTTCCAAATAGGACATGGGTGCATGATGAAAACTGGAATGGGCACCCTCCAAATAAGGTATTTTAGCCCCCAGAGAACCCGACACACCTATACATGGGTGGTATCACTGTACTCAGGAGATATTGCTGAACACATATTGGGGTGTTTTGTGTCAGTAACCCTTAAAGTTCTCAGTACATGTATTCTTAAATTGATATGTGTGTCAAAAAATCACCAATTATAATTTTTTTTTTTTTTTTTTTGGCATAGATTGGTGGTAAAATGGTTGCATTAAGAGAGTCAATATATCCCAAGTTTAATACCTTAGGTTGTCTTCTTTTAAAAATATATATACATGTGAAGGGTTATTCAGTGATTCCTAACAGATATCAGTGTTACAATGTAACTTTCATTAATTTAAAAAAAAAAAAATTGTTTGGAAGTGCTACTTGTACTAATTGCCTTATGACTTGCAAAAATAAAAAAAGAAGCTAAGAACATGTTAACATTGGGTATTTCTAAATTCAGGACAAAATTTAGAAACTAGTTAGCATGGGTGTTTTGGGGCGGTTTTAGAGGAGTAACAGATTTTGGGGGTCAAAGTTAGAAAAAGTATGGTTTTATTTCTTTTTTTTCAACATATTTTATCATTTCTTTATAGTAAATTATATGATATGATGAAAATAATGGTATCTTTAGAAAGACCATTTAATGGTGGAAAAAAACTGTATATGTGTGGGTACAGTAAAATACAAACACAGCAGAAATGTAACAAAATGTCTGGTCACTAAGGGGTTGAAGGGATACTAAACTCACAAACACAACTTTAACTTAAATGAAGCCATTGCAGTCTCACTGTTCAATTCTCTGCCATTTAAGAATTAAATCACTTTGTTTATGGAGCCCCAACCACACAGCCTTCCTAAACACTTCCTGAATAGAGTCATCTAATTTTAACACCTAATTTATAATTCATTATCTCCTGCGCTGTTAAAAGCTTGCTAGACCCTAGGAACCTACTGTGTGTAGTTAAAGTTTAATTTACAGACCAGGAGATAAAACTGTTAAAAATAAGAGTTACATATGATTGAAAAATTAAACCATTTTGTTTTCATGCAGGCTGTGTTAGTCACAACCAGGTGAGGTGTGGCTAGAGCTACATAAACAGAAACAAAGTGACTAAACTAAAAAATGGCAGTGAATTGAGCAGTGAAACTTCAGAAGCATGATCTATACACAAAAACTGCTTCACTAAGCTAAAATTGAAGATTATGCTAGCGCTAGTGTACTTATAATCTTAATTTTAGTAATAACAGGAGGCGAGTATTTTGCATATAACTCTCTTTACTAACTCTACATAGCAGTAAAGAAAAGTGAAAAAACATTAACCAATCAAAATGCAGTAGGAGGTATAGTATTCACAGTGATGAGGCTCCTCCCCCTCTTTCGAAAGCGACATCAAAGACAAACAATAGTAACGGAAAAAAGTCTTGAAACATAAAGTCTTGAAACATGCACCAACGGGTGACTTTCCAAATACGAAGTCCTAGTGGCTGAAGGACGGCCCAAACGTGTCCATCCTGAGCGTAAAAAGTAATGTCCCGAAGTTATGCTGAAAAAGAACGTGGAGAAGGTTAGGTACCGATCTGGCAACTGTTTGCAGTAATGTAATAATCCCAACACAATTTCCACCGAACTAATGTAAAACTAGATGAAGAACTAGTATAAATATGACAGTACACGATAACAATGATCTAACTAAATAAGGTACAAGCCTGAGTCATACAAGATGAATAGGAAAAAAGAAGACATAATGAATACACAGAGTAGAAATATACTTACTTGGATCCTTATCCCTCAAGGGTGTGGAGGGTGGGAAAATACTCGGTCAGGGATGCGCCTGCGGTGAAAGCCGAAGAAGCTGCCGCCCCGCGGACGGAGTGGGCTCCGAAGCTTTCCTCTACGCCCGCCAGGGACAGGATCCATCTTACCCATCTGGCAAGGGTGGTGGTAGAGACGGGAACGTGTGGTCTAACGTAGGACACCAAGAGTTGGCCCGAAGGGGAGACCCGCAATCGAGATGTGATCTCTACGTACCGGTGTAGGGTAGATACCACGCAGAGAAGCGGTTCTGTAGGAAAAAAGGGGTAGAAAACCGATGTGGAGTCGGATTTCGTACGGTGTGAAACTTGGAAGGTAACTCCCTCCGGGGAGACCGAAAAGGCATCGATGTCGAATGCTCGTACGTCCGAAACTCTGCGGAACGAGACCAAACAAAGTAGGAGCGTCAGTTTGGCTGATAGTTGTCGGAGCGAGAGTCTGTCATTGTCTGGCCAGTCCCTCAGGAACTGTAGGACGTTTTCAACGTCCCATAGCCGGGAGTATTTAGGTTTCGGAGGCCTCTGAAGTCTGATGCCCCTGAGGAGGCGGTATACCAATGGGTCTTTCCCGACGGGGGTCCCATGGATCGGAACGTGGGCCGCCGAAATTGCGGAGCGCACAACATTGAGGGATCGATAGGATCGGCCCGTGGAGAAGAGATGAGAGAGAAAATTTGTGATGGCTGTTATAGGTGCAGTAAAGGGATCGAAATTCCGCTCACTGCACCAAGTAGACTAGGAGCTCCATGCCGATAAGTAGCATCGTCTGGTTCCTGGTGCCCATGAGTCCCATAGGAGATCTCGAGACGTTTGCGATAACTCTTCGGTTTGCCAGGCTCCCCTGAAAGCGTCCAAGCCACCAGCGTGAGACGGTCTTCCAGGATGAGCGGGTGTTGGTTCCCTCTCGGGTCCGTAAGGAGTGTCGGATAGGACGGTATGAGGAGGGGATCCCTGTAGGATGACGCTAGGAGGTCCGGAAACCATGGTTGAACCTGCCATAGGGGTGAGATGAGGAGTAGGGATCCGAGTTGGATCTTCAGGTACTGCATCGTCCTTGCTACCATGGCGAATGGGGGAAAGGCATACGCCCCAAGGGTGGCCAAGGTTGGAGGAACGCATCCACTGCTTTGCTCTCTGGGTCTGGGAGCCAGCTGAAGTACTCGTCCGTCTGCCTGTTGTTGCGTGACGCGAAGAGGTCCAAGTGGAGGGGACCCCTCCTGACCGAAAGGCGTTGGAAGATCGCTGGGTCCAGTCTCCAGTCGCTGTTGTCCCGCCAGTGGCGTGAAAACCAGTCCGCTGTCAGGTTCGTTTCTCCCGGGAGGTATTCTGCCATGAGGGAGATTTTGCGGGTAGACAAAAATCAAAATTTTCCTTCGTGATCTCTGAGAGGAGCCTGCTGAGATGTTGTCCATCCGGAGGAGGATGCAGCAGTCTGTCTGGTCTCTCGCCAAGCTGCGGATCGCAAACGACCCCGCGAGGAGTTCTAGGCAGTTTATGTGAAGGTTGGTTTCTTGGGAAGTCCAAGTGCCCCCTGTCGATCTGCCCTCGCTTGTGGCGCCCCAGCCCCACAGGCTGGCATCTGATTCCAGCACTATGTCGGGTGCATTCCTGAAGATGGCTCGGCCGTTCCACGCCTCCATGCTGTCCAACCACCATCCGAGTTCTTCCCTGACTTCTTCCGTTACCGGAATGTTTTGGTCGTAGGAAGGGTTCTGGCGGAGGAAGGAGGCCTTCAGGCGTTGCATCGCCCTGTAGTGTAGTGGGCCCGGGAAGATTGCCTGTATAGATGCGGACAGTATTCCCACGATCCGAGCCAGGCTGCGGAGAGGAATGGTGCTGCAGCGGATGACTCTACGTAGTTCCTTTTTGATGGCTGTGATCTTTGAGATCGGGAGTCGTAAGGTGCTGGTCTTGGAATCTATCTCAAAGCCCAGGAAATGTACCGTCTGGGCCGGGGCCAGCTCCGATTTTTGTTAGTTCACCACGAAGCCTAGGGACGTCAGGAGTTGAATGGTATATTGTGTGTGTTGTGTTAGACTGTACCTGTCTGAGGAAAATAGTAGCAGGTCGTCCAGGTAGATAATGCACCGAATTCCTTGAGTTCGTAGTTGTGATACTACCGGCTTGAGAAGCTTGGTGAAGCACCACGGTGCTGAGCTGAGGCCGAAGGGGAGGCATGTGAACTGCCAGGGTTGGTCTTGCCATAGGAATCTGAGAAATCGGCGGCAAGACGCATGAGGTCCAGTCTCGTAAACCAGTCCCTGTCTTGGAGTAGATCTCTCAGCAGGTGAATGCCTTCCATCTTGAAGTGCCTGTACGTTACAAAAGCGTTGAGTCCCTTCAAGTTTATAACCGGACGGAATTCTCCTGATTTCTTTTTTACTAGAAAGATGTTGCTGAAGAAGCCCTTTCCGTCGTGAGCCGGTTCTATCGCTCCCTTCGCCTTGAGCTCCCGTAGTTCACCGTCGATTAGGCGGCGGTCCTCCTCGGAGCATTGAATGGGATGCGGAGGAGCGAGCTGGTAAGGGGGTTCTACGAAGTCGATGACGTAGCCCCGAACCGTCTGGAGGATCCATGCGTCCGTGGAGATGGTCGTCCAGTTCTGAAAAGACAGAGCAATACGGCCTGCAGTGTAAGGGGTAAGTGAACCTAGAGACACTGTATTGCTTACCTGTGGGGAAGCGTGCTCTGCCACGGTTACGAGGTCCTCTGCCTCGGTCTGCTCCCCGGGTATAGGAGAAGGGTTGTCTGAAGCCCACTTCCGGGTAGAAAGGCTGTGGTCTGTGTGACCGGGGGCCAGAAGGCCAGAATCGGCTGGCTGCTCGGCCCCTCGGCCCCTGTAGCGGCCAGCCCGTCCAAAAACACCCCGACTGGGGTAGCCTCTGAAGACACGTTTCATAGACGTCTGAGCCTTATTGAGGGACGTAAAGATGTTAACATGCTTGTTCAGCTCCTTTAAGAAAGGTTCTCCGAACAATTTGCCCTGTGCCAACGGTCCCAACTCTTTGGTGCCCAAATCCACCAGTTTTCCGTCAATACGGAGTAAGGCTGCCTTGCGCCTCTCAGAGGAGAGGGCTACGTTTGTGTTGCCGACAAAACAGAAACACCTTTGTGCCCATTCTCTAATATCATGTGCCCACTCCTTGACCATGCTAGAGTCGAATTGATCGGCCCTAGTGAACGCATCATCCGCCAGGTACAGTATGCGGGAGAGTGGGCCAATTGAGTCCAACAGTTTATCCTGGACCCCGTGGAATCCTTTCTCCACGCCCCGCCGAGGGTCGCGGCCACCTCGGGACATAAAGGTGTTCATCACCTGGTCAAACTCTGGGGTCTGTGTTACGTGGTCGGGGAGCGAGGGGCGCGGACATTCAGAGCGTAGACGGTTGCGCACCGTTTTGTCCAGTGGTTTGCGTAGCCAGCGGTGCATAAATTTGGAGAGGTGGTCGGGGGGGGGTCCAGTCCCCAGAGCGTGGATGGCGGATATTACGAGGATCAAAGAGACGTCCCGTGGGGTCTAGGATGGTATCCTCTTCTTGAGCAAGTGCGAGGTCGTCTGGCAACTGGATGTCGTCCAGGAAGGTGCCTCGCAAGAAGCCAGAATGGGAGCCGGAGTCCGAGTCCCAATTGTCATCTTGTGAACCAGAGTCCGCGGCTTGCCACTCGTCTAACACGGCCATAGAGCGCATGTGATCGTCCCCCTCATCCGAGGAGTAGTGGGCAGGAGTAGGTGGGGCTGGCCTGTGGCTTTTAGAAGGTGCTTTGCCCTTAACTGGATTATTGCTCCCTTTGTCGCCCTTCCAGTGGCGCTTGGGAGGTCGTGAGTCCTCTTGTGCGTGTGAATCCGAAGCCTCGGAATCATCTTCATGTGGGTGGGCTAGTGTTGTTCTCTTGGTTTGATCAGCTGATGCTGACATAACTCTGGAAAGCGCTTTCTCCATGGAGGCGGAGATGGCTTCTGCAATCATTGACTGGAAGTCTGCAGGGTTTTGGGATGCTTCCATGATATCTTGGAGTGGGACCGGTATTGATCAAATATATATATTTGGCACAGGGGGTAGGGCTAGGGGTCAGACAGTAGTGTAAGGAACAATGTAATGATGGTACCAGCGGTACTTGTGGAAAAAAAAACCAGCAGGGTATAAGTATATAGAAAATAAAAAATGTATAAACACCCCAGCAGGGTGTGTCTGAATTAAGTATGCGGTATAAGGATACCAGAGTCCCCAGCAGGGAGAATTGGGATTTTTTTCCTGGGCTTCACCCAGATATGTACATGTAGGTGAAGGTAGTACAAAAACCACCAGGTCTTTACTTAGAAGGGATTCCCCATATATATGTACAGTGATATAGGTGGCACAAAATCCACCTGATGGCAGCTGAAATAAAAGGGCTTCACCCAGTGTATGTATAACAAGGTGGCACAAAATCCACCTGATCTGAAGTAAAGTGTTTACACTGATAAGGGCCAGCAGCCTCTGTGGCAGGTTAGTATATTTGAACTAACCTGTTGCCCCTGCAAAGTTTGCAGAAAAAAGTAGGGCAAAGGACTGTGTGTCCGAGGTTTGCGACCGGGTGCCGGCACTGTGGGGCTCGCGTGACACACACACAATGGCGGCCGTGAATCTCGCGATGTGCGAGATCCAAAATGGCCGCCGGAGAGATGGGAAAAGGGGTTTCCTGGCGTGCCGCGAGGCAGAATGCGGCCGGAGACCGCGAGGGTAGAGGAAGAGGGTGAGCGTTACCCTCAAAGTAAGATGCTGAGGAACAGCAAAGCAAAGGGAGGGGGGAAAGGGGGTGCCAGGCAAGGCAAGGACCCTGAGGGCAGGGGAAGGAAGCAGATAGGAGGAAAAACAGTCCAGCACACGGAGACAGTAACTAGGCACAAAAGAGTATAAAAAAAACTATACATCAGAGTAATAAAGGTATATAACAGAAAATAAACAATAAAGGCATGAAACAGATTACATACAATATAAGAATATAACAGATAATACACAAAGTAAGGGAAGAGCCTGAAACTCTGACCTGTCTGCTGATGGAGCAGTAAAGAAAGAGGGGGAGGAGCCTCATCACTGTGAATACTATACCTCCTACTGCATTTTGATTGGTTAATGTTTTTTCACTTTTCTTTACTGCTATGTGGAGTTAGTAAAGAGAGTTATATGCAAAATATGAAGCCTCCTGTCATGTGGTAAAATTGTTTTTGTGTCTATAGTGTCCCTTTATTTTCTTCACTCTCAATAATGTGTTTCATTTTCATTGTGCATTGACAAATGACCTCACTCCATTACTCTATTTTTTTACGTCTGCAACTCTTCACACTTTGCATTCTCTACAGGCTACACAATTTGCTATATAGTACTGATGTTCGGTAATACTGATCTATATATTGTAAGTGGGCATTATACTCAAATTCAAACATCTTTACATTGGGATGTTATTTTAAAGAAAGCATATTCTCAGAAATATAATAACATTCCTTTTAAAACACCTAGAAGGAGGATTTTGTATTTTTTTTTTAAATAATATTTTTACACTTGTGTATTTATTTTTCATAATTGTTGTAGTCAGTGAAAACTCCATGGAATTTACAATACTTCTGGTTTATATTATATTATGTTATTTTTTTCTTTTGTTTGCGTTTCCTGAAATTTCAAAACCTTTTGTGGCTAAATATTGTCCTGTAGTAATTTTGTTTTGCCCCAATTGTGCCTACAAGCGTTTATGGTGATACATAATTAAATTAACCCCCTCCAACCTAAGCTATTAAATACTTTCAGGGTTATTTACTAAAGGGAGAATTCAAAGTGAATTTCAAATTTAAGGTCAGAGTAGCTGAACTGAATACATTTTTCCAGTTTGGTTATTTTGACCTTAAATTTGAAATTTACTTTGATCTCTCTTCTCCCTTTAGTTTTCATGATTAGACAGTTGCACATCACCAATATAGTAGATTGTGAGCTCTTAGCTGTAACAGTTTGTCCACAGGCTCTTGTAACTGTGTGAGAAGGGCTTTTGTTTGATTCTAGAACAATGTAATTAAATATACTATCCCCCCTGCACAAACAGAAAAAAAGAAACACAATATACCAATTCACACAGTTTAACAACATCCACCAATTCCCTCCCGTTCCAGCCAAAACAGCTATAAAATGATAAAATTAACGTATTTTTTGTAACAGAGTGTCAATGGGCTGCTCCACGTTCAATAATGTCCTCCTCTTAGCATAACAAAGCTTACCAAAGCTTGCTAATGGCTAAGTGTCACTTTAGCTGAAAACCCATTATCACAGTACTGCCCCTTCACACAGGCTTTTCAGACGTCACTGACTCACTTCATTCTTTCGCTCTCTCCAGTTGAAATGCTGTGAAAAGCTTTCACTAGCTGTCAACTTCGAAAAGGGCTGCGGCAGCCTCCAACTGCAATATAATTCAAGAGAACTCTTTCTTATTTTAATTGGCTGCCTAATTGGAATGTTTATGGGTTCAGTTGAAAAGGCCATGGGGGAGACATTATGTGCTTAGCATTCTTGGCTGGTGTAATTGATTGTTAACCCCTAAATTCCTCTTAAGTTACAATTTCTGCAGTTTAATATCCATAGCCCTTTTGCAGCATAAGAGGACAAACATAGAACATGAACATTGCAAAAGTGGTAGTAGGATTATCAAGTCTTTGTGCACATTTTTGTATACATAACAAGTGAAAAGAGAAAACAGACAATGAAGACGATAATAGTCAAGTAGTAAAACAACTGATGAAAGTTGTCTAATTCCTGTAATTCTACAGAACTTAATTATGATGTATAAACGTGTAAAAAGAGATCCACCTAGCTTCCATAATATAAAATGTTGGAAGTAAAAAAGGATTTTATATTTTGAGACTGTCCACCACCACCTTAAAATCATTAATTTTCTTTCATTCGGCTGCTTTTCCAATTTTTTATTCCATTCTGCATTTGAACTAATCACTTCACTAATGTGAACATGGTTTTCATATACCTCTATTAACGTTAAAGGGAATCTCCAGTGCCAGGAAAACAAACCCATTTTCCGGGCACTAGAGATTCCTGGAGTGCCCCCATCCCACGTCGCTAAAGGGGTTAAACCCCCTTCAGACACTTATGTGAATCTAGTGCCGATGTCCGTCAGCGCTGGGTCAGGCTCCGCCCATGCTCTTCCCCTGCCAACATCCACTGGCGGGGGAGACCTAATGCGCATGCACGGCAATGACCGCGCGCATTTGTCCTCCCCATAGGAAAACATTATTCAATGCTTTCCAATGGGGATTCCGGCAACGCTGGAAGTCCTCATGCATAGAGAGAGGACGTCTAGCGTCGTTTAGAGAACTTCTGAGAAGCCAGAAGTCCCTCTAGTGGCTGTCTGGTAGACAGCCATTAGAGGAGGACTTAACTCGGCAGGGTAATTATTGCAGTTTATAAAAACTGCAATAATTACACTTGCAGGGTTAAGGGTGATGGGAGTTGGCACCCAGACCACTTCAATGAACTGAAGTGGTCTGGGTGCCTACAGCGTCCCTTTAAACACTTTAGATACAGTGTGTTGCAATTAAATCCTGTGCCGACAATAACAGTCTTGTTAAATCCTGTTAGTGCATGATTTTATGTATTGTGCGTTGTGTATGTTTGCCTTGGTTGTAAGAGATAACATAGATAACTTTATGTTAATAGTTATATTAACCCCATCACTGCCAAGTTTTTAAAAGCAAATTAGTCTAACATTTATTAACACATGGCATGGATAGCACATAAAAATGTAGATATATATCCACATGTATATATATACAATCCGTTAAAGAGCGCACTAATAAATAGGACTAAATATATATGTGATTCTTCTTTATTATGCAGTTACAGGTATATCTGGTCAGCCTCCATTAGTCTTCTGAGTACGTTCTTTTATGAATTTTATATTTTAGTTATATGTTAATAAGCACAGAATTAAAGCTTAGCACTCAACCTTCAAAAATACTCCTGCCTGGTGTATCCATAAATGATGGATGCATTCACATGTCTTCAATACAATATTCTTTTTACTGTCATATATCCATGTGACAAACAATCAACATTTTGATTCCACTGGGTATTTCTCAAGGTTTCTTGAGTGCATCTCTCATTTTGTTTGTGTGCGTGTATATATATACACACACAGGGGTATGTTTGTGTGGAATGTCTACGTGAGTGTATTTGTGTTGCCTAAAATTTGAAATTTACTTTGAATGAATTTGAGACAATGCCATTTCCTAAAAAATACTGCAAAATTTAAACTTCATGAATACAGGTGTACATTATGCCCACAAACAATATGTAGTATTAACCCCTTAAGGACCGGACTGTTTTGGCCATGTTGTACGTTAAGGACCAGGGCTTTTTTAACACTTTTGTGGTGTTTGTGTGTATCTGTAATTTTCCTCTCTCTCATTTACTGTTTCCATACAAGTTATGTATTGGGGTTTTTTCAGGACAAGAAGGGCTTTCTTTACATACCATTATTTGTATCATGTCATATAATTAACTTTAAAAAAAAAAAAAGGTGAAAATTTGAAAACACTTGAAAAACTTGAAGAATATTTTACTCATCTACAAAAGCTATTGAAAAAACCTGCTATATAGATTCAAATTTTTGGCCAGAATTTAAAAACACCCAGTGCTTACATGCTTTTTTTTGTTGTTGCAAGTTATAGGACTATAAATACAAGTAGGAAATTGCTGTTTCAAAATATATATTTTTAAAATGTATCAATACCCTGAAACCTACTTCCTTTTATATTTGTGCTGCATGTCAGTGGACCAGAAATACTATTACACCCACAATCGCTGGGTTAATTGATAGGCCCCGCACCTAATAAATGTATTGATGAACATTTATGTTCCTACCTAATTCCAACTTATGCATAGTAATTTTTGAGTTTTCTTCGATAACCTTTCTATGAATTTAAAAAAAAAAAAACGAAATTGTATATTGTAATAATACCAAAAATTATTTGATATAAAACTGTACTTATGACCTACTGGTCAATGCATTGCCCCTGCATTCTAACAAAGTTGCAAGGAACTAATTTGAGAGTGTTAGAAATTCTAGTTACCTGGTTTCTGTACACATATGTATATATGTATGTATATTTCTGTGTAGGTTGATTATAAGAATTATAACTTTAAAATGTATACATTTATGGCATGTAATCCTATTACAGAGTGATTGTGGAAATCAGATGGGCCTCTTGTATTGAGAACTGCCTTATCCCCCTAAAGGCCAAGAGGTATACATTAGTTTGGTATATCCATGGATAGGATTTGAAAAAGCATGCTTGGCTATGATTTGACTTAGTTAGAATGGAAATATACCAACTGATATTTCATAAATAAATTATCAACCTTTGCCACTGTCGCCGTACAGCTTTCATTTATAGCAAAATTAGTATACAGAAAAAATAGTACAAAAAATTAGCACTGTCATGCACAGTGGCCATGATTTTGCCCTAGCATCACATGAGTTAACATGAGTTGCCTGCATTTATTTCTGCTGGTATCCAGGTAAATCTGAAAGCTTTTTTTTTTTTTTTTGCTTGTGTTTAGCATTGCATCTGTTCTGGCAGGAAATAACGTTGAACATTGCTGGGGCTGCATGATTTAACACTTTCATAGAGAGTTCCCACTATCCTTGCAGCCAGAACTTGGTAATAAAACATTTGGGGCCTTGACAGATAAGTATCAAGTTCTTTGGATCGAATATTTGAGTGCACATCAGCAATCCAAATCGACCAGGTGGCATAAACTGGCCATGGATTTGTAGGAAACATATAGACTGAGATACATAACTGAAATTAAAGGGGGGTAGGGAAGCAGCACCTTCAGAGTGTCCTAAGATTGGTATAGTGTAGAGGTAGTATGAAAGAGAAGAGGATACAAATTGAATATAGTGTAGTATGTTTGTTGACTTAATAAAAAAAAACAAAAAACAGAGTTACGCTTACAGTTTTCTGGAGCTTATGATCAGCTCCAGAAGTGTGCATCTGGGCGGTATGTTCCCTGCCTGTTGATGTGCTGATGGTTCAGGTCCTTAAAAGTAGATGTCCCAGGCCAATCAGTCGCTATTGATGCCATGCGTTCAGGAGTTTACTCTTACAGTGTGCAGCGTTACGGCAATCGGAATTCACCAGTATATAGGATGCAAATAAAAGCAGAAAATAGTGTTCTCTGTATCACTCAGATAATAATTATAATAATAGTAGTAATAATAACAAAGTATTTAACCAGGAAAGGTGCATTCGGATTACTCTGATTTTCAAGTACGTCCTGGGGATAAAAGTAATAAAAAAAGGTATACTCACGTGAAGGCAGCAAAAATAGGTTTTGCTCAGTCCCACCAAGGAAATAAAAGTGGGAATCTTCCAGATAAAATCTTTAATGATAATATAACGAAGGTCCAAATGTATTAAAAAATTTGTGTTATTTAAGACAAAAATAATAAAACCAATATACAGCATAAAAACACTAACGTGTTTCGCCAGACTGGGCCAGTTACACTGCAGAAAAGTGTAACTGTTTATTTTTATTTTTTTATTAATCAGTCTACAAAGATATTATACTAAATTCTGTTTTCATCCTCTTCTCTTTCATACTACTATAGCACTACACGAATCTGAGGACACTTTGAAGGCGCTGCTTCCCTACACACCCTTTTATATCGTACCATTTTACATCCAGAAAGAAAAGACTCTGGTTTGGGAAGTACAATCTTCCATACTCCTATCCATTTGAGATACATAACTGCATGCCAGTCCAGATCAAACTAATCTCCCCCTTTTGCGTCATGTCATTTTTGCCGCTGAATAACTTTTTTTTTGTCTTTTTACTATTAAAATTTTAATAATGATCTAATTCTTTGGGCTCTAGTATCTAGATTCACAAACCTTAAGAGACCCATGCAAAAGTATTTTTGATAACCTAAATATTTTGTTATCTGTGATAACCCACAGATATTGTTATGTTTGTTTGTTTTTTTCTGTTTTGCTTGGAGCAGCCAAAGGCACACCATTATAAATTGCCTTGGTGGTGGCAGTTTTTCTTATAAGAGTTTAGTGTGGGTGGTGTTAATTGGGATTTTATATCATAATTTTAAGTCTATTGCAGACAAATAGGGATTTTTTTTAACCCTTTCACCCACCAACCAAGTTACGAGCACACTTGGAGTATGGGCGTACACATTTTCTTTTTTTTCTTTTTTTTTAATTCTTTATTTAGTTCAAGACAGGTGTTTTTACATACAGGTATCTAGACAATGTTGCATACAGTCATTTGTATATGACACAGTGGCCGTGTTTATCAGTATCAGGCCATCATAAGTGAAGCTGTGGAGGTGTGTAAGCCTGGCTCCCACTGTAAGCGTTTTTGACTGAGGTTTACAAGGTAATCCTGTATTTGTACTGTGAGGAATAGCCCGTCTGGTTTTTTTATATTTTTTTTAAAGAATGATAACATGTAAAGCAATGATAATGAACAATTTAGGAAACGGAGAGGAAGATTTGGTGGTCCGCGATTGCGGGCCACATCTACTAAACCTAGGACCAGTTAGTCCGCATGTTTATACTCACTTCCTATGGTTATTATGCTTGCTTTTTGACATTGACAGGTTGATCATAGTGATCAGGAGATGAAAGGTAGCAGTGGGTAATAAAATCTGAGTAGCGAATATGGGGGAAGGGACGGGGGGGGGGGAGTTGGGGGTAGCCGTCTAGAGCACTTTTTCTTGCGGAGTGTGTGTAACCCTAAAGATCTTGTAGTTGTAGGCTATAGACATAGAAACATAGAAACATAGAATGTGACAGCAGATAAGAACCATTCAGCCCATCTAGTCTTCCCAATTTTCTAAAGACTTGCAATGGTTTTGCACCTTAACCAGTTTTGCTGGTGAAGTCGGGTATAGTATGCAAATCTGTTAACTCTCGTATTGATGTGTACATCTCTTTCTAGTGCGCTACCTCTTGCATTCCCTCCCTCGTGGAGGAGGCCTTTTCAAAGCTATATGAATCTGGTCAGTGAAAGTAATTTGTGATTTTTGTAACATCAACCCCAGGGCTGTGTAGGTCTAGAGACATGTGCTGGACTTTTATAAGAACATCAAAGCAGCAACTGTAAAGACGTTATTCCAAATCCATGGAAGCCTGAAAACAGAACTTTCCAGGATTATGTGATAATGTGTATGTGATAAGAACCAATGACTGCACACCTATATACACCAAAGTGTAAGCAGGACTGGATTTTTCCTCCTTGAGTCAATGTGAGGTTAGTTTCCTCAATATGCCCTCCCCACATCCTCAAACAGCAGTCCCTTCATTTATACATTTATATTATATATAGTAATACTATGTATTAAGTACACATAATGTACATATGTAATGTAATATGTACACATGCATGATATTCTCCCACAAATTAAAAATATTGTTTTTTTAATGAAAACATTGGCTTTTGTGAAGAACCATGCACACTCACACACACACACTCAGTGACACATACAACACCCACACTCACTGACCCATGCAGACACACACGCTGACCCATGTGGGCACACTCACACTGATCTTGGTGGGCATGGGTGGCTGGCCTTTGGGCTTGGTAATGCAGGTTTGATCTTCCTACTGGCAATGCCGCTCCTCTCATGGCTACCAACCCAAGGCCATGGTCTCAGTGGGCTTAAGGGAAATCTGGCCCTAGGAATAAGTGTACCACAAGGAAAGTTTTTCTTTATTGTTATAAGCATTATTTATGCAGTTATCACTGCATAATTAGAACATATGGTGATAATATTGCTTCTAAATATTGCTATTAGTAAAGTATTTTATTACAGATCACAGTGGCTCTTAGCCTTTTTTACTACATAATCAACAGGAATACCTAATATTATTGTATATTAAGATACAGAGTGTACATAGATTAAATAAATCTAGTTGTTATTAAGGTCCCCTAATTACCTTGATTAAATAAGCTAGAACCAGGCCACCCTCAAAACATAAATATATAGATTTCTATAGAGTTCTGAAAACAGAACATCTTGAATCTACAGATTTGTTAGTATGCAAAAGTCTATGTCATGGAAAGAACAAAGAGGGAAATTGAGTTTTTGATACAAAACTGTAGTTTTAGAGATATAAATGTGTGCAGATTTTAGTTATGACTGTACATTTTGGTCTGCAATTTGCTTTTTATTATATATATACATCCAATCAGCTAATGGTAAAATAGTAAGTAAATAATTAAGTCAAGTTTACCAAGTTATGTACCGGGATGTAAATAGTGTGAGATAATAATGTAGACAAAATTAAAAAGTCAAATGGAAAAATGTGGTAACATGCTTTGTCTATTGTTTTGAAGTGTTATAATTAAAAGAAAATCCCCATACTGGAGTATTAGTTTTTACAAATATTTCTATATGTATGTATGTATTTTAAGAGTCCAGATATATTTCAGTATACTATAGATTAGGATTTTTAAAAAATGCAGTACTCTGTTGGCTTACATCCATTACGTCACAGATAATTGTCTTAAAGGAACATAAACATGTGTTTCTGATACTACAGTTGTAAAAACGTATTTTAGGTACCAGTTCCCCCCTTTCCTGTTTTTCAAAAGTAAATGTACTCACCTTTTTTTCCAGTGCTGCACCAGTCTTGTCATGATTGGCTCCTGCCTGCTCTGCCTCCTTGGCTGAGATCATTAAATTTGATAATCTCAGCCAATCCAATGTTTTCCCATAGAAAAGAATTGGAAGGCTATTGCAAAGGCTACTGCATCAATCAATGGGAAGTGTTCAGAATCTCCATGCAGAGCACCTCTAGTAGCTATCTGAGTGACTGCTCTGAAAAGACAATGTTTACATTAAAAAGCCTACAGGGACAGGCTGTAGACAGTTCTAGTGAACTGTCTTGTTCTGAGCTTTCAAGGGACACTATAGTCACCAGATGGGTAGAGGTATGGAGGATGGACAATATGGACATGTACATCCACTACTTACAATGCAAACAATTACTACAGTTGCATCCTATAAAGAGGCAGATGAATCCTTATTTACCATGATTCAATACTAGTAGTGCATCTTTAAAAAGAAACTAGAAGTCATTTACGCATTTTGCCCACATACAAACATTTTTATGTTCTGCTTGCATTTTTAGAAAGCCACATTCCCAAAATGTCATCTGAGTCTTTACAAGTAGCCATAAGCACAGAATTTGACCATTTTTCATTTATCTATTTTTGTCAAACCTACTCCACTAGACAAACATAGTATTTCTGTAACTACATGTAATTATCCTTGTTTGCAAATCTTAAATCCATGGAATAGTATCAGCGTTTTTCTCTCAGTTAGTTTCTCAACTTTCAATATTTTCCTTCTTCTTTAAATTCATTATGTTTTTGTTTTCCTATGGATTGAAGATGTCTTTTACATGGAAAATGCAGATTAAAGAACAGTCCATACAAAAAATGCCTATCTTAGCAAGCAAAAATGGGTATTTAGTTACACCATATGAGCATATCATGTTAATTCCACCACTAGGTTAGAGTACCCCAATATCCATGGATATCATATCATAATTCTAAGAGAGATAAACATGCTAACTATCTTCCTTCTGGGGTGAGCACCCAGCCTCTCCATTATAGGTAACGCTGTGGATGTGACCACAGCAAAGCATACATTTGAGGAGATCTTCTGGAAGTGGTTTAAAGCATAACTTGTTTATGTCCCATGTTAAAATTTGCTTATCAATATGCACATATTGGGTTCGGTGAATTTGTGGCAGTTTTAACCAAATTATCATATTTGTTTGCTAAGAAAGATGATTTTAAGTAACTTTGCAAGATTTAAAACTGTATTTTTGTGTGTGTGAACTGTTCCTTAATCTGTTTTTTTTTTTTTGTATATAGGTTGGTCTTTAGAGCAACACTGCTGCTGAGAAATGCATATGGGTGTGTACCACCAAATTCCCTTTATAGCTTTTACATGGGCATCATACTTGTGGTCTCCTGGTCTTGATATACCTCAGTACAGATAAGTCTTGAAAAAGCACACTGGGAGGAAGGAATACTTTTGAATACTCTGTTTTATAAGGCAGTAGTAGTGCTATATAAGTCATAGTAGTAGTAGTGTAAAGTGCTACAAATGTAAAATAAACTACAGTTTTCCAGTAGTCCATGTCTAGTCCATCCAACAGTAGTCAATCCAGTAATATGAATATTAAAATATTATTTTAATATTTAAATCATTACTTACATTTACCTCGGTCAAAATTAATAAAAAAAACTTTTACATCCTGTGTTCTGTATTCTGGATAAATATTCCATATTTAAAAAAAAAAAACAACAAAAAAAAACAACATATATCATAATTAGATTAATAAAGTTATGCAAATCTGTTTACTCTTTCATTCATCAACTCATTGTCTTAGCACAATACCCCTATATGACAATGTATTAGTTCATCCAGTAACATATGGTAGGATTTAAAACTCTGCTCTTTTTAATGATAGCCTCATGTCCTTCATGTTCCTCTATCTACCTCCTGTCAGCTTTATAACTATTCACGCTCTTAACAGAGGAGATAATGCCAATAAAGCCCACTGGCTTGACAGACGTGATTCATTCTCTCGATGGAAGGTTTGTCTACTACGTCTGGATAAATGGCTTCCCTTGACATGAAAGCAATAAAGAAGTCTTTCTGGTAGGCACAATAATGATAGATATACCATAATTTAGACACATGACAAATACAAACTTGCTGACTTGTTTCATATTTAATGGATTATAGGTTTAAAGCCCAATATTCAAAATTAATTTTGCTTTGGCTTATTTTACCGCATTTAAAACAGATTTAAACTTTTAGTTTTAATTATTATAAATAATATGGTAATTCAGTAATGATATTACTGTTATAGGACAGGAGCATACATTTTTGTCACTCTAGTGATCCAAATCTTAACTGAACTAAAATGTGAGATTTTTTAAAACTGAATAATGCAAGTCAAAATAAATATTGATTATAGTTAAAATCAATTATTGGATATTGTTCATAATTAATAGTAAACTTTATATGTCTGGGTGCCCAGACCCCAACGTTGGATCCAGACCAGAACCTGCTTATTTGCCTATGTCTTCTCTGTGGGACCACGGACCTCCAGGAGCAACTTCAGCAACCTCAGCAATTCCACTAGATGGAGTGATAAATAGCGTATCGTGTGTTGGTCGGGTGTGTGGGGGGGAGGGGGGGAGGGATAGATAGGAGACAGAAATGAAATAGAGAGTGAAGAAGAGTACCAGAGTTATTATGCTCAGCATATGGCTGATTTAGGTGGGAGACATCTCCCTCAATCTAAAGCTACCTTCAGATAGCTCTCATCCTCAGCTACTGACCCTGCAAAGAACAAGAATTCCAGCCACAAGGTGGCACATATGCACCAAAACTTCACTGGGCACTCATGATATTGCTGTCTGAATTTTGTGTTTGGGGGCCAGTTGGCACTATTCGCAGTTAAGCTTCAGGAATTGTACCAGTGCATGCCAGAAGGGTCAATATGGAAATGTGCATTTGCTGTCAGCCACACTGACCAGAATTTTATGATTAGAGAGCCATGAAATGGGGGAACGCATTTTCATCATTAAAAGTGGTACAATTTAGCTTTTGTAAGTAAAGTTAAATACACTCTTCACAAAAAATGTTAACATGTAAGGTTTCACAACTGTCTGTTTTCAACAGACTAACCCCTTTACATAGAAATAAGAATTAACCCATAAAGTCCATATTGGTTAACCATTTATATACAAATAAATACTACTGCAATTGTTACATTAATTAAACGTTCATGCTTCTTCCTTGTCTTCTAGTTGTTAACCCGTTAGGAGTTGGAATTTCCATGACAAAGAGCCCATAGTCTTTGATGAAGAGGTTAGCCATGGATCCTTACAGCAATACTCTGTTACAGTGTCCATCAATGAATGGCAATTCTGCTGTGAAACAAACTTTCACATTTTGCTCTTAACATATGTCTGTCAAACACACAAATCAGAAGTGAAGTTCTTTGACTATACAGTAATATGAACATGTCTGTTGCCTGTATTTTAACTAATGTGCTTTCAAATGTAACATGATTGAAATATACTTCCACTTGACCATCTTACTACCAGGAAGAGATACCTTCAGCTGAACACCACAAACAAGGTAGATTTAAATTGGGTTTTGGATTTGATCAACCATTCAGTAATGCTCAGATTTCATTTCTTAACACCAAGAAAACTAATTGATGAAAACTATTTTACTAAAACACATTGGTTTTAAACTCCTGTAATCTGACCCGCATGCATGCTGTCTTATCTGTTATCTACAATGCTGCCTGAGGTGCAAAATCTCATACCTCAATCCTATAGAGCAGGACAATGTAACCAGCCCCCACTGCTAACATCCCTACAAAAACTAGAAGCTATTTTAACTCCTTCACTGCTGATGGAATGATCCCCTATACTCCCTCATATCTGTATTCCCTAAGATCCCAAAAAGCTGTCGCTGCACTCAATTCCTTGCTGGTGGTTACCCTAAACTCACTTGACATCTTCAAAGGGACTGACAGGGGCTGTCGTGGAGGAAAATCAAAACTTAAAGTTCAATCTCCTGGCACTATCACAGCTGCTCCACAACCCTGTGTACCTGCAAGCCCAATTGAAGTGATTCAACCTAGAAGCCACAAAAAACACACTATCAAATTAAGGAAACCTATTTGTGTGATCTCCATTAGAAGACACACTCTTTCCAAAGTACAGAGCAAAAACTCAGAATCACAATACTGTCCTATCAGATCAATCCTGTGCAATGCCAGATCAACTAGAAACAAAACAGCTATTATTACCGACCTTATTGAAGTGCACTGCAGAATCATGGCTATATGAAAATGCGAAGCCTGTTCTAAAGGCAGCTATTCCAGGCAATTACACGGTGTTCCGCCGCCCGAGCCCACCACTTTAGTCACTTCTCCATTGTATCACAATCAGCCAGGCCCCAGCCTCACAACCTGGTCAAACACCGCTCATTAAAAGGGGTGACGCCATTGGATTTAACATCACATTTGGATCTAAGTGAACTAATGGGCACCTGTGAAGATCCCAGCTCCTAAGTCTGACTCTACAGAGTCAAAACCCACAACAATGTACCGTGGTTTGATAACACCATCAGAGAAATGAAGAGAACAGACTGTAAACAAGAGAAAATGGCGCAGGGCACATGATCCAGAGGATAAAGCCACTCTTACCAAACATCTAAACGAATATCAATTCAAGATAACTCAGAAAAAAAATCTTTTTATCACATGAAATTGCACTCTCCCACAATAGATCCAGGCAACTTTTTCGCACAGTAGAAAGGCACTGCAAACCAGCATGCATGCATATCCCCACCAACTTTCCTCAGGAAAAGTGTGAAGCATTTGCGATCTTCTTCAGAGACAAGATTTCCTCAATTTGAGCATCTATCACAGCAGGCCAAACAGTTACACACCAGAACTACTATAATGGAATGCCAGATTGCCCCAGTTTATGAGCCACTTTTACAAATGTGGATATAAAGGGAGTTAAAAGAACCATGCAAAAGTTACACCCTACTACATGCAGTGGCGGATCCAGGGGGGGGGCAACGGGGCAATTGCCCCCCCCGAGAAATCCGCCGGTCTCCCTCCCCTGCCAGCAGCACATGCAGGTGCTAGCCCTGCAATGTGCCTGCGGACCGGAGGGGAGATCAGAGCTCTCCCTCCCCGGTCCGCAGGCACCAGCGGGGGAGGGAGAGGGAGGAGAGAGGACCCGGGAGCTCAGGCTGCAGCTCCTCCGGGTCCTCCTCTCACGAGATTTTCAGCGTTGCCGCGGTTACCACGGCAACGCTCCAAATCTCGCGAGACTAGCCGGGCTAGAGTTCACTGTCCCCAATGGGACTCGCAGGGAATCACCACTGGGACCACCAGGGATCGAAATATGTCCCCCCTCCTCCCCAGTAAAGGTAAGAAGGGAGGGGGGACATAGAGTATATATTTATTTTAATTAAATAAATAAAAATATATATTATTAAAAAAAAAAAAAAAACCTACCCTTATCACACACTCTATACACATACACCCCCATACACACACATTGCCCCCCATACACACACATTGCCCCCATACTGCCCCCATACACACATACTGCCCCCATACACACACATTGCCCCCAATACACACACACTGTCCACACTCACACATACACTGCAATACTCACACACACACTGCATCCCTGACATACACTGCCGCCCTCACTCACATACTACAACCTTCACACACACACTGCTCACACACTGTCCCCCTCTCACACACACACACACACACACACACACATACTGCACCCCTTACACATTGCACTACTCACACACACCACTGCTCATATGCCCTACTACAGCCCTATTTCCCAGCAGACCTCAGGTAAGTTGTCAAACTGTTCTTAAACGGTTTGACTACTTACTCTGGGAGGGGGTCCCGGCACTGTTGACACCATAACCACTACACTGAGTGGTTATTGTGTCTGGATTATTTCTTTAAATAATCTACAAGTGCCCCTCCCGAGATCAGGCTCTGGATCCGCCAATGACTACATGTGACTTAGACCCTGCTCCAATTCAGCTTCTATCTGCATTCATTGAAACACTCACCCCGGTCCTCACAAAATTAGTGCAGTGTTCACTAAAAACTGGAGACTTCCCAGATCCTCTAAAAGAAGCTGTGGTAAAACCACTCCTAAAGAAACCTTTATTATGGCTAATTACAGACCAGTATCCAACCTTCCATTTCTAGGCAAAATAATTGAAAAGTAAGTGGCAACTCAACTAGAGGCCCATCTATCAAGCTTGAACATCTTTGATCTTTCCAGTCAGGTTTCAGATGCCGCCACAGCACTGAAACAGCACTAGTCTGAGTGCTAAATGATCTCCTTATGGCGAGAGACAAAGGTGATTACTCCATCCTAATCCTCTTGGATCTCTCATCTGCATTTGACACCATTAAAAATGGGATTTTAATAGAGCGCTTGCAGCACATCTGTTGTCTAGGAGGCACAGTCCTTAACTGGTTTAAATCTTTCCTCACTGATAGATTACAGAGTGTAACATCAGGATCAAGCTCATCGGCACCAATAAAACTGGCCTGCGGAGTTCCACAAGTATCCATCTTGTCTCCCATGCTATTCGCAATTTACTTGCTACCACTGGGGGACATCATTAGGCGACATGGCTTAAGGTAACACTGATGACACACAACTCTACTTCTCCTTTGCTCCAGATACCACAGACCCAACATGCCGCATCAACAGTTTCTTAGCAGACCTTAAAGAATGGATGAATGCTAGTTGGTTTAAAGTGAACCCGGACAAAACTGAGTTACTCTTAGTGAGGGGACAACGGGTAACAAAAATATCCCATGATCACCCAATTTAGAGGCTCTGAACTCATCAGTTCATCAAAAGTACGAAACTTTGGAATGCTGATTGATTCTGGACTATCATTTAAACAGCAGATTTCCTCTGTAATAAAATCTGCCTACTTTCATCTGAAAAACATAGCTAGGATACATCACTTAATTCCCGCGGATGATATGCCAACATTAATTCATGCATTCGTATCCTCTCGGCTAGATTACTGCAATGTACTTTACTTGGGCCTTCCAGAAAAAGAACTCCATCGCCTTCAGACTGTACAAAATGCAGCAGCCAGACTACTAACCAATCAAACTCGCTCCTGCCATATAACACCTGTTCTCCACTCCCTGCATTGGCTTCCAATTAAATGGCGAACATATTTTAAAATTGGCCTGCTAACCTTCAAAACCTTAAATAATCAAGGCCCACAGTACCTGAAAGAGCTCCTGACACCCTATATTATATCCGGTTACATCCCGTTCACTGCCTCTATCGCCTGGAACATTATACCATGCGCAATCAGAGAGGCACCGTCCTTACAGACTTTAAAAAAAAAGCTAAAGAACCACCTCTTCCATCAGGGATTCAGTCCGATCAGCTGACCTTCAGAAACTCCTATTTTTTATGTCTTCATGTTTGTATACTTGTAAAGTCTGAGTCTCACAGGGAGAAAAGCACTATAAAAATTGCAAATTATTAATATTATTTATTATGACATCACACCCAGGGAGATAAGTTGATACTTGTTCCCCCATCGTATAAGTATATCCTGAAAACAAAACAAAAAAAAAAAAAACTTTGCAGCTCTGCATTCTGAAAAGCTACTCACAGTTTGAGAAGTTCCACAATCATGTGAAAGGTTTTGGTCCATGCTGCATGTTCTATTTCAAATTTCAACCCTCATCAGACTTTAGACAATTACTTAAAGTGACAAAATAGCTTCTTGTATAAATATGATGGAGATTTTAACAGGTGTAACAGCCATGTGTTAATCTTAGATTTCTATAAATAAGACTGTAAACATTGAGTGGGTACATGCATGGGTACATTAAAGTTGAGAACAAACAAAATAAATACACAACTCGCAATATAATAATTGAAATATAATGAAGAAATTAAATATCTATGCAATCTAACTGTAAAATTGCTGTGATTAAAGATAGTTGGGATAGTACCATATCCAGACTTTGTAATCATTGTTCAGTAGAGGACCCTCGGCAGGCAGTCAGCAGTTTTGGCATCCAGATACAAAGGGAAAAAAATTAGTGTAACATTGTGTAGGCAGATGATTTATTAAGCACCGAGTTAAGTAGGATCACTTTTACAATAGAGTGATCAAATATAAGGTAGATTTAATTCCATGATGTGTTTTGCTGGTTTGTGCCTGTGTATATGTACATGGTGGTAACTCAAAGGAAATCCAAACATAACCCATAGTAAGCACAACACTGAAAAATAGCTCTAATTTCTTTGGCTGTCCATTTGACACTCCACAGCTCTTCTGATTGATTTTCATTTAATCCTTCATGATGATAAGTAACATAAATAATGGTCCTTCTATTTTATCATCTGTTCCTCTATACCTGCTGTTGAGATATGTTTAGCTGGTCTTATTAGCCAAACTGACCTTTTAGAATAGATTGCATTAAAAGCAAGCCCCAAATGGCAGCACCTTAGAATGGCATCAAGAAATACTAAAAATATAAATCCACATTCATGACCACAAGTAATTTCCAACTTGAGATTTATGGCATTTTAAAATCAGATGATTTCCTTTACTGACTGCCTGTAAATAGTCTTTCATGGAATGGCATTATTCCAGGGTGATTAAGACACTTTCTTTATCTGTGTACTTCCATGGATTACTTTCCTGTAATATGGATTCACAAATCAACTGTGTCTCCAAGTGCACAAATCACTGGTGGTTGGCAAAAATGAAAAATGTTCTCTGATGCCCACGTGTGTAATGAAGGTTCAGGCATAATATATATATATATATATATATATATATATATATATATATATATATATATATATATATATATATATATATATATATATATATATATATATATAGTGATCCTTGTCTCCAGGTAGCACGGTCCTGTAGGGTAAACAACAGGCACAGTCCTTTATTTGCATATAATCCAGGCACTTTATTTATAAGTCCACACAGGAGACAGCAGACATAAATAAAACCTAAATATCACAAATCCCTATAAACAAAAACCTAGCTCGTCTGAGCACTTACTAACATCAGGTTCCCTATCTCTCAGGGGTTAAACTAGAACAAAACAATATTGGTTTCACCAACCTAGTGTCTTTGTCAGCTCTCTGCACTCCAGTGCTTAGTCAGCCTGTTGCTTTCCTTTCTACACTCCCAGTGCTCCAAGCCAGCCTTAACTGCTTTCCTTTCTGCACTCCCAGTGCTCAGTCTCATTGACTCTCTCACTGGAGAGAACAGCCTCTCTCCTACCTGCTTCCAGGGAGGAAGCCAGCAATCTCCCTTTACCTGCTTAGCAGGGAGGGGTTTATTCCTACTGCTACAGCTGATTATCTGAAGCTGAGCATTGGGTTGGAGACAGTTCCAAAAAACTCTGGCCTGGACCTTAGTTCTCCCAGTTGTGCATAAACTGAGGAGTGAAGCATTGGCCCACCCTGCTCTCCAAATGCTGCACCCCAGGGGCCCATAACTAAACTTTGGTTTGTGTTGCCTACAACACATACTACACATACTCCCCCTGGGGTTAAATGTTATAGGCTTATCTGCCTTCACTTTATCACAATATATATATATATATATATAAATTATGCTATTGAGCCTTTTAAAAGAATCTTGTGTAGCGTTTCCTGATTTCCAATAGCAATTGCTATAATGAAGAAAAACATCTTCGGGTATTATTTTCCTATAACTTAATTTAGCAAGGATATAGTTCATGTTTCAACAAAAGACTTTATGCCGTTATACCAATATAAATATGTATTTGTATTAAGATGTATTTTAAAGCAATCCACAATTCTGTCTAGGAGCAGGGTGATTATTTTTCATTTGCATAGAACTTAGAAATTACCCAGGAATAGGATGAAAACATAATTGTTTATTAAAAAAAAAAAAAAGTGAAATCTGATTTTTTATCACAAAGAGATTATTCAAAACATGGTCTGCCTAAGTGAGTAAAATTCCCAGAAAGAAGGGCCCACAGAACAATAGTATCATATGTCTTGGAGCTTAGTGAGAAATTAGTGACCCTAATTAGCATAGTCCATGTGCACGTCCAGTTAGCCAGACAAACCAGAAGTTCTAGTATGACTTGATAGCCAAGCATAATAAATATAACCTAGATGTTTTGGAACACCTTATTAGTCTACAGGTTGGTCAAGGAGACATAAATGATAGTGCCCAGCTTTTTGACATTTATTGTTTCCATTGACCAATGGAACACAGTGACAAGTATTCCTCCACGACAGGGTTTATAGCATAACTTGAGTCAGCTACAGGATAGACACATAGACCAGTTCAAATTAATTAGGCAGGCACAATGGATTATTTTCCCTTGAACTGGGGTATACCTGCTTAGCACATCAGAGAATTGAGAGTTCACAATTAACCCCACAGTGTGTATTCCAAGTAAAGAACATTTTATTTTGCCCTAACATGAAAGCAGAGTGTGATGGTATGCTCATCTTAGGGTCAATGAGCCATCTTATAGCCATAGGTGTCTCCACTAGTATTGACTCTCCCTAATGAATCAGAGCTCCAAGAAGAGAAGCACCCTCCATTTCTGTGTGGATTGCTGTGTGGATTACTGGAGGCTGAATGATAGCAAATGTATGGATACATACCATATGCCTTAATCTGACAAACTCCTATACCAGTCCACTCATATAAAAGTTCCAATGTCTTCATGAATCAAGCGAGATTGGTTTTTCTAAAACAGCAGTCTGGGCTCTGGGTGTTGTTCAATCATTAGCAAACCAGGTCTGCTAAGAACTAGAAGCATTACACATCTGCTAGTGTCTGTGCTGTTTTTTCATGCATGTTAATGATTACTACTCGGGACCCTTTTTTATTAGTTGCACAATTAATTTGGTTCTGTGGGCCTATTATGTTATATATATGGATTCATTTAAAGATATTTCAAACTGGGCCATTCAAGATGACCTTTATCCTATTAAATTATGTGGGTTTGCATCCTTATCCATTACTAGATTCATATGAATGGGTGAAATACTTAAGAAAGATTGAAATTTACAGCTGAAACATGCAATTATTTTAATGAAGCCATATATGATTTACTAGTGTAGTGGAAATATCAATATTCTTTTAAGTTTTTCAACTTTCCATGTTGTTATTAATAGTATGGAATATTGCTTTCCCGTCAAGCATCTAGACAGCCATATGGATCACAGGGAAGAACTTACAATGTACTTATATCTGAAGCTGGTTTGTGCTATATCTCATTTTCCTTACAATGTAATTTTCAGGATCAACTATACTTCCCCTGTCCGCACAACTGTTATACGTGCTCACAGATGATCCTAATCTAGTGGCATTAAATTGTTATATAAAAAAAATGTGTTTTTTTGACATTTTTGATATTTATTAAGAAACTATATTAAGATACCAAGCCTTTATTTTGCAATAAATGCTCATATTCTAGCTAAATTCTAGGAAAGATACCATACCAATTTTGACTTTTATTAACCCCTTAAGGACACATGACATGTGTGACATGTCATAATTCCCTTTTATTCCAGAAGTTTGGTCTTTAAGGGGTTAAAGGGAAACTATAGTTACCAGAACAACTTAGCTTATTGCATTTGAGCTGGTGTGTAGAATCATTCCCTTCAGGCTTTTTGCTTTAAACACTGTCTTTTTAGAGAAAATGCAGTGTTTACATTACAGCCTAGTGATAACTCCTCTGGCCACTCCTCAGATGGCTACTAGAGGTGCTTCATGTGGCAGTGCTGCACAGTGAGCAGCACTGCCATTCAGTGTCTCCACCCTCTGCTTGTAGACACTGAACTTTTCCCATAGATATGCATTGATTCAAGTCATCTCTATTATGAGATGCTGATTGGCCAGGGCTGCATTTGACTTGTGCTGGTTTGCCCCTGATCTGCCTCCATGACAGTTTCAGTCAACCCTATGGGGAAGCATTGTGATTGGCTCAGACCACCACTTCTGATGATGTCAGCAGACAGCAGGCAGGTCACGGACAGACAGGGGCTGAGCCAGCAGCAACAGACTTGAATACAAGTAAGATTTTACTATATTTAGGGAGGCAAGAGGGGCCATGGGGGCTAGATAGAGTATTTTTTATCAGTATAGCGTCAGGAATACAGGTTTGTGTTCCTGCCTCTGTAGTATTCCTTTAAGACTTCTGACATCTTCAAAAAGATCCTTCCAGAAGGCTCAATTAGCAATGTATACACCATGTTTTCATTTAATGTGTTCCAAGAATATTTAGATTTTTTTACTTCATAATTTTTTGTAGTTTATCTATCATACCCTGACTTATTTAATCTTTGTAAGTGGCACGTGCATAATTTATGGTAAAAGTAATGTCAAGGCACCCCAATGCTACAATGTAATATTATATAAATATTATCAAACATATTGTTTAATAATTGTCAAAAGTACAATGTTGCAGAACATAGGTTGATGTTTAAAAAATATTTTCTATTTACTCTAGAGTCCTTATGTTAGCATGGAATGTACTGCTTATTTAGTATTTTAAAGGCTAGCTATCATAACAGAAAATGAAATGTACTATGTTTTAAATAATTCCTATCTATTATTATGGAAAATTAATTACATTTGTTATGGATCACATGGATGTGAAATACGTAGTAATAGATAAAATTGCAAACTTTAAAAAAGAATATGCACATGAAAGATATTTAGATTATCTACCTCCAAAAAGAAACAAGTAAACAGTTTACCTAATTGGAGCAAACTCTTTGTCTGTTTCACCAAGAAAGTAGATTCATAAAATGACAAAGAACAAAGAACTCAAAATGTGTACTGTTGCCATGCAAAATCAACCCCCCTGCGCTTGCTAGGAGGATTGAGACAAAGAGATTGCTGATAATGATGCCAAACTGACAGACTGGGGTCTGATATGGTCTGACATGCATTATGGACATGAGTGTCTAATTGTACAGTAAAATGGGTTAATGCTATGGAAGGGCGTTTAGCATATCTGGGGCAAAGGGTTTCACCCTGAGCTTGGACCAAAGATTACAACTCAAAGGGGACAATAAGAAAAGATGTGTTACAAAAATGTTTGTTTTGTAGCTTTAATTCATACCAGGTTGGTCACTGAATCGCAACACTTCACAAAAACTCGACTGCTAATGTTCTATTTGTTTACTGTTCCTGTAATAAAAATTGTTACCTAAAATAATGAAACACTAATGTATGGGATAGAGCATGCTTCCTCAAACTCCGGCCCTCCAGATGTTGCTGAACTACAACTCACATGATTCTATGAATGAAATAGATAGGCAGAGAATCATGGGAGTTGTAGTTCAGCAACATCTGGAGGGCCGGAGTTTGGGGAAGCCTGGGATAGAGCTTTGGCCAAAGCTTTATTATTTCTTAACACCAACTGGCATAGGATTTAACCATCATGTAACATCATATAAACATAAGTTTAAATCATACCAGACTGCTTCTAGCAATGTGAAAGAGATCTCAAAGGTAGGTTGACAGGGTTACTTAAGAGAGTGAGAAATCAAAGTGAATTTAAAGTGAATTTTAGATTTAAGATCAAAATAGCCAAATTGGTAAAATTCTCTACTCGGCTGTACTTTCAGTTCAGCTACTGTGGCTTTAAATTTAGAAATTTTCTGTGAATTCTCACTTTAGTGAATAAACCTTACAGGATTGCCCGTAGCAGCCCTCTAAGAGAGTCAGGGCCCAATTTCCGTAGACAATACATATGGGCATTTTACAGACCATTCTCACATATATATATATATATATATATATATATATATATATATATATATATATATATATATATATATATATATATATATATATATATATATATATATTTTGATAGTATGTAATGGTTGAGATATATAAAAATATTACATAAAATATTTAAATAGAAATTCTTGGTTTCTCCTGTCTACTACCTCATATATCTAGATTGATGGTAAAGGGTTACGCCAATGTTTTGAGACCCCCCCCCCCCAATGTTAATGTATTTTAATACATAATGCCCAACAAAGCCCTATTGAGCTTGTCAACCCCCTTTTTAATAAAAAAAACCCTGTAAATTAAAATATTTTACCTTGAATCTAACAACAGACAAGCTTCTTCCACCCCCCATCCAATATCACACCACATCCCTTCTTCCCTCTACATGGTCCAATCAAATTCTTCTCATAGAGCACTTCTTTAAAGTGCAACTGAAACTGGCAGGTGGTATAGTCAGAGGTTCTGTATGCAGAGTGAGATGTATTGAGCAAAGTAAGAAAGATAATAATGTAGAGGGCATTGTTCTCAAATCTGCACAGGTCATGACCACAATTTGTAGGAAATAGAAAGTTATCTGTACAGAACATTTGCATCAACACTATTTCAATGTACGGTTATAATCTAAAGCATGGGTCAGCAACCTATGGCACGTGGGCCATGCATGACACTCTAGGTGCCTTTTCATGGCACTCAAGACTGCCAGAGACAAACAATATCTGTTAGTGCAAGCCGAGCGGTAATTGCAAGTGGTGAGGGACAATCCTCAATTTACGCATTGCAACACTTGGAGGAAGTGATCTAAGGTCACCTCTTGCCAGCACTTGTGAACCGAATCCACACTGGAGTACAGCAGCCCACAGCAGCTTTCACAGGTCATGTTCTTGACTTGCACCTAGCCTGCAGAGCTGCAGAATAATCCTCCCTGTCATACAAATAATACAAACAGCCCAAAGATAAACACACATAGTCCCAACAAACACAAGACCACTAACAATCCACATACAACACCAGAAGCAGCCTCTCACATGCAATACCATAAGCAGCCCCATACAAAAACATATCATCCAGACACACAATTCCACAAGCACCCCCCGTAGACAGCAGACAATCATAGGTATCATACACAATACCACAAACTACTCATGAACATATACACTATAACAGCCTATATACACTACAAAATAACTGCAGAACCCATAAACAACACAAGCAGGCAACATACACACACCAATTTAAAATGGACCATGGGCTGAAACCAGCAGGGGAGCTCATGGGATCTCCCCTTGCAGGCCAAAATGTAGAGCGGGTGCATTCGCAGCAGGGGGATTGTCAGGGTGGCGGTCCGGTGTCCGGGACCCAGACACTGTCCGGACGGCGGTGCGAGGACTGGGACCCAGTATGCCTGATGATAAGTGGGAGTCTTCAGCGTGGAAGAGGATTATCAGGGCCTGGTGCACGGTAACCACACGCCTCCTGGTGTTAAGCACCAGCGTTTGTGCGGCCACATACCAGAATTAAGCAGACCTCCCAGGAGCTGAATAGGGAGGCTCTGCAGCAAGAATGTATCCAGTACTGAAGCAAGGCAAGACTAGAGATAGTCACCAAACATGAAAACAAGACAGAATTAATAGAACCCAGAACCAGAGCAGGACAGAAAGCAGAACCCAAAACATGTACACAAGACATGAGGAAAACAAGAACAGGGCAGGACAGGACTGTACATGAACTGGGATTACAAAATAAAACAAGACAAGATATAATAGGCAAAACAAGAGGAGACATAACTAAGCACTATATATGAAAAGTATGGGGATTTAGTTACATTATATGATCATACATTGCATAAACCTACCACAACGCCAATGTACCCCATATTCGGCAGGTCCTACTCTGCCTAATATATACTAAAAGAACCATAAGAAACCATATGCACTTACCTGCAAGAAAGGGCAGAAGGCTTGAGCAGCTGCCTGCAGGACACTAAAACAAAAGGAATGATGGAAAACAAACGGGTGTGGCAACATAAAACAAACTTTAAAGGAAACCTGGACACTGGGAATTCCAGGGATGGATTACAGGAATGAACCCAGAAAAACCCAGCATAAAGAAAATCAGACATAGAATAGAAAACCAGAAAAACCAAGAAAAACTAAACAAGAAATGTAAAAAGAGTACTGGATACCAGAAGCCAAAGAACATCTCCACAGAACATGGCATGATGTGACAGGGATCAACCAGAAAGGGTAAAAGGAGGGAGGCTTCAAGGTACTGATTGTGCGAGCTCTGTGGTTCTGAGCGTTGCCACAGGTTACCTCGTCAAAACATCCGACACAGCATGGAGCTCCCGAGAAGTGGAGTTTCGGCCTACACCCCGCGGAGGTGCAAATCCGGAGTCAACACACAGCACCGGATCAGCAGGGCATTAAGTGTCCCCCCCTAGCTGCCAAAAGGTAAGAAAAAGGGAGGGGGCTATCAAACTTTCTTTTTTCATAATTAATTTAAAAATATATATATATTTATTTATTTATATATATTATACTAAGTTATTCAGTTGCTTTTTTCTCATCCCTCTCACACACACACACACACACACAATACAGGCCCCAACACACTCACGCACGCTACACCTCTCACAACCACTGGATTCCCTATATTGACATCCTCCCCCCACAACACCCCCGACACACACAGAGCATCCCTGACACACACAGGACTTCCTTTACGCAAACAATATATCCCATTTAGACACAGACTGCACAACCTACACACACACAGTAAATTCCATACACACACAGGATCCCTTAGGAACATGCTAGCACCCCTACAGACACACTGTACCACTTACATACACACACACACTACATCCCTGACACACAGAGTACATTCTATATGCACACTATGGATCATTTACAACTATGCTAGATCCCCTACAGACACACACTGCACCGCCTACATACACACACATACACATCCCTGACACACAAACAGCTCACTCTGCACATGCACGATATCACAATTAGCCACAAAACTCATGCACAGCACTCTCTACTGGCCTTTTTGTCCTTTGGTATCCCACTTATACAGACACCAGAGACAAGTTGTATGCAAACACAGCACTGCGCTTTACAAGCGACCTTTCTCCATGCAAGAACTTTTTAGTATAGCTCTGTGCATGGACTGCCCTGGAAGAGCAAAGAACTTACATGCTGTGGCAAACCTAGCCACTCGGACTATAACTGGACACTATGCCTTTAAGGGTTGCCTATAGGTCTGAAGAGATATGCGTGTTAACCTGTATGTGTCTGCTTCATGTACTCCCTGCATTGCCTGTACCTATCTGTTCCGCCGAATGCAAATGGCGGTTTGTATGGGGATTCTCGTTCGTTTCACGAACGGCACTTTGGAGGGCCGTTCGTGAAGCGAATGCGATACCCCCTAATAGCCCACACACTTAGAGGCGTGTGGCGCTAGTTAACCGATTGCAACATTGTTGCAATCGGTTATTAGAGGCTCTCCTGGGTGGCCGTCGTTCGACTACCGACCATGCGGCGGTCGGCCATCTTGGATCCTTTGTTCCCTCAGCGGGGTTATGTCGTCGAGCGCCTGGTACTAAAAACGGCTACTCGACGGCATGAGCCCCGCTGAGCCTCCAGGACGTTCGGGAGTTTCGGGACGTTCGGGATTTTGTTCCCTAATAGCAATCGGTTCTCTTTGTATGTTTTATATGAATTGTGTTGTTCGTGCGGCGTTCGGTTATTTTAGCAGGGATCTGAGCGGTAATCTCACGAATGATACCCTCAAACCCCAGCTATCTACCGAACGTCCATTCGTGTAAATCCACTATATATTCACCAAGTTATTGATTTTTATGTGAATTATCGGTTCTGCTGCACGAGGGGATAATCCACTTAACGGTGCATTCTGGGAAGATTACTCCTCTCGTGCAGCGGTGCCTGATGGGAGAAATATGCTTTAATGTAAGTCCCCCATGTAGTCCCCTCCTGTACAACCCCTGTAATGTCAGTAAGGAAACCCCTTGCATGGGGAACTGCATAAATACTGTGACCTGTGATTAAAACCTCAGTTGACTCCCAGCCTATGTGTCGTCTAGTTCTTGGGAAGGAAGGGTTACTGCAGTGCTGTTTGGATTATTGTATGCTGATTCCCTGGATTATCCTTTGTTGTTCCTGTTACCCAGCGGAGATATCGTGGATTATACTGCCTCTCCGCTACAATTGGTGGCAAGCGACGGGATTGAATTTACACAGCAAAGCAACGTTCGGCAGATTTTTAAACGAATCAAGGAACAAGCATTCGGGAATTAGCGCATTCGAATAAACCTCACGAACAGCAGGTGAATGGGAACAGATTACGCCCTGCTAAAACGGAGCACATTAAAGGAGCTGCTGGAAGCAAGAGGAGCAATCGCCAGTAACAAGGCAAAGGCTGTCCTAATTACAGAGCTCATGGAGGGAGATAGAGTCGCAGCTGCTGCAGCACCTCGAATGGAGGGACAAACCCACGAATTTACAGCTGAATTCCGAGCACGAATGGCTTTATTTCCTGAACCCCCATCTACAGAGATGGTTAACCGGTTGTTCGGTGATGTACAGGAGTACATTATGGCTAGGGGACCGCCAGGGAACCAGCAAGCCGGGGAAAGAGCCGCAACGCCAGTCCATATTTTCCCAGGGAAAGCCAAAATCCCATATCAAGCCTTCAAAAGCTATGTGGAGGCGGAGGGTGGCGTTGACGACTATTTACAGGACTTCGAGAGACTGTGTTTGCTGCACGAAATTAATGATGCAGACAGAGTACCCCTACTAGCGGGGAGATTATCTGGGCGAGCCGCCGAAGCGTACCGGGCAGTACCAGACGAGGATAGTAGAGACTACGCTAAAGTAAAACGGGCCATCCTAGCCCGGTATGCCATCACATCAGAGGCATACCGAAAGAAGTTTCGGGACATTAAAAAACCCACTAAAGACACCCATGTAGAATGGGCGCACCAGCTGCAACGAGCTGCCAAGGGGTGGCTGGAGGCCGCCCAAGTTGATACATTGGAGGGTCTGTTCCAGCTAATGGTACTGGAACAATTCTTCAATGGCGTCCCGACCTACCTACAAAACTGGATTCGGGACAGAAAGCCACACACCCTGCAGGAAGCGGCTAATATGGCAGACGATTTCCAAGACAATCGGAGAGATCAACCCATACCAACCCGAACCGTCATCCCCCCCGCAACTCACCAGCGACCAGGGGTAAGCCAGAATTCCTACCCCCCCAGGTATTCAGCACATCCACCAATCCGGTGCCATACCTGCAACCAACAGGGGCACATCCAGAGAGACTGCCCACGGAACCGGCCTCGACCCAGCTGGAATAACGCAGCCCCGAGCAACCGTGCCGCAGTCCATTGTCTACAGGCCGAATCTTACCAGAATCTGGAGTTGGGGACAACCCAGGAGGAACCCCTCGGCACTCTACACGAGGTGAACCCTATCCAGGCCGCCTCCGATAACCGCCAAGGGCACCGCCAGGAAGTACACATGGAGGGGAGGAAAGTACAAGGACTTCGTGACTCTGGAGCCACCCTAACTCTAGTACGCAGTCATCTGGTACCAAAGCCCAAGCTCACGGGGGACTGTGTGGCTGTGCGGGTGGCTGGGGGAGCCATTTACAAAGTACCCACGGCCAAGGTGCACTTGAATTGGGGAGCGGGGCACGGGAATGTATATGTGGGGATGATGCAAGACTTGCCAGCGGATGTGATTTTGGGCAACGATTTGGGGGAGCTGACTTCAGCTTTTGTTCCCCAGCCCACCGTACAAGAAGCATACCCGGTTGTGACCCAGCAACAGGCCCGCACCACAGCACCATCCGAACACTCTGAGGCTCAGGTAAGCAATGACCCTCCCCTACCCCCTATCATGCCCTGGGCCAATTCCATAGAGTTCGGGACCGAAGTAGCCCTAGATCCGTCGTTACAGGTATACAAAGACCGCATTGATAAAGATCAAGCCGGGTTAGAGGGGGAAAGATATATCTGGGACAAAGGACTACTATATCGGCACGCAGAGAAGGTAGTGTCCGGGTCAATACCGTTGCCCATTAAACAGCTAATAGTGCCTCGAAAGTATAGGTTAGAGCTGTTACGCATAGCCCATGATATCCCCCTATCTGGACACCTAGGCATCAGTCGGACCAAGCACAGGCTGACCCAAAATTTATTTTGGCCAGGTATTTCCCAGGATATTAAGCGATATTGTCAGACCTGTGATACCTGCCAAAGGGTAGGCAAGAGAGGGGACAGATACAAAGCCCGACTACGGTCTCTGCCCATCATTGAAGAACCATTCAGTAGGGTGGCAGTAGACATCATAGGTCCCCTCGCAAAGCCCAGCCCCTCTGGCAAAAAGTATGTCCTAACCGTGGTGGACTACGCCACCCGATACCCCGAGGCAGTGGCCCTAACTAACGTAAACGCAGAAACGGTAGCCGAGGCCCTGACGAGGATATTCACCCGGGTAGGATTTCCCCGGGAGATTATCTCCGATAGAGGCACCCAGTTTACTGCTGAAGTGACCCATCAGCTCTGGAAAATATGTGGGATACAACAAATCCTAAACTCCCCATATCACCCCCAGTCCAATGGGCTCTGTGAACGGTTTAACGGAACCCTGAAACAAATGATCCGCACGTTCATGGACACCCAAAAAGACTGGGAGCGGTTTTTACCCCACCTACTGTTCGCATATCGAGAAGTGCCGCAAGAATCCACCGGATTCTCTCCGTTCGAATTATTATTCGGGAGGAGAGTGAGGGGACCTCTTGACTTGATACGGGAACACTGGGAGGGAGACGAAACCATTAATGGCACCCCTATCTTACCATATGTGCTCGAGTTCAGGGAACGCCTGGAGAGGCTAACCCAGACCGTCCGAGACAATCTCCAGGTAGCGCAACAGCGACAGCGCCGATGGTATGATAAGGGAGCCAGGGACCGCAGCTTCCAGGTGGGGCAGAAAGTTCTAATCCTGCGACCCGTCCACAAAGATAAGCTGCAGGCTTCCTGGCAGGGCCCATACAAAGTGGTAGAACAGATCTGTGACACCACCTATGTGATCGGCCCGGTTACCGGCGTGGGAGGCAAACGCATGCTCCATGTGAACATGCTCAAGCCATACCACGAACGTACTGAGGAAGTCACCGCAATCTGTGCCCCTGCCACGGAAGATTTTGATAACCTACCCCTACCCGATCTCCTAGACCAAGAGGGCCAGAGCGGAGATCTGGGAGAGGTACAGTTAGGAGAAAGATTAAATGCCCAAGAGCGGGCCCAGGTACAAAAGTTGCTTCAGGAAAAGAAGGCCACGTTTTCCAATTTACCCGGCTATACCCCGTTGGCTACCCATAAGGTAGAAACGTTAGATCCGACCCCCTTGCGCCAACCCCCATACCGCACTCCAGAAGCAGTCAAGGAAAATATGCGCAAGGAAATTGAGGAGATGATTCAGTTAGGAGTAATAGAGCACTCGGATAGCCCCTGGGCCTCCCCGGTAGTACTGGTGCCAAAACAGGACGGGACGACCCGTTTCTGCGTAGACTACTGACGGCTCAACGATAAAACGACCTCTGACGCATATCCCATGCCCCGAATAGACGAACTCCTCGACAAGATGGCCAGGGGTCAATACCTAACCACTATAGACTTGTGCAAAGGGTACTGGCAGATTCCCTTAGCGGAAGACGCCATCCCTAAGTCGGCTTTTGTTTGGCCTGTATCAGTTTAAGGTCATGCCATTCGGGATGAAAAACGCTCCAGCTACCTTCCAGAGAATGGTGGACAGATTATTAGATGGGTTCCAGGAGTATGCCTGCGCGTATCTAGATGATATCGCCATATTCAGCCACTCCTGGCACGAACATCTGGTTCACATAGGAGCCATTCTAGACCGAATCCGAGAGGCCGGACTGACCCTAAAACCCAGCAAATGCCATATCGGTATGGCGGAAGTCCAGTATCTGGGGCACCGGGTAGGGAGTGGGCAACAGAAACCCGAACCTGCTAAAATAGAGGCAGTCGCCCAATGGCCTACCCCTCGCACCAAGACCCAAGTGCTCGCCTTTTTAGGGACCGCCGGGTACTACCGGAAGTTTGTGGCCAACTATAGCGCCCTCGCCAAACCCCTCACAGACCTGACCCGCAAGAACCTCCCTAAGTTAGTAGTCTGGGCCCCAGAGTGTGAGCAGGCGTTCCAACAGCTCAAGACGGCGCTTGTTAACTCTCCTGTACTTTCTGCTCCTGATCCAACTAAACGCTTTCTCGTCCACACAGACGCTTCTATGTTTGGATTGGGAGCAGTATTGAGCCAAGTTGGACCCGATGGCGGCGAGCACCCCGTAGCTTACCTAAGCCGAAAACTTTTACCCAGGGAAGTAAGCTACGCCGCCATTGAAAAGGAGTGCCTGGCTGTGGTGTGGGCCCTCAAGAAGTTGCAACCCTACTTATACGGGCAACCCTTCACTTTACTCACGGATCACAACCCGTTGGTGTGGCTGAACAGGGTGTCCGGAGACAATGCCAGGCTGCTGCGCTGGAGTTTGGCGCTGCAGCCTTTTGACTTTACTATCCACTACCGCCCTGGGAAGCAGAATGGCAACGCCGACGGGTTGTCTAGACAAACAGACTTGGAGCCATGATTCGTGAGTACTCCTCCGGACATCCCCAAGCCGATCCGTTGGGATCAGACTGTGTATGCCGGCTTGGTTCTGGGGGAGCATTGTGGCAAACCTAGCCACTCGGACTATAACTGGACACTATGCCTTTAAGGGTTGCCTATAGGTCTGAAGAGATATGCGTTTTAACCTGTATGTGTCTGCTTCATGTATTCCCTGCATTGCCTGTACCTATCTGTTCCGCCGAATGCAAATGGCGGTTTGTATGGGGATTCTCGTTCGTTTCACGAACGGCACTTTGGAGGGCCGTTCGTGAAGCGAATGCGATACCCCCTAATAGCCCACACACTTAGAGGCGTGTGGCGCTAGTTAACCGATTGCAACATTGTTGCAATCGGTTATTAGAGGCTCTCCTGGGTGGCCGTCGTTCGACTACCGACCATGCGGCGGTCGGCCATCTTGGATCCTTTGTTCCCTCAGCGGGGTTATGTCGTCGAGCGCCTGGTACTAAAAACGGCTACTCGACGGCATGAGCCCCGCTGAGCCTCCAGGACGTTCGGGAGTTTCGGGACGTTCGGGATTTTGTTCCCTAATAGCAATCGGTTCTTTTTGTATGTTTTATATGAATTGTGTTGTTCGTGCGGCGTTCGGTTATTTTAGCAGGGATCTGAGCGGTAATCTCACGAATGATACCCTCAGACCCCAGCTATCTACCGAACGTCCATTCGTGTAAATCCACTATATATTCACCAAGTTATTGATTTTTATGTGAATTATCGGTTCTGCTGCACGAGGGGATAATCCACTTAACGGTGCATTCTGGGAAGATTACTCCTCTCGTGCAGCGGTGCCTGATGGGAGAAATATGCTGTAATGTAAGTCCCCCATGTAGTCCCCTCCTGTACAACCCCTGTAATGTCAGTAAGGAAACCCCTTGCATGGGGAACTGCATAAATACTGTGACCTGTGATTAAAACCTCAGTTGACTCCCAGCCTATGTGTCGTCTAGTTCTTGGGAAGGAAGGGTTACTGCAGTGCTGTTTGGATTATTGTATGCTGATTCCCTGGATTATCCTTTGTTGTTCCTGTTACCCAGCGGAGATATCGTGGATTATATTGCCTCTCCGCTACACATGCTCACTTTGGAGAGATGTGCTTGTCATTGGTGATGACACAACACACCCCTTCTTTGGCTCCACCTTCTACCAGTGGGCCTCTTTGATTAGAAAATGCCCTGGTCCTAGTTCTAGTAATCTAGGAGTATTATGAGATTATCACATACATATACATTTCTTGGAGGGAGCAGAAATAAGTAAAAACACATTCTTGTTTATGTCAGCTACTAAAAACATTTAATTTAAGACCAGTGATCATAAATAAATTTTAATCTCAATGAAATGGTCTGGGTGCAGTGGTATTGTCCATTTTACAATGCAGGGCAAAATCCATCTCTAATAGTTGTCTTACTGAGGCACTTCTGGTGCACTGGCAGAGTACCACTCGATCACGTGATGCGAAAGCTTAGCCTATGTGAAAGCTTGGATGTGTGCATGGCACTCTATGAGGAGTATTGGATTGGCCATCGTAGGAGAAGACCATGCCTCCTCGATGATGTTGCAAGAGGAGGAAGGTGAGCAGCGCTGCAGTAGCCTCAGTACTGGAAAAAGGTGAGCAAAACTTTTATTTATTTTTTTAGAAAATACCATACCTAAATTCCTTTAATTTAAAATACCTTTAAAATCTGCTATACTCTATAACGTTTCGTTGCATCATATGTCGATTACAATAATGCATTAATGTCTTCTCTTTACTGAAACCACAAGGCTTCAAAAAAAATACAGAAAGCCTATAACATTCTATCTTACACTACTAATTAAAAAAGTGAGCCTTCAGCAACAATTAACATGGTTTAGGTTAGCATGTAAACTGCCCGATAAAGACATTATCACAGCTCTCCTTTTTACAACAAATTACTTCAATGCTTTGATCATCATATAAAATAAATTGATCTCTCTTATCTATGGCACTTTTAAAACTAATTTGAAATTAGGGTATTAGCACCAATAACAGTTACAACCAGCACACTTATCGGCAGACAGCATTTCTAGCAGCGGACCTCCATCTTTATTAACAACAAAAAAAGTACTTAAAATACACTCTTTAGTAATCTCTGTTTTCCCCTCCAGCTATGTCTGATTTACTCTTGTTAAAGTCCTATAGGAAATGAAGAAACGTTGAATTCTATTTTACCCATGCTAAATTTGAATTATGCATGTTAAATCAGTCACACACCCTCAAGTAACATATACTTAATTAAATGGAAAAGAAAATGAAAATACTTGATTGAATTACAAGTTATGAATTAATCAACATATCATGGATTATTTTCTCTATTGGTTGAAAACATATTACCTGACCATTTGCACCAAAAAGTTATTTGTCTATAAAAATCTATTACTTCTCCATTTAATATGTTTGTGTTGCTGATTATTTTAAAGGGATATTCCAGGTTCAAATGAAATATATACTTGTTTAATGCACTTGAAAAAAAAGCTGTACTTCTATAACTAGTCTAAATTTGCTTCCATATGCAATTTCCTATAACATTTCTTTTACCCATTATGAGTGTTGTCATCAACTCTCTCTCTTTATTTGTTTTTCTGTGCTCACAAATAAATACAATGAAGCTTATTCATTCAACCCACAATCAAAGGGACAACAGACAAGTAGTGATATACTTACTCTCTGTCTGCAATTGCGCCCTCTTTTAAACATGTTGTCTGTCTTTCAGCAGTTCACCTCACCCAATGCTGCTAGGGCTAAGCTGTGTATGTACTCTGATAATGAAATTCTTTTTTCTTTTTTCTTTTTGGGAGAGATGTTACAAAAGAGGCAGGCTTATGATAAGGAATTCTGCAAAACAGTTTATTATGATAAGCCTATGAATAGTTGGGGATGCACAAGTATAGCACCTTAAACAAACCAAAATCTATCAAATGTATTTAAGGGTCACTCTAAGCACCAAAACAACTTTAACTTAATGGTGTATATATCATGCCCATGCAGTCTCACTGCTCAATTCTAATGTAGGAGTTAAATCACTTTGTTTATGCCAACCTATCCCACTTAAACCGGCTGGGACTCACAGAGCCTCCCTGTACACTTCCATAAAAAGGCCTTACATTTTAGTTTTCCTTCTTGAAGCAGTTTTTGTGTATCAATCATACCTCAAAAGTTTAATTTCTCAATTCACTGCCATTAAGGAGTTAAACCACTTGATTTGGTTATGGCAGCCCTAGCCACACCTTCCCTGACTGTGACTGAGATGCCAGAGGCCCTGCATGAAACAAAATGGTTGAATTTTAAAATCAGATAGCTTACTTTAAATGTTTTTATCTCCTGCTCTATAAATGTAATTTTAATTACATACATGAGGCTCCTGCAGGGTCTGGGAAGCTATTAACAGAGCATTAGATAAGAAATCCTAAATGAAACAGAACTTGCAATAAAGGAAGTATAAACATTTGAATCTTTACAGGAAGTGTTTAGGAAAGCTGTGAGAGTCACATGCAGGCAGGGAGGTGTGACTAGAGCTGCATAAACAAAGTAAGACTGCTGGGGCATGATCTATACAGCAAAACTGCTTTAATAATCTAATGTTGTTTTGGTGCTTAAAATATCCCTTTACTAGTGGGTTCAGCTGAGCAATACAAAATTAAAAAACATGCATTTAATACGTTTGTATAGGTCTGAGGCATGATAAATAATATACAAATAAGCCAACTGGTCTTAGAAAATGGTAGCCAAAGAAATGAAGAATTCAGGCCACAACGAACTAAATGTATTTATGTCAAACAATGAGATGTCATCAATGATCAGAAAAGGTAGATGTTCTAAATACAAATTTTCTCCAGTATTTAGCAAGGAAGAACTGATGACTGTGGATGTGGAAATCACTATTATGCAATCTTTACAGTAAACATGATTAGTGAAGTAGGATTAAATTCTTTGCCAATCTAACAAAGTTAAGTAAACTAAGCCATAGGACCACATATGATTTCCCACAGGTATATTGAGTCCAACCACAATGATAAATCTTGCCAAATTCTTCCTTTCAAAAATTGCACCAAAAGATTCACATAAAGGTTATTAAAAAAATAAGTATTCACTTTTGTCAATAGAGTTGGCTATAGTGACTACGGTAAGGAATATGGAATCCTGCACCTAAATACTTTTAAAATCATAAGTCAATGAACAAACTATATGCTTCTTAAAAACCCAGATGGAAATCTGTTTGCCGACCCAACATTTGACCCCCACCTTCTGACCCCTACAAACATTGACTAAAATGGCACTAGAAAGGAGTCTGAACATCAGAATTTTAGGTGAATGTTCAGTGGATACAGGAAATCTTAAAACAGCAGAACATACTTAAGTAGTCCAAAGAAAAACTCAGGTGACAAAAGGGACAACCTATAAATTGACATACACTGGTACACCATTTGGACTTCGTCATCTGGGAAAAATATTGCAAAGTTTCCTAAGAGAGAAGGCAGCAAGTAAATGAAAGCAGCAGCAGAAGAGATACAATTATTTTAGGAAAATAAGACTTGTGCACTCACAGACCTGTCATTTAAAAAAACAAATGTGGAAGCAAATTCATTTTTAAATTCAAATGTTATACAGAAGGAAACATTGATAGATACAAGGCAAGAATAGTTGTTTAGGGTCACAGAAATTTGGAGAGGACTATTATGAAACGTTCAGTTACATTACCCATTAGTCAGTCAATCAAAGTGGCCGTCTAGACAAAAGATCTTTCTGCAGAGCCATGTGCTCATGAAAATTATTCCCTGGGCGGAATATGCATAGTCCCTCACAGTTCCGGTGCTCTGTGAGGGAGCCACGGGGGTTCCCATCCTGCACTCTAGACAAGGCTAGACAATGGGATCAGAGCTTCTCCAAACCAGCAAGTCTTGTGGGGTGTTCCTGGTATCTGTAATGTTTTGTTGTTGTGTTAATGAAGCGTATGTACCACTAAAGCTTGATGCCTGTCTTGGTAAACTGGTGTCAGTTTAGTAAATACAGCAGAGAGGTGAAAATAACAGGGAGGGTGCATTATTCAAACTGATTAAACTGAAACTATATAGGGTAAACAGTCATGGAACATACATATGCATATTACATATACAAATAGAATAGGGGATAATCTGCTGAATTCAAGGTGGAGCATGTGTTTTTTTTGTTTTTTTAACAGCAAGTCAATTCTTATAGGGAGGATTCAGAATGTAAAGGACCTTGAAAATCTGGGGGATGAAATTAGTTGGCTTCGTCTTCAATTGGGGGCATTACATTAAATAACTCATCTTCTTCTTGGGATTTGGATGTAGGACAGAAATCCTATGCATCGCAGATTTGTGCATCTGCAGGAACCACACATCAACAGCAGAACCTGCGCTCTGGCCTAAATCCCCATGTACTTTTAAACAAAATGGAGGCTCTTATGCATATTACAGTATCCAGTGGTTAGTACCTACCAAAAGTGGTGCAAGCAAGGACAACCGGTGAACCAGCGTCAGGGTCATGGGCATCCAAGGCTCTTTGATGCACATGGGGAGTGAAGGCTAGCCATCAGGTCCCATCACAAATTGCTGAAAGCATAATGTTGGTCATGGTAGAAAGGTGGGAGAACACACAGTGCTACAAAGTTTGCTGCGTATAATTCTGCATAGCAGGCGTGCCCATTATGACTTCTGTCCACCACCGAAAGCACCTTCAATGGGGACGCCAGTGTCAGAACTGGGCTATGGAGCAATGGAAGAACTCATGTACAGATGGAAATTAAAGTCTTTAATATACATTTATTTTATATACACATTAATATAATACACATTTTTTTAATAATGCATACGTTTATATACCGTGTAACAAAATACCTTGCACTCTTGCCAAACTTTTCTGTAATGCCATGTGCCTGATATTGGCCTTAAGATACAAAAATATATATCTGCACCCACGGTCTTGTAGAGAAGTATATCTTTATTCCTTCACATTGGAAGTTGGTAAAATGCTATAGAAATGCCGACGATTCCCAGCTCGGGACTTTCCTCAAGACAGAACACGCACAGGTTCACAGTCCTGAGGAAAGTCTTGAGCTGGGACTGAAATGTTGGCATTTGTACAGCATTTTACTAACTTCCAATGTGAAGGAATAAAGATTTACTCATCAGTATATTTACCACCCCTAGACGGAAAGATTCTAGTTAGAAGGCTGCAACTACTCACCTTTCTGGTTACTAATTTGGAGTTCTAAAACAAATTTAGCTCTGCTATCAAGAAGAGGCTGGCTTGATCCATCGGGCAGACTGGAGTACACAATTTAGTTTAGTAACTACAACAATGGAACCAACTGCTTCCAAATTTACACATGGTAGCTGTATTGATATGCCCAGCATGAACTAGCTCTGCATCAGAGTTACCAGAAAATACCTTGCAGAACCTCTCAGAAGATTCTTTTAAGACAGTACTGCTCCACTGCGACACTAACATGCTATTATAAAAGCTCTACTTTGCGTATGTTCAACAGCCTGATTAGTTAGTTTCATATTTAAAAAATAAAAGTGCCATTGTTTGATAAAACTTTATTTTTATGAATAAACTAAATTAAAAATGGCAGTTAGCGATTGAAAAAAAGTTGTAACAAAATCGTTTAACACGTCTTTTGAAAATTGTAGGAAATAGAGACATATAGCTTAGCTTAAAAAAATGTAAAAATTAAATACATTTGAGTAATTTGTCATAATACATAAGTGGGATGTTATTATGTAGACAGTGTCATCGGGCAACTTTTGCTTGACATGTGCCCTTTGATGCAGTGAGGATTTAAGTCAAAGGTGCAATCTGCAGGTTCCTGTAAGCTTGTCTGTACGAAATAATACCAGGATATTTCTCAACAGTTGTGCTAAGATTTTATTTTTTTATGTGTATAAGGTCGATTGTTGCAGAGAACATTTACTGAAGGATACAGCGTGCACTCTCAACTTACCTAGGTACTGAGAGGTCAGCTGAGTTATTTGACAAGTGTTAGATCTAGTTTAACAGGCAGAGAAACAACCTGAACACTCATTTCTGTTGTGCCATTTTGAACTTGTCTCTGGTGGCAAATCCGTATCTTTCTGTAATGTGAAGCATGATGGGTCCCTGCAGAAATATAAATTTCAAGTCTTGGAATAACAGTGCGGAAAAGGGATCAGTTACAATCCTAAACATTTAGATAATCTCTCACTGAGTTCTGCCCTCTGGGGGATAAGCGGCTCAGTGGGCAAGTAGAATGGGCATTAATAGAATAAGATTAATATTTATATACCCTGCTGATTTAAACAAGGAGTTGTGGAAGAACAGGGGGAAAAAATTGTCCTTTTTTGGTATATGAGACATTTGTATTTTATGTTATTACCTTGCATTTTCTGTAAGCATCTAAACTGCTGTATTTAATTTATTAGTGATGTAGGGATTGCAAACAATATGCAGTGATAGCAATAGCAAACCTATATATTTTTTTTTAAAGAAAAAAACTAATGTATCATTTAGTATTTATTTATTTTTTACTATTTATGTTAACTTTTAGCATTTTTTTCATGATTTGATCAAGCCAATAATTACTAAAGAACAGAATGATGAGATTATAAAGTGTTACGTTTCCCTCTGGCAACAAAGATCTCTCATGTGGAATGTAGCATCTGTCAGCTCTCCTACCAAGCTCTACACCTCGATGTTTGCTGCATGTGCTAATAATAATATTAATTAGTCATTGATAATGCTTGGCAGGCTGTGTAACAAGCGCCCCATTACACCCAAAGCAAATATATCCCCTAAACGCAAACTAAAAACACATGACTCATGGCTGAATGGACTGGAGAAAGCCACAAATCAAATGTGATTTGTGAATGAATGGTAAATATCCACAAAAGGGAAATCCCTGTAGATGTAAGTGGGTCCACTTTATCCAGACATAATTTGGTGGATGGCAGCATTTTGCTGATTTCTCTAGGTTTTTTTCCCATACCTAAAGAAGAAGGCCTCTTCCTTATGTTGCAAAGCCAACCACTATTTATGTGATATGGCAGCCCCTCCCTTATTTGAGGTGAATTGGGAGTTGATCTGACTGTGAAACTCTATGGTATGACTACGCAGACAGTGAAACTCTATGGTAGGGAGGGAAGGGACTGGGGTAGATTGACTAGGGATAGATATTGTTGCTGAAAATATACTGGAATTATACTTCCAAATTCCTCCTGCTCCCGCTTGTCTCAAATCCCCAATATATCCTTTAGATTTAAAGCTCACGGGCAATCTAACTAGGCTCTTTGTATAAAAGAGTTTTAATGACTAGATCTAACCTAATGCTTCTAACCTAATGCTTATAGTAAAAAAACTCAGCATGCTGCAATAATGCTACACGGAGTGATGCGTTTACCACAGGTTCTGAAGAGCACAGTTAATTTGCTACCTGGAACCTGATTTAAGTACTGGAGAGTTTTTGGGAGACGTAGGGGAAGACAGAGGGCAGTGGGAGTTGCCTGTTACGAATTTATTTAAATTCATTTTTATACTTTATAATATGAGCAAATATTTTATGATAGATTTTTATAGTCTGCAATTCTATTTCCACCTCCATTGTGCCACCATATGCCCAGACCAAGTTGGCCTACACTTAAATACATCTCTGAACAACAGTAGTATGTGTAAGTAATTATTGGTTTGCATTACAGAGGATTATAGGTACCTTGTGTGAAGAGGGGTTGTAACAATACAGAAGAGTGTCACAAGCCATGGTAAACCAATATAGCAGTTTGATAAAACAGTAACAGGCTTTAGATAGAAGACAAAAGATAAGTGGTGGCATTATAACTGTATTGGTCTCTAAACTACACCACTCAATTCAGGAAATCACTCATCATCCTTGGTCTTCTTCTAAATACTATTGTACAAAACCAAAAGGGTGAGTCTCTGTACACTATTCCTTGTATGTGCTAAACATAGCCTCTGTTGTACCCTATTCTTGGTCAATTGCCAATAGCCAAGTGATAAAATATAGCTGTTTTGAGTGATGTGATATAAGAGATACATAGTCAAATGCATATATAGTCAAGAAGCCTCTACTTGTTTCTTTATTATAAGTTTCCCTTATTACTCGTAAAATATATATAGTAAGTTGATATATTACAGTTCTATTTATGCTGCAATTAAAATATGCAGCCCCAATCTGAAAACATACACTTTAATTTTTGTGATGTCATTGTGTGCCTACAAACTATTTCCTGAGTTTTATGGTTACTCCAATCATCATAACCAGTACAGCCCACTGTCGTGATTATTATGCAAGGCGTACCCTGGTCCGGTTCCCCGGTAATAGAGCAAAACATTTAACAATGGTTATCCCCCTTAACTGGGCCTACAATGGTCTCTGAAGCTCATTGACTGCTCTCAGCCAATGACTAACATTTTGCAAATGCACAGAATTGACATTACCCAGCTCAGAACTCTAGTGTAACTCCCCCTCTGGCAGCAGAGCAGAAGTATTTTTTTTAAATCATCTTTATTGAAGTCTGACGCAGCAATCACAATACATCAGAAATATTTACCAATTTTAATCATCAAACATTCCAATCCTCATTCATACTTCATTCAACAATCATTCTGATGCGGGGTAGGAAAATAATGGTTCGAGGTTAACGCATAAATTCAATTAAACGTATAGTTCACAGTTTGATGGTCTTTTGAAATTTCTAGATCGTATTATTGTAGGAAGATGTTGGCCATCTATCCCATATTTTTATGAATAGATCCAATTGGTTATTCAACGAGAAGTAACCTTTCTCCATAGAACACTGGTAATTTATTTGAAAGGTTATTTCGACCAATTTTGGTGCCCTTGCTTTTTCCGATTTCTAGCTATACATATTTTTACTGCCAACATAATGTCAATCATTAAGTTACATAGTTACATAGTTACATAGCTGAAAAGAGACTTGCATCCATCAAGTTCAGCCTTCCTCACATATGTTTTTGCTGTTGATCCACAAGAAGGCAAAAAACCTAGTCTGTAGCGCTTCGAATTTTGCAACAAACTAGGAAAAAATTCCTTCATGACCCCAAAAGATGTCTCCTTGGATCAAGCAGCTATTACCCCACTAATTAGAAATTATATCCCTGTATGTTATGTTTTTGCACGTATTTATCCAATTGCTGTTTAAACAGCTGTATGGACTCTGATAAAACCACCTCTTAAGGCAGAGAATTCCATATCCTTATCGCTCTTACTGTAAAAAAAAAATGTTTTTGCCTTAGATGAAGTCCTATGTATAGCCCTGTTTATGAATAGATTTCCAGATAATGGTTTGTACTTGCCCTGAATATATTTGTATAATGTTATCATATCCCCTGTGAGGCGCAGTTTTTTCAAACTAAAGAGATTTACATTTTTTAACCTTTCTTCGTAACTAAAATGCTCCATTCCTATTATCAGTTTTGTAGCTAGTCTCTGCACTTTTTCTAATGCCATGATATCCTTCTTTAGAACAGGTGCCCAAAATTGCACTGCATATGCAAGGTGTGGTCTTACCAGTGATTTATAAAGAGGCAAAATTATATTTATAATTTATGCCCCTATTTTACATGAAAAAACCTTACTGGCCTTAGCAACTGCAGATTGACATAGCATATCGTTGCCTAATTTGTTGTCTATAACAATTCCCAAATTCTTCTCATGTGTGGTTATCCCTAATTCACTATCATTTAGGGTGTAAGTTGCTTGTGCATTCTTGACCCCGAAGTGCATGACTTTGCATTTCTCTACATTAAATTGCATCTGCCATTTAAGTGCCCAGTCTTCCAATCTATCTAAATTCCTTTGCAGCAAAGCAATATTCTGCTCACATTTTATTACTTTACAAAGTTTTGTGTCATCTGCAAACACTGAAACATGGCTTTCAATGCCTATTGCAAGATCATTTATAAATATGTTAAATAGAAGTGGTCCTAAAACATAACCCTGAGGGACACCACTTACCACTTTTGTCCAGCTTGAAAATTTACCATTAATGACAACTCGTTGTACTCTATCCTTAAGCCAATGTTCTACCAAAGAACAAGAATATTCATCTAGACTAATTTCTTTTAGTTTGAAGACTTAGCTATTGCGAGGAACCGAATCAAATGCCTTAGAAAAATTCAAGTAAATCACATCCACTGCAACACCCTGCTCTATACTTCTCCTTACTTCTTCGTAAAAAGCAATTAGGTTAGTTTGACATGACCAATGTTTCATAAAACCATGCTGATTATTGATAACAAGAAAGTTATTCCCAATGAATTCCTGAATATTAGCCCTTAATAGCCATTCTAATATTTTCCCAGTCACAGAAGTTAAGCTCACAGGTCTATAATTTCCAGGCAAGGATTTTGAACCCTTTTTAAATATAGGAACGACATCTGCCTTCCTCCAGTCCTCCGGTACAATACCTGAAACAAAAGAATGTTGAAAGATTAAATGCAGAGGTTAAGTTAAGTAAGGGCTTGTCCATTTGGGGAAAGTCTAAATGAAGAAGAAAAGGCTGCAGAGTCAATAGTGTCTCTTTCCCCAGAATTTCAAAAAGGAGTCTTTTTAGATTATTTTTCAGAATGTCTAGCCCAGAACACTCCAAGTGATCCCAAGTGTTTCCAAGTGTGTATCTCAAAAGTTTTCTTAAAATCTAGTTCCCATTTCAATATTGGTGGCTTTTTCACAAAAGTATCATTGATACTGAGAAAAGTAAGTGAACAGGATATTTTCTTCTAAAGGGTTGTGATTCTCTAAAAAATCAGTAGTGTCATTATGATCTAAAATTTGTTTAGTAGAGAAGTAATTTTTTACTCTCAAATATGTAAACTCTTCACCTGGGGTGAGAGGATAAATTGACTGTAGTAGATGGAAAAGGAGTTACGCTGCCCTTAGAGATGATGTTCAAAAGCTGGCTAATACCACTGCTTCTCAAGCTACTCACGTCCAAATCTCTTACATTAATTTCCAATAGTTCTAATTGAGAAGATAGAGTAATTCCATTTATTTGATTAAATTTTTTACTTATGGTTTTAACCGTACTCAAAGTTGCCTTAATAATAAGATTTTTTGTAATTTTATTTAATGGACATCTTTTATCTATCCAGAAAAGAAAAGTTTTCTCTAAACTCTTGGGTTTCAATTACTTTCCATAAGTTAGTATTGTTGTTATTTTTGTCCCAGGCTAAATAATAGGATAACATGCAGGCTTCATGTAGCGCATGTACATCTGGAAATCCCAAGCCTCCATTTCTCCCTGATTTCTTAAGAATTTGTTGAGAAATTCTTGGTTTCTTATTAGCCCAAATAAACCTAGATATAGCTACTTGAAAACAGCTCAAGATCTTATAACTAACTCTAAGTGGGAGCAAGTAAGCTTTTGTTGATTGTATCCTACCCAACCAAGATAATTCAACCCTGCTCCATTTCTTGAAATATATGCTAAAATCTTCTAAGAGCTTTAGATAATTTGTGCTGATCAGATCATCAAAGGATTGGATGATCTTTACCCCCAAATAGTCTATAAGTCTGCAGTCCCAATTAAACTCATAACAATCCCTAAGCTGAATCTTCACTGAGGTATGGAGCCCAAAAGTCAGTATCTGTGTGTTAGCTATATTAATTTTAAAATTGGAAAATTTGCCATATTCCATCGTCAGTTTCAACACTGCCACTATAGACTCAAGCGTCATCAGCAAATAGGATGATCTTATGCTCTGTTTGGCCAACCCGGATGCCCTTTTTGTGTGATTAGAGTCGCTAGAGGTTCCATAGCCAGAATATAAAGCATTGGAGCCAATGGGCAACCCTGCTGTCTTGTGTTTTTAAATTTAAAAATATTCTGATTCTATAGTGGACCAATTATCTTTGCTGGTGTATTTGTATGATACTATCATGATACTACCTCTGAAGCTACTCATCATACCAATGAGTATCATGATAGTATCATGATACTATCTCTGAAGCTACTCATCATACCAAATTGTTGTAAAACTATATCCATAAATTGCCAATAGAGCCTATCAAATGCCTTTTCGACGTGTAAAGCCAAAAAGGCGGTTTTAGAGTTGATGCTATGGATAAGGTTCAGGATTCTTCGGATGTTATCAGTAGCTCCTCTGTCTCTGACGAACCCTGCCTGGTGACCATGGATTAATTAAGGCATTTTGTCCTTAAGTTGATTAGATAGGACTTTTGAGTAGATCTTAATATCCCAATTTATCAAGGAAATGGTCCAATAATATGAGGTTTTGGTGGGATCTTTACCTTCTATTGGTATGGGGAGAATAGAGGCCTGAAGATATTCCTCAGTAATGTGTTCCTGTTTAGGAAGGATAGAGAATACCCTCAGTAATATTGGGTTTCTGTGAATTTTTGATAAAAGAGAGATGTGAAGCCATCTGGCCCTGGAGCTTTATTTGGTTTGAGAGTAACAATTACCTTGTTACTCTCCCTCAAGGATATTGGTCTATTCAGATTGTCTAACTCCTCCTTTGTTATTTTCGAGAGCAGAGGTATTAAACTCATAGCAAAAGACTGCACATGCAGACTCCATCACTGAAATTGTCATAGTGCTTGGAATAACGGACACAAGTTCCTGTGTACAAGACCAGTCATTGAGAAATCTATGTTAGAACCAGATAGAAACATAAAATGTGATGGCAGATAAGAGCCATTCAGCCCATATATTCTAAAAAATCCAAAAAGTGAAAGTGTGGGTACACTAAGAACTGAAACGGGGGTGTTAGTTAATGAAGACCAGGAAAAGGCAGGAATTTTAAATAACTATTTCTCCTCCATATATATTAAGGAAGAACCCATGGCAATAGATGTGCAAATGATTGCTACTAAAAACTTGCAGAATAATTGTAATTGGTTAACTCAAGACAAGGTGCTGCAGCAACTAAAGAAAGTTTTTTCCCTATCCAGAAGCGTCTTGTCTTTTGTCGCAACCAGTGTTTGATATTCTACCAACATCAGCAAAATCGCATTCACTTAATTTCCCCTACAGCCATACCAGTCTGAAACAAAGCTCCAGGGCCTGACGGTATCCATCCACGAGTACTTAAGGAACTAAGTGTAGAAGTAAGTGAACCTCTGTTATTAATCTTTCAAGATTCTTTTCTTTCAGGAAGTGTTCCGGAGGATTGGAGGAAGGCAGATGTGGTTCCTATATTCAAAAAGGGTTCAAAATCCTTGCCTGGAAATAATAGACCTGTGAGCTTAGCTTCTGTGGCTGGGAAAATATTTGAAAGGTTATTAAGGGATAATATTCAAGAATTCCTTGAGAAGAACATGGTTATCAGCAAAAATCAGCACGGTTTTATGAAGCACAGGTCATGTCAAACTAACTTGATTGCCTTCTACGAAGAAGTAAGGAGAAGTATAGAGCAGGGTGTTGCAGTGGATGTGATTTACTTGGATTTTTCCAAGACATTTGATACGGTTCCTCACAATAGCTAAGTCTTCAAACTAAAATAAATTAGTCTAGATTAGTGTTCAAACTCAAGGAAATCGGTCTAGATGAAAATGCTTGTTCTTGGGTAGAAAATTGGCTTAAAAACAGAGTACAAAGAGTTGTCATTAATGGCAAATGTTCAAGCTGGACAGAGGTGGCAAGTGGTGTCCCTCAGGGATCTGTTCTGGGACCCCTTCTATTTAACATTTTTATAAATGATCTTGAAGACAGCTTTGAAAGTCATGTTTCAGTGTTTGCAGATGACACAAAACTCTGTAAAGTAATACAATGTGAGCAAGATATTACTTTGCTGCAGAGTGATTTAGATAGACTGGGGTACTGGGCACTCAAATGGCAGATGAAATTTAATGTCGAAAAATGCAAAGTTATGCACTTTGGCGTAAAGAATACACAAGCAACGTATACCCTTAATGGAAGCGAATTAGGAATAACAACACACAAAAAGGACTTGGGAATTTTTATACACAACAAACTATGCAACAATGTGCAATGTCAATCAGCAGTGGCCAAGGCCAGTAAGGTATTGTCATGCATGAAAAAGGGCATTCATTCTCGGGACGAGAATATCATTTTGCCTCTTTATAAATCACTGGTAAGACCACATATTGAATATGCTGTGCAATTTTGGACACCTGTTCTAAAGAAGGATATTATAGCACTAGAAAAAGTGCAGAGGCAGGCTACAAAATTAATAAAAGGAATGGAACATATCAGCTATGAAGAAAGGTTAACAAATTTAAACCTATTTAGTTTATAAAAACGTCACCTGAGAGGGGATATGATAACACTGTGTTAACCTCCACCATATCAACTGGTAGGCTATTCCATGCATCCACTACCCACTGTAACGGCTCTCCCCGTGACATTCAGAGGCATGGCTACCCTATAAGTGTCCAACAGGGAATTTGAACTTAGAGCCTTCTGCATCCTAAGCCTGCGTTCCCGCCTCTGAGCCACTTCTGAACTTTGGATCTAGACTAGTTTATCCGGCATTGCCTGCAGCTCTAGGGGCTGTACTTCCCACCTGTCTGTCAATCTAAGTCCACCTGAGGCAGATGGATCATTATCCAACTATATAGCACTGCCTCTCCTTGAGGACAGGGTCAGTTTCGTTGTTTCTTGTTTCATGAGCCTGTTGTTTAAGACTGACTTGGCTTGTGACTCCTGCTTCTGTATCTTTGTTATTGCCTGTTTGCTGCCTGCCCTGACCTTTGGAACCGTGACTATTCTTCTGGAGTTGCCCTTGTCTGTTTCCTCATACCCGGTTAATGTTCCTGCCTAAGCCCCCGTAAACAGATTCACAGCCAAAGTAGCTGCTTATCTGGTTACCATGGGCTGTTTTTATCTGCAAGGGTGAGCAAAAATATCTGCTCTAAAGACTCCCATTTCAGGTAAGACCCTGACATAAACTGACCATCATAGAGTCCGCAGAGATGTGCAAACTGCTTACCCAGCAAGTCTCCAGCCTGGCCCAGAATGTTTCAGAGCTGCAGCAAGAAGCTCAGTTTCTTAAAGGCACAGTACGCCCAGCCCCGGAACCTGCATATTCTGAGCCGTTTGTTGTTATGCCAGAGAGATTTGACAGTAGCCGTGCATCCTTCCAGTGCTTTAAGGTGGATTGTGATGTTCCAGAGGATCCAAGATTCCCAGAGACAGGGAAACCTTGTACCAACGCCATTCCTCCTTGTTGTCTCTTAATGCTCCGGTTCTGAGGGGGACTCCAATGGACAAAGAGGAACCTATGGAGATCGTTTTCATCCGCTCCAGGTTGTCTTGCGAGGAAAGAGATGGAAGGAGAGGACATGGCCTTTGTTTTTACTGTGGAGAAAGAGGGCACTTTATCTCTCTGTGCTCTACGTGCCCACTTAGGCCTCAGGCTCTCAGTTTGGGCACTGTCCAGATATACCCAGTCAGCAATGCACCACTGTCTGTGAATTGTTAGCATACCTGTTCACGTTCATGTATGGCGAAAGGTACTCAGACTATGGTAATTGACACTGCCAGTGTCCTTCAGTAACCTGCTATTGAGACCTCTGTGATACCTATACCTCATGCACCAGAAACGGATGCACCGCCTCCTAAAAATACTTCTGTTCTAGCTAGTACCAACACGACTTCCAGCCTGCTCAAAGAAGATATACCGCCCGATTGTATGCCTCAAATGGTAATGTAGTCTGCAAAAAAGACTTACAAATGTTCGAGAAGTCATTGCGTGCCATGAACTCCACTCCTGCTGAAGAACCTGTTCACGCCCGGAGGGCATTTCTGAAGGGGGGGGTACTGTCACGGTTCTCCCCATGCCATCCAGATGGCTAGGCATGGCAACCCCATAAGTGTCCAACAGGGGATTTGAACCGGGGGCCGTCTGCATCCTAAGCCTGCGTTCCTGCCTCTGAGCCACTTCTGAACTTTGGACCAAAACCAAATCCGGCATTGCCTGCAGCACTAGGGAGCTGGACTTCACCAGTGGCTCCCACCTGTCTGTCAATCTAAGTCCACCTGAGGCAGATGGATCATTATCCACCTATAAAACACTGCCTCTCCCTAAGGGCAGGGTCAGTTCGTTGTTTCTTGTTTCATGATCCTGTTGTTTAAGACTGACTTGGCTTGTGATCCCTGCTTCTGGATCTTCATTATTGCCTGTTTGCTGCCTGCCCTGACCTTTGGAACAATGGATAAGTGCAAGATAATGCATCTTGGACGTAAAAACCCAAGGGCAGAGTACAGAATATTTGATAGAGTTCTAACCTCAACATATGAGGAAAGGGATTTAGGGGTGATTATTTCTGATGACTTAAAGGTAGGCAGACAATGTAATAGAGCAGCAGGAAATGCTAGCAGAATGCTTGGTTGTATAGGGAGAGGTATTAGCAGTAGAAAGAGGGAAGTGCTCATGCCATTGTACAGAACACTGGTGAGACCTCACTTGGAGTATTGTACACAGTACTGGAGACCGTATCTTCAGAAGGATATTGATACCTTAGAGAGGGTTCAGAGAAGGGCTACTAAACTGGTTCATGGATTGCGGGATAAAACTTACCAGGAAAGGTTAAAGGATCTTAACATGTATAGCTTGGAGGAAAGACGAGACAGGGGGGATATGATAGAAACATTTAAATATATAAAGGGAATCAACACAGTAAAGGAGGAGACTATATTTAAAAGAAGAAAAACTACCACAACAAGAGGACATAGTCTTAAATTAGAGGGACAAAGGTTTAAAAATAATATCAGGAAGTATTACTTTACTGAGAGGGTAGTGGATGCATGGAATAGCCTTCCAGCTGAAGTGGTAGAGGTTAACACAGTAAAGGAGTTTAAGCATGCGTGGGATAGGCATAAGGCTATCCTAACTATAAGATAAGGCCAGGGACTAATGAAAGTATTTAGAAAATTGGGCAGACTAGATGGGCCGAATGGTTCTTATCTGCCGTCACATTCTATGTTTCTATGTTTCTATGTTTCTATGTTTCTATGTCTGACTACTCTTCTGGATTTGCCCCATGTCTGTTTCCTCGTACCCAGTTACTGTTCCTGCCTAAGCCCCTGTGCACAGATTCACAGCCCAGGTAGCTTCTTATCTGGTTACTGTGGGCTGTGTTTATCTGCAAGGGTGAGCAAACATATCTGCGCTAAAGATTCCCATAACAGGTAAGACCCTGACACCCTCTCAGTAAAGAAATACTTCCTGATATTATTTTTAAACCCTTGCCCCTCTAAATTAAGACTTTGTCCTCTTGTTGTGGTAGTTTTTCTTCTTTTAAATATAGTCTCCTTTTTACTGTGTTGATTCCCTTGATGTATTTAAATGTCTTTCCTCCAAGCTATACATTTTAAGATCATTTAACCTTTCCTGGTAAGTTTTATCCTGCAATCCATGAACCAGTTTAGTAGCCCTTCTCTGAACTGAATCATCAGCAAAAAGACATACCTTACCATCAAGACCTTCTGCAATATCGCTAATACAGATATTAAAGAGAATGGGTTCAAGTACAGATTCTGAGGTACTCCACTGGTGACAAGACCATGCTTCGAATATACTCCATTGACTACAACTCTCTGTTGCCTGTCACTCAGCCACTGCTTTACTCATTCAACAATATTGGAATTCAAACTTAAAGATTGCAGTTTATTGATAAGCTTTATATGTGCAACAGTGTCAAAAGCATTACTGAAATATAGGTAACCAATGTCTACTGCACCACCCTGATCTTTTTTTCAGTTACCCATTTAAAAAAAATCAGTAAGATTTAGTTTGGTATGATCTCCCTGAAGTAAACCATATTGTCAATGATCTTGAAATCCATGTGATTTTAGATTTTCAACAATCCTATCCTTTTACTTTTCCCACTACTGAAGTAAGGCTAACAGGCCTATAGTTGCCAGACTCCTCCCTACTACCTGTCTTGTGAATGGGCACAACATTCGCTAACTTCCAATCTTTTGGGACTACTCCTGTTAACAATGATTGGTTAAATACATCTGTTAATGGTTTTGCTAGTACACCACTAAGTTCTAACTTTGGGTGTATTCCATCAGGTCCCATTGACTTATTTGTCTTTACTTTTGACAGTTGAAATAGAACCTCTTTCTCTGTAAACTCACATGGAACAAATTACTCATTTGTCCTTTTTCCTAACTGAGGCCCCTTTCCTTCATTTTCATCTGTATATACTGATAAAAAAAAATATTAATCGAGGCAGTCAGCAAGACCTTTATCCTCTTCTACATACCATCCTTCTTTTGTTTTTAATCTAACTAATACTTGTTTTACTTTCCTTTTCTCATTTATGTATCTAAAAAATGTTTTGTCCCCCCCCCCCCTTTTTTTTTTTTTTTACTGACTGTGCTATTTTTTTTCTTGTGTGTGTGATTTGGGAGCTCTTATAACTTTCTTAGCCTCTTTCAGCCTAATCTTATAGATCTGACTATCTTCCTCACTCTGAATTTTTTTTATAATTACTAAATGCTAACTTTTAGTTTTTTACTATTTTGGCCACATCTGCGAAGTACCACAGTGGTTTCTTAATTTTTTTGCTTTTACGGACAAGCCTAATGCAATTTTTTGTTGGCTTCAGCACTGCAACTTTTTAAAAAATCCCATTTCTCTTGGACTCCATTGAAACTGCTCCAGTCTGATAACTCCTTTACACATATTCTAGTTTTAGAAAAGTCTGTTTTTCTAAAGTCTAAAACTTTTGTTTTTGTGTGGTGTGACTCAGTCACTGTTCTTATATTAAACCACACTCACTGATGATCACTGGATCCTAAACTTTCAAATGCACGGTGAGTGCCGCACTCATCCATTCAAATGAATACAATGCTTCCCTATGATCAGCATTTGATGATGATCTACGTCTTCATGCAATGTGTGAGGAATCTGAACATCACATGATAGAAAATGATAGATTAAAGAGAAGGGGATAGAGGACAGAACTTTGAGATTCTCCAGTTACCACTCTAGTTCGGGCTTTACCAGTTAAAATTTATGAGAATTTTCAGTTAACTACCTTGTACAATATAAACCAGGAAAAAGCATGTTTTTCTAAATCAAATAACTTGAATGTGTACATTGATATTTTATATAGAGTCATATAAATGCTTTCGGAAAATACAAGGAGATGACATCCATGGTAACATCCGGATCTACAGTTAATTGTGGAAGGTTAGATGCCCTTAAAAAAATGTTCTCTTAATTTTGAAAGTGGAAAGATGTTAACATCCCATGTTCTGTTAATTCATTTTAATACACAGTTACAATATTTGCTACAATTAACTTGATTGATAAAATATACATAGTAAATGTGACATATGTAAAAGTGTGGACTCAGCCACTGGAATTCAGTCAGTACTCAGTAACACAGCCTTTGTCAATAATCTAGTTCAGAAATATTTTGAAATACTCTTAGGTTGCCTCTTATGGACTATATGCAATCAAGTTTCTGCGGTGTCCTAGTCTAGGATCTGGAAAGGTCATTCCAAAACCTTCATTTTCTGTTTCTTAAAGTAACGTGTCGTATATTTGAAAGTGTTTTGCAATAACCAATGAATTTTTTTCTTCATTTACATTGGTGACTGGGGACATTAGTTTACAGGATTTATTGAAATTTGGAGGAATCCATTCTTTCCCCAACCTATATAATAACAGGAGTTACCTCTCTGAGCTTAAGGGTCATCGAGTTTCCTTTTAGACTCAAGCCACACATGCTTTTGGAACCTTGCATTTCCCTTTTTGTACCTTATATATTTGTGACAAATATCCTAATTTTGCCTCTATAGTTGCATCCTATTCATTTGTGGCCATTAACTCAGTTCTCTTTTCGTACCATTTACAACAGATAAATTGTATATATGCAGAGTCAAAGATGTTCTTGTAAAACATATATAGATATTGGGAATGTGTGCTGGCCAAAATTCTAATATCTTTTTAAGATGAAAACTCATAGCACTTTGTAGGATCAGTGTGTGTGCTAGTAAATCTAACGTTTTTATCTCTTTTGTAGCAAATGATTGGTAATTTCTGAGTATTGATGGCAGGGTACATCGGGTACCCATGTTTTGAAAAATGCAAAACATAGGGTCAGACTGTTCTCCCACAGAGAGAGAATTAGAGAAGATGGTCATGCAGACAAATTGCTAGCATGAAATGTTTTGGAGCAAGGACATCAGTTACTGATCATTGGTATATATTTGCAGATAGTATCAAAACACTTTTATATGATATTTTTTTTAAATACGTTCATGATAAATTGTGATTTGAAGACTTGCATTCAATCCTATTATTTGTGTAAGAAAGGGACCTTTGATATAATTTTGAGTCTTCCATGCCAATAGATAATGGAGACAGCCCATCATATTTCAACAGGAAAGGTCTTATTCTGATAGATGAAAGAAAAACAAGAAACATGCAAAACACAGGACACAGCACAGAGGAATTAACTTTACAATTTCACTCTAATGAAGAGAAACGTCAATTTTTTTGTGCATTAATATACTTGAAACCCTTCCAAAATACCAAAGATGACACTTTGTCAACCGTTGGATGTCTATTGTTTAGGTTTGCCCAATTACCTTTCTACTGAATTCTAGATCTTTATCAGGATCATTTGAGGCTTAACTTTCAAGTGTTGAATGGGTGTCATAATTATGTAATGTAACCAGTCTGCAAACCAGATTAGTAATTAACTGAACCAAACTGATTGCTGTGACTCCCAGAATATGTCCCTTTAATGTTGAACATTTACTGCGAGCTTGAAGGATTTGTTTGCTCGCCCCTTGCGTATGATGAGAGATTTTCCCTAATTAGTTCCTAGGGGACTGCATATTCGAACAGCAAAAGAATAATTGCAATCCTGTGAAATGTGAAGTGGCTCAGACTGCTTTGAGTTGGTTCTTAATTGTATGCAACAAGTCCCAACATCTTTTTATTTTGTATCAAGATAGTTAAGACATTGCTTTCATACAGCAAGTGTGGAATTCTGTAAGAAGTGGTAAAAAGTAGCAAGCAGCACTGCTAACAAACAGCTTCAAGCAACAAAAGTAGAAAGCAAAGACTCCTTAGGTCCTATTCAATGGAGTATTAATATCATATGTTTATGCATGATCTTTATACACTACTACATGTTCACAGGGCACAAGTCATTTTCAGAAGGTCATACTCCTTAGAATCTAAAGGAAATATCTAATCTTACCAGTAGACATATGCAAATTACTTGGAGGTCACGTTGCATGTCAGTGAAATTTCTACTGTACAATTGTCAGATGCTATGCTATTTGGATACAAGTCATATCCATTCATATTAAAAATGAGTTTACCAGAACTTATTTTTCCCCACTATACACTTTTACAATACAATTTTAAGTCTGACTTGTTTTGCAAGAATTAAAGTTCTATTTTTTTTTTATTTATTTGAACAAAGCAAGATAAAGCAGACTTTTCTTTTTTATGTTTAAGTATGTAAAAAAAAATAACTTGGCCAACGATTTTAGTTATTGTCTAAGATTTAAGTAATATCACGAGGACGTACTTGAAAACCAGAGTAATCTGAATGTGCCTTTCCTGGTTAAATACTTTGTTGTTATTATTATTATTATTATTATTATTAATTATTATTATTATTATTATTCATTTGTCAAACTTCATTAAATATTGCTATTGGTTATTAGACATGACTAAAATATTATGTTTTATAATTATTTCCTCACTCATTCTAGAGGAGTTTTTATCCTTGGATACTCAAGCAAGTTCAGGTTTTGCTAGCTTAAGAGATACCCCACACTTTTACAGTAAGGCGTTGGTGCTTGGATTTTAGATATTGAAGTATACCACACAATTGTTAAGAATGATTGTTATTGTACAGCCTTACTCAACCTTAATATTAATTGTCTCTATGGAATTTGTGCTCATTCATTTGTTGTACTTTTCAGATATAAGTATCTGTACCCTGTATGCAATGTAATTCTAAGGATTCTCTCATCTTAAAGGGTTAAGTTTATTGCACATTCAACTGAGCATGACTTTCAGTTTCTAAATATTGATTTCTCTAGGGAATAGAAATGATATTAGCTGCAACCAAAACCATTTTATATCCTGCTTTAATGCTCTGCTTGTTTAATCAAAATCTGAATACCAGTCAACACCAGCCAACTGAGTGCAAGAATTTAGGTTTAGCTTCCTATTGTTATGCCATCACTGGGTAATGTATTTGTACCCGAACACACAATAACAAAGTTTTCAAATAATAAAAAGGCAATTACAGAACAGTTTTATTTACATTACTGTCCTTACTCTGCAGAGTCAGTAATTGCTACTAAGGCTGAAGGTTTATGCCTCCATAGCAGTAGCACCCAAGTGGAAAATAGAGTGGTACAGAGCATAGAAAATTGTAAATTGTGTAGGTAAATTCTGTTGACCTTATTGGACTTCGGAAAAATGCAAAATCAGATATATAGTGATAAAGAAGGCACTCTAAAGTTTAGAACTAGTACATCTAGGAAAAATGCATATTTGTATGGTGTAGCTTTGAAGCAAACCCTTGAGCTGTGTGTGTGTGTGTGTGTGTGTGTGTGTGTGTGTGTGTGTATATATATATATATATACATATATATATATATATATATATATATATATACAAAAATGATGGGAGTTGCATTCCAGCTCTCCTTCAGTTTCTGCCCGGTGCTCAGCTGCACAAATGTATAAAGTTCGCCGTTTTCGCGATCTGTTTATCAGTTACCATGGTGATGGATAGGCTGCACTATCACACCGGAAGGGATTGAGCAGATTGACATGCATGCGCAATGGGGAGCAGATCACGCCAGCACACAGGTGGAGGTGGTTTGGTAAGTTAGTTTTTCCTTATTTAAGCTGAATATTGCACATTGTATTTTATGTCCTGATGAAAGTCCACAACGATGGACTGAAACGTCGACCTCTTGACCTATTGGATTAAAAGGTTTTTCATTTTTTTGCAACACTAAAGTCCTTGAGTGCTGGCTTTCTTTGAACTATATATATATATATATATATATATATATATATATATATATATATATACACACACAAATATGATGTTTTAGAAATCTCTATATATGTGCATAATTCCGAATGCACAAGAGAAATGATAGCCACCTAAAACTTTCTTCTTATACAAAACCTGTATCTATTTGGTCAGTATTGATAACAGAGCTTAAAAATGAAAAAAACACCTTACATATATACAGATTTAGAGATAAGTAAAGGTTTTAAGTAATTTCCCCAAATTAGCTTGAAGCAAAATAACTCCAGTTTAGCCTTCAATAAATTGCTGTCATTTAAAAACAAAACAGAACCCAAATACCCTGTGAAAATAATGACAAAACAACTAGCCTGGTAAAACAAAAATGCTGGTAAATAGAAACCAAATATTTTCATAAAGTTATATTACAGCAACAAATCATGTATTATTTTTTTTTTTTATTAAAACCTTAATTTTTTTACAATGCCTTTTTGGCCCAAATAATTGCATGGAGCAGAATTCATGAAGGTACTGTCAGGACTGTCTCTATAATCATTAATTTGCTATTTCTGATATTTCCTGAGCTGATATTAATTTGGGGACATTTATCAATGTGTTGTGACAGCTGGTGAAGTTTTAAGATGGTGGGGGTGCTAGACTCCTCCTCCAGAATTCTACTCCTCCCTATACTGTACAGAAAAACACATACAACACAGAGAGAAGAGCATAATATAGAGATGTTTATGCAATAAAACAAGAAGGGCACAACATAAAGATATCTATGGAATACATAAAGATGAGAGCAATACATATATAAACATATCACAAGCAGAAATTAGAAAAATAGAAACATGATACACATAGCTTGGCACAACACAACAATGCAATACAAAAATACAATACACAGAGCTGGGCATGACACAAAGATACACATTAAACACTCAGAGCTAGCTACTACAGAGATACCCATACAACAGGTAGATCTGAGCAAAATACAGAGAAATAACACAGAGAGTAGGGCACAATACAGGGATACTCATATCCCACACAGCCAGAATCACTGTGATGGATTACACAGAGCTGCAATACAGAGATTCCTACACAGTACATTTTTCTCTGTCCTTCCTGCTATTGTAAATATTGCTGCTGTTATGAAACATGTCAGCTACTCCTCTTAACACACAGTGTACACAGGGTTAAAGCAATAGGATACTGACTGACTCAGCACCTTTGTAGCAGGGAATGTAATTAATCTGCATTTGTAATATGGAGCCAAGAAGTATCTGACTATAATCAACAATCATTACAGATTAAAACAGAATGAAATCAGAACAGTCCTCAGAGTCATAGCCTCAGTCCTGCAGTTTGAAGCTTCCATTATCCTTGAATATTCTTTTAATGCAAAAAAGCTCCCAAGCTTCACAACTTTTGAATTACGCACAGCATAAGTGTCTCAGGTCTTAGCTGTAGAGTGACTGAGCACTTTAAAGTAGATGGTGGGTATGTGCAGGAAGAGTTATTAAAACTAGTAGTGACCGGCAGCACAGTGCTCTGTATTAGAAATGTCCTACTCCACTTGTCACCTCTGCATTTGGCAGTGTCCAGGAACTGCTGCTGCTGCTATTTCCAACATGGCTTCTTGCTCTTGTGAACAGTGTAACCACACCATATAAAAAGGCCAATAACAAGCCTCCACTCATGGGTAAATGACACTGCTGCCAGAATGGCAACGCAATGGAAATTACTGAAATTCTTAAAGGAGACTAAACATGTGCAAAACCTACTGAAATGGGGCAGTTTCACGCAAAGCTCAATTTTGGCATGTCTAGATGCTCTACAGCAGTGGTTCCCAACCGAGTACTCAAGTACCCCCTAACCATCCAGGATGTAGGGATTACCCAGTTGTGTCTCAGGTGTTTTTAAAAAGAAAACCAAAACACTTTAGACACAACAGGGTAATTCTTACATACTTGACTGTTAGGGGGTGATTGAAGACTGGGTTGGGAACCCCTGATCAGTATGCCTCTTCACACAGCTTTGTTCCCATACTTTTTGGATTGCTACCCTTCCCTCCACAAAGAGAATCATAAAAACTGGTGGGGTGCTGCTCCAAGTGCTCCTATGGAAGGACCACTACTTGAAAAATGTAAAAGGGGAGGTAAATATGTAGTGTGCCGACAAGGTAATGTACTGTGCCTACAGGTTCCAATGGTTTGTCTGAAAAATGCCCCACTTTTATTGCTTAAGACCACTTTTTAGATTGGAACTCTTTAGATAAACGTTCCCCATTGACTCAGATTTATCATGCTCTAGCTGAAATACAACCAATCACATACAAGGGACTTATACAACATTTATTTGGGGATATTACAGAGTTACTTTAACTTTATTTACTAGCATATATTATTGGTTGATATGCTATTGTACAGGGAGTGCAGAATTATTAGGCAAGTTGTATTTTTGAGGATTAATTTTATTATTGAACAACAACCATGTTCTCAATGAACCCAAAAAACTCATTAATATCAAAGCTGAATATTTTTGGAAGTAGTTTTTAGTTTGTTTTTAGTTATAGCTATGTTAGGGGGATATCTGTGTGTGCAGGTGACTATTACTGTGCATAATTATTAGGCAACTTAACAAAAAACAAATATATACCCATTTCAATTATTTATTATTACCAGTGAAACCAATATAACATCTCAACATTCACAAATATAAATTTCTGACATTCAAAAACAAAACAAAAACAAATCAGTGACCAATATAGCCACCTTTCTTTGCAAGGACACTCAAAAGCCTGCCATCCATGGATTCTGTCAGTGTTTTGATCTGTTCACCATCAACATTGCGTGCAGCAGCAACCACAGCCTCCCAGACACTGTTCAGAGAGGTGTACTGTTTTCCCTCCTTGTAAATCTCACATTTGATGATGGACCACAGGTTCTCAATGGGGTTCAGATCAGGTGAACAAGGAGGCCATGTCATTAGATTTTCTTCTTTTATACCCTTTCTTGCCAGCCACGCTGTGGAGTACTTGGACGCGTGTGATGGAGCATTGTCCTGCATGAAAATCATGTTTTTCTTGAAGGATGCAGACTTCTTCCTGTACCACTGCTTGAAGAAGGTGTCTTCCAGGAACTGGCAGTAGGACTGGGAGTTGAGCTTGACTCCATCCTCAACCCGAAAAGGCCCCACAAGCTCATCTTTGATGATACCAGCCCAAACCAGTACTCCACCTCCACCTTGCTGGCGTCTGAGTCGGACTGGAGCTCTCTGCCCTTTACCAATCCAGCCACGGGCCCATCCATCTGGCCCATCAAGACTCACTCTCATTTCATCAGTCCATAAAACCTTAGAAAAATCAGTCTTGAGATATTTCTTGGCCCAGTCTTGACATTTCAGCTTGTGTGTCTTGTTCAGTGGTGGTCGTCTTTCAGCCTTTCTTACCTTGGCCATGTCTCTGAGTATTGCACACCTTGTGCTTTTGGGCACTCCAGTGATGTTGCAGCTCTGAAATATGGCCAAACTGGTGGCAAGTGGCATCGTGGCAGCTGCACGCTTGACTTTTCTCAGTTCATGGGCAGTTATTTTGCGCCTTGGTTTTTCCACACGCTTCTTGCGACCCTGTTGACTATTTTGAATGAAACGCTTGATTGTTCGATGATCACGCTTCAGAAGCTTTGCAATTTTAAGAGTGATGCATCCCTCTGCAAGATATCTCACTATTTTTGACTTTTCTGAGCCTGTCAAGTCCTTCTTTTGACCCATTTTGCCAAAGGAAAGGAAGTTGCCTAATAATTATGCACACCTGATATAGGGTGTTGATGTCATTAGACCACACCCCTTCTCATTACAGAGATGCACATCACCTAATATGCTTAATTGGTAGTAGGCTTTCGAGCCTATACAGCTTGGAGTAAGACAACATGCATAAAGAGGATGATGTGGTCAAAATACTCATTTGCCTAATAATTCTGCACTCCCTGTAATCACTTAATACTCTAAAACTCAGGTTTTAAAACATTTTCAAAGATTTGATAAATAAGATCCCAAATTACATTAGCAATGATTCAATTTTCAGTAATTGTCAATATGATGTAATTGTAATCTGCAAATTCTTATACTTAAAGTTTATGATAATGAATTTCAGCTATAGTAAAACCAAAGAATTTTCAGATCTGTTAAATTCAACAGTAAGAACCTTGGTAACATGGCTTGTGTTATGCTTGAAAGGATCATGAAGGAACATGCTGAGTATAAATTTCTAAACCAGCTGGACATACTGACCCATGCTCATTAGAAGCGTATTGACAGTTGAACTCACAGCATCTTGAAGCCATATGTGAGAGGTAATACATTGCCCAATGCATTATTGTCAATGTATAAGGGATAATATGATGGATGTTTTACGGTTGAAAATTTAAAACATTTATTTATTTAGATGATTGAAGTATATAAACATTCCAAATTATATTGCGGAGTCAAATACAAAGTAATAAATGTTTAAGAATAATCTTGTGATTCACACTCTATATCAGGAATGGATAAAGTGAGTCATCGTCATGCGCACAACACATATACCTCCTTATGTTGCTAGCAGGTAAGGGCACCCTAACCCCGCTAATTACAAAAGCTGCTTGGTTCAGTCAGTGCACCATACACACAGCAATGCCTTAAGAGGCTTTATACACTTGTGTGGCTAGAAGGACCTAACGTAAACTAAAAATCCTCGGTCCGTAGCCACTAATATATTAGCTTCACGATCGAGTGGTGAAGCACATCTTTATCAAAGGGAGAATATTTAATTAGGTTGCAGATTTAGTTACAATGTGTCTGTTTACGGCACAAATTTGAAGTAAGGATAGACAACACATACTTTCCCCTACCCCGTTCTGATAGGCGGCCTTACCATCAGGGGCGTGAACTCATATTTGGCGCCGGCTTTTAGAAAGCTCCATTATGGGGGGGGGCTCTTTTTACTAGCTCCAGATGAAGGCGCACTGTGCTGCCCCGAAATGCGCGTCGGGCGTTCTATATGCTTTTTCTTTATTTAATTTGGTGTGGTGTGGTGTGCGGTGTTAATATGTAGGACTCTATTAGGTTCCATTATTTAGTTATATTCTATAGGAGGCAGCTAGCAGTTAGTGGCTACGGACCGAGGATTTTTAGTTTACGTTAGGTCCTTCTACCCATACAAGTGTACGAAGCCTCTGAACCAAGCAGCTTTTGTAATTAGCTGGGTTAGGATGCCCTTACCTGCTAGCAACATAAGGAGGTATATGTGTTGTGTGCATGACGATGATTAATATCGAACTCTTCATACTTCCGTTTTAAATAATTATTGTTATATTGTTGCTACCTAAATAAGAGAGGTTACTATTATTAGTAACATCATTTGGTCTAATGGGGATTTAGGTAGATTCACTTTATCCATTCCTGATATAGAGACAAGTCTGCCCCTACTGTTAGATATTTAGGGGATGTGACAAAATGCCTTTCGTCACTAGATTTTTAGGTGACAAATTGCCATTTGCCCCTGGCTGTTGGAGGAGCCTGAGTGCCAGCCTCCTGCCTCATGACTATGCCCCTGGGTTGCATGGCACTTTACAAACCTTATTTGGGCTAATGGATTTATATTGTGCTGCTGCTGGCCCTTTAACACCTGCCTTGTTGGTTATGGGACTGGTGCTGGCCCTTTAAGCACCTTTTTGGGGCATAGGGAAAATTGGGACACTGCCCCTTTAACACGGTGTCCCCAGACTTGTTTGGGACACTGCCCCTTTAAGACGGTGTCCCCTGTGTCCCCAGACCTGGTTCAAACCCTTTGTGCATGGCTATTTCCCACTTGGTTCAGTAAATGGGGCTTACTGAACCAAGTACCACACAGGCAGACCACCCAGAAGTGGAAGTGTGCAGGCAATTTACCTCCCAGAAGCTGCGGTTAACCGCAGCTTAATTGACAATGCTGGGTGGCCTTTGTTCGTTTGCCGAACACGTGGCAGCGGCCATCTTTGTTAATGCGAACGAGTTCAGCGGTATGTGTAGCCAAATTCATGGAACTAAAATCGGCTACACATTTCCGCGAACACCGCTGAGCTCTACCTTCTCCCATACTGATTTTACAGCTGCAGAGACTAAGTCCCATTTGCGATGGGACTTAGTCGTTTTTTCAGCCTGAAATAGACCGACCTCACAGCCCAAATCTATGGAACTGTTTTGGGCAGGAAAATGTGCTTGCGGTCGGTCATAAAGGGACCTCCAGCTAACTTTTTAACCCCTGGATGGATTTGTCTGATTGTGGTTATGTTTATATTTAAAGTGTGCTGATTCCAAATATGTAATTTTTATGAAGATTGGATGTGTAGTTTTAAAGTTATAGTACATGTATAAAAACTGTATTTTTACTGCCTGTGTTAATTATGTTAAACCATTGTGCAACATAATTATATCACAGGCAGAGGGGAGGATCTTTGTGTGTAATTGCTGGGAGTGTTTCTGTAATGTACGTTTATGATTGGTTGTTGTGTAAAACCCTGTGGGTGGTCCTATCTCAGGGAAACCTGCATAAAAGAAGGTTCTTTGTGTGCCAATAAACAGATCATCTTGTACCTTCATGAAGTTTCGGCTCATGTTTGGGGATTGGAGAAACTACACTCTGGGGATTGCTATAATCACTATACTCCCCAGGGTATAATCACTAAGCTCTGCTAAGAGCTTGTTCCTGTTCCTGCTCTCTGGAATTTGGAGAGAGGTCGACCTGCTGGAAGCTGGACCCTGGTCCTGGGTCCAGAGTGGGTGGAGACGGCGAGACCCCAACCAAGCTGCGGCGGTTCGTGGGGTCTGCATTGGTTATGGTGTCAGGTAGAGTGCTTGGAGTCCTCGGAAAGCACTAGGAGCATCCGTCGGCGGAAGGTACCCGGTCGGGGTGCCAGCGGTTCCGTTACAGGGGACATGCCCCACTATATATATATATATATATATATATATATATATATATATATATAGCAATTAATAAAAGGATTTTCCCTAGCACTGGTTATAGGTGGGGGCATGGCCTTTAAGTTTATTTGCATAATTGGTCCTACAATTTTAACAGTTATTTCTGGGCCTTTTTTTCCTTTCTTTTGTTGGTATTTTATTTCAAGCTCTGTAATTAAAAAGATTATCCAACATTTTGGGTTCCTCTAGTTGGATGGTCAATTAAGGGACCTATTCATTTTTTCTTTTTTGTTCATATCCACTCTCTCTAATATTTCTGTTATATCTGGAGGTGTTGTTTTTTTCCATTTATATGTGATACTAGTTTTGGCAGCCAGCAGCGTATGTACAATTACTGTTTTGTTTGTTATTGTATGCAAGTCCTGGTGTATGTGTAGTAGATAAAATTATTGGTGCATAGGTATAGACGTTCCCATTAAAACATTGGTTTGTTTAACTGAACTCCAAAACGGTTTTCATTCAGGACAGTCCCCAAAAATATGTAAAAAAGAGACCACAATAAGCAAGATCAGGATGGCATTGTTCGGACCGTATGTTTCTCTGCGATGGAGGATACTTCCGACTCCCTAGTGGGAAAAGTGGAAACAGAGGTACTGACGGTATTGGAGAAAAATATACACAGTATGTTGCAGAATTGTCGTATTTCACTCCAAGACTATTTTAAAATGATTACCACGTAGATTCACAAAGAAATGGCAGATCTAGGGGAACGTACAGGACACCTCAAAACAAGAACGGAGGAACTATGTGTTTCCCATAATGAGATGGATGATAAAATAGAAAAGCTAGAGTTTGAGCATATCCAACTTAAATATAAAATGGCAGATCTGGAAGATCTGGAAGACCGGTCACACTGAAACATATTGCAGGTACAGTTTGGGCAGAGGTGCTGCAAGGGCTCTGCAAAGTGCTAGTCCCTAATCTAGTAGAAAAGGCTTGGACATTAGGTCCATCGTTTATAGAGGTCTACACAACTTGCGGCAGATGCACCCCGAGGTAGAATAGTGAGCTATCATCACAAATCTAAGGACTTGCTGATGCAAACGACAATGAAGACTTCTACTCTGCCTAATCCCTATCATGACATACAAGTCTTTGCTGATCTGTCGGCTCTCACAATAGCAAGAAGAAGGGAGTTTGGGAATACAAGTAAACTTTTTTTGGTGTAATGGATCGCTACACTCAATACGCAATCCAGTCGAAGGTATTAAGCATTTGAAAGAATGGGCACTGCTAACACCATCGGATCAACATTACGTGAGATCTTCACCTAAAAGAATACAACCGGAAATGGAGAATGGCTGGATCATCAAAACATTTCTGAACTTTTACATGCTTACAATTTTTTTTATTTTTTTTTGTGGACTGTGATATCCCTTTTTTTTTTTTTTATACATCCTTTCGAATCATCTCTATAATTGTTAATGGGCATAAAAGACGATTATTATATCAGGATATGTGGAAATCTAAGGCTGCAATAATATGTCTCGAAGAAACTCATTGTGTGTTAAGGATCCCTCTAACTTATGTTTCAAAAGTTATCCTCCGGTATATCATGCATATTCACCTAGTAAATCTAAAGGAGTATCTATTTTAATTCATAGAGACTGGATTTTTCAATTGGACATGCAATATACGGATGTGATGGGATGCTTATTAATTTTAGTTTTCACACTAAATGGTATTCAAATAACTTTAGTTTCATTGTATGCACCCAACTGCTCAAAGCCTAATTTTTTTTTTTTTTTTTAAAAAGCATTGAGAAAGATCTTAGAATTTCGAGTAGGTCATATTGTAGTATGTGGCGACTTTATTAGCTTGTTAGACCCCCATTTAGATATTTCCCGTAAAGATGATAAAAGTCTGAACCCCCTAACTGTAACCAATAGCCAAAAACTGAGGACTCTGCTTCATAATTATGATTTATATGACACATGGAGGTGCCTTCATCCATCTGTTTATACATTTTACTCATCAGCACATCTAACTTACTCCCGTATATATGTTGTGGACAAAATATTAACCCAACTCATATTAATAAAATGCCTATTTACTCAGCATAACCACAATCAGCATTATTCAACCTTATGTGATTTACCTAAAATGGCCGCTAGGGAGGGGGAGACCTCCAAGATACCAGTGACATCACACCCGGTAGGAAGAGTAATAAAATGGACCACTTAACACCTAACCAATTATTAATGTATTATTCCATGTTATATCTGACAATGCATATGATGTAATTTTGCTTTATAAGGGACATGCCGTCCCCTCAGAATAAACATTCCTCAAGTTTTTCATTAACCCGAAACCTGTGTCTGGTGTGAATTACTTTAGGAGCGTGCACGCATTACTTCTTTAATTTGGCCGGCGGCAGATACGCAAGATAATCAATTAATTGATTGATTCCACATCATTTGGCACCCAACATGGGGCACCGGGTTTCGCCGGTTCGGACGGCCGGAAAACGGGACCGGAGCGGACCTCCAGAAAGTGGGACAACCGGAGCCTGATCGTCTCTTAAATACAGCGGTTTGCCTGTATTCTCCTGTTTTGTGTTGGTCTGTCTCCGTGTCCACTTCCGGCTTCCAGAAAGCTACAAGACAGGTAATCTCTTATTTAGTGCCTTTTAAAATGAACCTGTCGATTGTCTCTCTGCCTCCTGAGTGTATGTATGCGTGTGAGACAGCTGGTGTGTGGTTTATGCTTTATTATCATTATAGCTTGATTGCCTAGCGGGCAGGGAACGCATCTGCCCGGTGAAGGGCTGGGAACCGCCTAGAGAAAGGCTGGGAATATTGTCTGCCCGGTGAAGGGCTGGGAACTGCCTAGAGAAAGGCTCGGGATTTGACTGTAATGTTGAGGCTTGACTGCCTAGCGGGCAGGGAATGCATCCGCCTAGAGAAAGGCTGGGAATTTTGCTGTAATGTTCAGAGTAGAACAGGGTTTATTTACTGTTTAGTTGTTACTATGTTCGTAGTTATACTGTTCTTTGTTATATTATGTTTTCTATTAAGTTGTAGTCATAGTGTGGGTACCCTAGTTGTGTGTGTGTGTGTGTGTGTGTGTGTTGTGTGGCTTGTCCTTGATTCTGGATTATGTGCTCATCTCTACATCTGTGACTCCTGTAAATGTCTTCTGATTAGTCTCTCCACGTTCACCTTTTCCTTTATTCTCTGCCTCTTCTGTACTTGTTGCCCAGAGCTGTTTTAGTCACCCACGCTCGCCCGCTCAGATCCGTGGCAACCATCTTGGGTGAGCGGATCCTGTGACTAGTCTACGTTTAGGGAAGACGGGGATCAATTCCTCGTGGCAGTCGAGCACTGTAGACATTCCTTCTTTTTCCTCTCTCTCTATCTATCTATCTCTCTTACAGGGAAAGCCTTGTTTGGTAAAAATGGGACAAGATCACGCCAGACCTTCCAAAGGCTATTTAGCTTGTGATATTGTTAAGGAGAGAGCAGGAGAAGAGGCTATGTTAAAAATAAAGAAGATAGCAAAAATGTGTGGTTTTCAAATGTCACCCAGTCGTAGATTACAGCCAGAGTTTTGGAGGAAATTGCTTATTGATAAAGAGGGCTTGCTATTGGTTAATGGGTTGACGAAAGCCGTGGAGGCTTGGTATCGGGTAGCAAGAGGACTCAAGCGGGAGGGTTGGTCAGAGGAAGAACTAGATTTTGAAGGACAAACGATTTATTTATATCACAGAAATGTTTGTAATGATGATTTGTCTCTTGATATTTCCCGGCCACCGCCCTATGATGGTGCCCAGATTACCATTAATGAATCTTGCCCCGCCTCTCCAGTCACTGCCCAGTCACCACCTCCAATTGGCATAGGCCCCTCTGTCCCCACCCCTCTGTACCCCGTCCACAGGGCAGACGGATCCTATTATTACCCCGTCCCTATCCCGCCTATCTCCACACTTCCCTTTATTCCGGTTCCCCTCCCACTTCCCTCTGATCCATCCCTCTTCCACCTTCCCTTGTCGCTACTGATGCCGTCCTCTGCTATCTTCCTCCATCACTGTGGCGAAACCGACCTCGCCACTGGGCATTGGAGAAGACTGATTGCCAGCCTCCTGCCATGTGACTATGGCCCCTGGGATGTATTGCCCTTTAAAGACATGATTTGGGCATAATGGATTTGTGTTGTGCTGCTGCTGGCCCTTTAAGAACCATCTGGGGACATACTGTGGAGTTACTGGGTGGCCACCATTTCCTGTATCAGAGGCACATGGTGAGAACAATGGATGAAGCACATGGTGAGAACAATGGATGGCGGCCATTTTAACTCACAGACACTGTTTGGACTTTTCAACACGATGCCATCTCGCCAGTATTTGGTGCACAGAGACATCGTGCAGTGGTTTTGGACTATACAACAGGGGACACATTATACAGTAATTGTTTTTCATATAGCCTGCATATGTTCTGTGGAATCTGCATTAAACTGTATCTTTCAAAGTACTGAACGGATCTGGGTGAATTTTGGATATGTGGTCCACCCAGATCACCCGTTTCCGAGGATATACGGGGTTTTTGTGTGTTTTGGGGTCCATGTGATGTGTTTTATGATACTGTATTTTTCCTGCTTGTGATAATTATGTTAACCCATTGTGTGCCATAATTAGATCACAAGCAGAGGGGAGGATTTTGTGTATAATTGCTGGGAGTGTTTTCTGTAATGTACGTGTGTTATTGGTTGTTCTGTAAAACCCTGTGGGCAGTACTAAGTTTGTGGATTGGGAATAAAAATATAGTCAGTTCTGCTTGACCTCAAAACGAAGTGTTGTCTCGTTATTGGGGGAATGGGATTGAATGCTGATTGCCAGGAGTGTAAGCTGATTGTATGCTTTTCCTGTTCAGCTGCTTCAACGGAGGTACCCAGTCGGGGTGCCAGGTGATCCGTTACAATCACTTCTTGCTACATCACCCCTCTCCCATCTTCCCCTGTCATTCCTCCTATTCCTGCTCCCCTCCCACCTTTACGTGTTGCCTCCCCTGACGCCCCTCTCGTTCCTCTCCCTGTCGTTCCTTCTGCTCCTGTTCCCCTCCCGCCTTCACCCGTTGTTCCCCCCTCTGCCATATCCCCCTCTTCCCTTGCTATTCCCTCTACGCCTGCACCTACCTGCTTCCAGTGCTATTCCCTCTACTCCTGCACCTTCCTCTCCCCTCCCCACCACCCTTGTGTCCCTGTTCCAGATTCCCCTCCTCTTCCCGCCTCCAATCCTGTTGTCCCTCCCTCCTTCGATCTTTTGTCACTCATCTCTGCCCTCTCCGCTCATCTCCCTCAGCCTACTCAGTCCGCCCCCTCACCCAGTCTGGCTCCTGTCTCCGCCTCCCTCATGGCGACTCCCAGTTACCCAATCATGATCGTTGGGTCAAATGAATCTACCGTGTCAGGACAACCTCATGCTGTAGGCGCTTCTCCTGCCGCATCAGGCTTCCATCCCACTACCTCCCAGTTAGTTACTCCCCAGGCCATCGATGTCGGTTCTCCCGGCTCCGATGCTCCAGCCGCTCAAACCCCTAATTCACCAGATGTTGCCAGCTATCATGGTCTCCCATTCCCAGTTCCCCCCCGAGGATGACAATCTGCAGGGGCTTAGTCCATTCTGTCCTTCGAATAATAGGGTTTACTGGTACAGTCTGGACATAAATCCTGATGTTCATATGGAACTTCAAGTGAAAAAGCCCATGGTTCCACATGATGAACAACCTGAGGGCTACTTACATTGCACCCTGTGGTTCAGGAATACCCCAGGTCCTGACCCATACTATGGAGAAGAATTATTCAGCCTGGTGAAAATACGCATCACCCTGACAGACCTGTTCTGTGATTCCAGAGGAAATATTGTTATCTTGGTCTACCTGCCCATGGAGGTATCACATTTATGCCACCACTGGTAGGTGGCAGTTCCTAATATCTCTTTCACCAAATCTCCAAATCTCTCATGGAAAGAACTTGGCCCAATGGCCAAAACATGGAGTACCGCAACTCAAGAACAACTCACATTGACGGGGGTCACTAAAAGGACCATAAATTGAAAAACAGTCGGTTACCCTCGATATCACACAGAGATATGTGAAGACATCCCTCCTACAGAACAGGACCAGGATGCCCCTCATGACTGTTTTGAACAGATAAAAATGGAGACAACCCATCTCCCAACAGTGCACGAGGCTGCTCTGCCAGATCCTGACTTCACCCTGTTTGTGGATGGTTCTAGATTTGCCAACGTACAGGGACAATATCATACCGGATATGCTGTCACCACAGAAGACCGAGTACTCCAAGCATCTTCACTTCCATCATCTAAGTCAGCACAAGAAGCCGAACTAATAGCCCTTACAGCAGCATGTAAGATGTCTGAAGGGAAGTGTGTTAATATCTGTACAGACTCAAGGTATGCCCTGGGCGTAGCACATGATTTTGGCTTAATCTGGAAAACAAGGGGGTTTCTTACAGCAACAGGTACTCCGGTGAAACATGGCGCAGCTATCAATGAATTAATGGATGCCTTACTGCTCCCTGAAGAGGTGGCCATATTGAAGGTAAAGGCCCACGGGAGATTGAATTCAGAAGAAGCATGTGGCAATTACTTAGCCGATCAGGCTGCTAAAGATGCAGCACGCCAGTGTCGGGAAGTGGATAGAAGAGTGCCCGTTGAACAGACTCCTATTTACACTATGCAAACCCTACCTACCGATCTCAAGTTCCTGAGAGAACAAAAGTTGGAAAGATAAAGGGGCAACCCTCCAGAATGAACTGTACACAATCAACCTCAAATTCTGTCTACCCAAGAATATGTACCCAGCTGTCGTTCAGTGGGCCCATGGGTCAGCCCATTTATCCAAGCACCTCATGAACTCCCTGACTGATAAATATTTTGAGGCACCCGGAATCACTACTTTGACAAGAAATTACTGCAGATCCTGTACTATCTGGGCCAGATGTAATAAAAAAATAAATAAAGCTGCACCAAACCATTTGGCCAAGCCACAGTACCCTTTCCAAAGGATCCAAATTGATCATATTCAAATGCCAAAAAGTGGCTGGTATGAATATACACTGGTCATAGTGGATATGTTTTCAGGATGGCCAGAAGCTTTTCCTGTCCTTAATCTCACTGCTAAGACCACAGCAAAGTGCCTACTTACCGAAATCTTCTGCAGATATGGAGTTCCTGAGGTGATTGAATGTGACCAGGGAACATCCTTCACCGCGTTGCTAACCAAGGAAATCTGGGCAGCACTGGGGGTGACCCTTGCATTCCACACACCCTATCACCCACAGAGTAGTGGTAAGGTAGAACGCATGAATGGCACTCTGAAAGCCAGAATGCTTAAAATGTCCCAAGAAACTAACCTACCCTGGCCGGAGAGTCTTCCCATAGCGTTGTTTAGTGTAAGGTACACCCTAAGAGGGAGGTTTAGCTTATCCCCCTACGAAATCTTATTTGGAACAGCACCCAGGTTAGGCTGTTATTTTCCTCAGCAACTTCAAATTCAGTCCGATGCCATGGTAGATTATATAACTGCACTCTCTCATGCCTTGACAAAAATCCATGTACAGGTGTTTTCTTCTATTCCAGACCCAGAGTCAAATACAGGCACACATAAGCTACTTCCTGGTGACTGGGTCATGGTCAAGAAGGTCCTAGGAAAACATACTCTTGAGCCAAGGTTTGATGGTCCATTCCAAGTCCTATTGACTACATCTACCTCTGTAAAGTTGGCCAGGAAGAATACCTGGATACACGCCTCGCACTGCAAGAAACTTCCTGATCCAGAGGAAGCAGATTCCGCCAAATCATGAGCTTTCTCTGCCTATTTCTGCTGCTAGGCCTATTGAAGGCCCAACAAGTTGCTATTACCAAAGACAATCATGTTTACACATTCTGGTATAATTCTTCAAACACACACGTAGTTACTTTCACCTTTGATTACTGTGATATTGTCTCTTGTACTTTTCCACAATCACAACACAAAGCAATATACAAAGACATACCAAACAATAAGGACCCATATATTTGTGTGACAGGTGGCCATTGGGGACATCCCTGTAGTACCTGGAAAGCAGCGGGTTGGAATACGGGCCGACCATGGTGCTACAGACCACAAAGTGCCTTAGATAGGATAGACAGAAATGGGAAACCCTTGTTATACAGAATGACCTTATGCAAGCCATCAGGGTCTACCCCAATGAAGCTCACCTTAAACATAGAACATCCCAGCCCAGGAGATTCTTGGGAGTACGTAATGGGAATGCATTGGAAAGGGGGTGGCTCATATAACAAGTTGGGGACCTTCTATTTACAAGACATGCTTACGTCACCTGACTGGGTAGACTCCACACACATGACCATTAACCCTCTAAAACCACACATTAAAACCCTTAAAGACATGGTAGCAATTGCCAATCCCACATTTGAAGACACTATGGCTGTGGAGACCGGGTTTTCAGATACTAATCTATGGCTTGAATGGATGAGGTATAATGCTAATTCACACAACAAAACTAACTTATGTTTGTGGTGGGGCCAGACCCCATCTGGGTACAGTGCCTTTAAATCTACCTCCAGATGTTAAGATGTATTTCTTAAGCCTCTATGCGCAGTCAGCAGTGAATTCATCAGTGTGTGAATCATGAAAAAAGGTTTACCCAATAACCCAAGGGAATATCAGGCCACCTGATGGAATCACCGAGTACCAAGGTAACTACACTTGCTACACAATACATGGAGCCACAGGTAAATTTGTAGGTAAATTCCCTTCTGGCTACTGTACCACTCATCGAGAACATCCCACTGCCCTATTAGTAAATCAAGTTAAGTCCGTGGGAGACATTTATATGTGGTGACATGCAGCTCAGATCAAAAATGACTGGCCTGTGGTGGGGAGAATGTACTCTGACCAAAGCTATCATGCCGATACATATAATTTCTGATAACGACCAAGGCCCACACGATTCACCACACACGTATCTTAGAGTAAAAAGAGAAACCCCCATTCGAGGTAGTTTTGACCCACACATATATAGCGATGCCATCAGAGTACCAAGCGGGTTACCAAATGAGTCCAAGGCCAGAGATGAGGTGGCGGCAGGATTTGAATCCTTGATCCCACTCAAAACAAAGAGAAAAGGGGAGGGATATAAGTAGATTTCTCCTACATGGGGGTTAACCCCTAGTGAAAAACTTCACCAAAAATACAAAAAGAAAAAGAAAAGAGGAGAAAGACAGGACTTATAAAAAAAAGTGTGTTACCAAATTGCTAATTCCCAGAAGTATAACTTAGCTTTTAATAGAAACTAAATAAAAACAGAAATCACGGTTGGTACGGTTACCCACCAAAACAAATATATATATATATATATATATAATACAGGGTATCCTTGCACTCACGCTTATAGACTGATGTAGGCCGGGTGCTTGTAATCCAGGGAAAATATGCATATAGTGAAAAAGTGATCAGCACTCTCGGGCTTTAGAAGGTTAAAACTTACAGTTTATTGAAACTCCATTAAAAGATCAACGTTTCAGTTCCTGTCTGGAACTTTCATCAGGATCAAGCATGGACTAAGACAATTATATTATACTGCAACACTATTGATGTATAAACGGAGTGAAGTTAAATTCCTCATTGAGACCAGAAGGTGTGTGAGTTTTAAATTCATGAATCCATTTGGACTCCCTTTTAAGTAATCTTAAATTAAAATCACCCTTTCTTGCATTGGTAGATAGTCGTTCAATAGCTTGAAAGTGTAGGTTGGAGGGGTCACCTTGATGTTGGGATCGAACATGATTAGCTACTGGTGTAATGATGTTACTATTAGTAACTGAATTGATATGTTGTAAAATACGTCTCCGGAATTGATACGTTTTCCCTATGTACTGTATGTTGCAGTTACAAGTGATAACATAGATAATTCTGGTAGTACTACAATTGATGAAATCACGAATCAAGTATTGTCTGTTGGTTTTTGTACATAGAATAGATTTGGAAGAATTAATGTATTTGCAGGCCTTACAAGACCCACATTTGTAGGTGCCCTTCGTCTGTGTCAACCAACAAGGGATTGTGGTAAGAGGTTCCAAATGGCTATGAACCAGAGCATCTCTTAAGTTCTTAGGTCTCCGTGCCGTAAGGCTGGGGTAAGGAGTAATGTTATGTTGGAGTTCTTTATCGTGTAAAAGGATTGGCCAATTACTTGTCAGTATTTCTCTCACGGGTTCCCAATATTGATCAAAGGTACCGATACATCTTATAGTCTGTTTAGATGATTTGGGTCTAGAGGAATGAAGACAAGTAGATCTGTCCATGTTATTAACCTTTTGGTTAGCTTTTTTTAAGATTTTGTTTGGATAGCCCTGATCCTTAAATCTAGACTTGATGTCTTTTGCTTCTTTCTGGAAGGCAATTTCTTGGGAGCAATTTCTCCGGGCTCTTAAGTATTGGCCATAGGCCATATACCGGCCTTAAGTTTAAGTGGATGGTGACTCTGCCAATGCAGTAAACTGTTGGTGGCAGTGGCCTTTCTGTATAATTCAGTTGCCACTGTGCCATCCATGCCCAGTATAATTCTAAGATCTAGAAATTCCAGTGTCTTTTCATCAATGACTGATGTTAATTGCAACCCGATGCTATTGTCATTAAGAATGCTAACCAGTTGTTGGTTTATTTAGTTTATTTAGTTTCTATTAAAAGCTAAGTTTTACTTCTGGGAATTAGCAATTTGGTAACACACTTCTCGCACTTTGTTTCTCTCCTGTGAGAGGGAAACCCACTCTATTAGGACTATTTTTATAAGTCTTTCCTGTCTTGATCCCACTCATCATCGCTAACAAGAATGTTAACTGGATCAATTATATCTACTATAACCAGCAACGATTTGTCAATTATACTAGAGATGCCCTTCAGGGCTTGGCAGAACCGTTACAGACTACCTCCCAAATGACATTTCAGAATCGAATGGCCTTAGACATGATCCTAGCAGAAAAAGGGGGCATGTGTAAAATACTCCCCGATACTATGACATGCTGTACCTTCATCCCAGACAATACAGGCCCCAACGGTAAGGTAACCATGACCATAGAGAAATTAGAAAGTCTTTCTGACGAATTAAAGAGGAACTCGGGAGTCCCCAATTCATAGGACAGATGGTTTGGATGGATGAGTGGATGGCAGAAAACTCTCCTTCAAGTAGGTATGGCAGTTCTTACTGTGGTTATTCTCTTTCTCTTCCTGATTTGCTGTGTGATGCCCTGGGTGCAAAGGTACTTACAAAAAACTGTAGATCAGACCATTGATCGCACCACACCTACATTCCTACATCAAGATATTGACGATATAGACTGTGACATCAAAGGCTCTGCAAGGTGTGAGAAGACACACATAAGTGGCCTGGAAGTCTGGTTTAAATATAAACTAACTCTCTAAATTGCCATATGTCTAGAGTCCCTCTTAGATAGGGGGTCCTTTGATATGTTAATGACCATTAGCCTTGTGTTCCAGTATCCTATCCAAAAGAAACATTAATATTTACCCACAGATGAATAAATAAGCCTCATTTTTAATATGTTTTTGGAATGGGACAAGCACAATCTTCTAATCAAGCCAAAACATTATTTGCATATCTTAACAATAGGGGAAGGACTTGTGATGTCTGCTATATTGTGTCACAAGTAATGAGTGTGGAATATCTATGCAATGGAAACATGGTAACAAATTCATAGATTTAATTAATATTTATGTGGCAAGTACATAAGAGGAGATAGAACTAAATGTTTCCATTTGGATTGATGTTGGCCTGGAACACAAGGGGGTGTATATTGTACTTGCTTGGGGGCCAGTATCTAATTCTGAGTGAGTCACCATCTCACTCAAAGACCGCCTGGGCAGAAGTTTTACTTTGAAAACCTGAGTAAGAGATAAGGACTTCTGTTATTTTATCCCTTTTAGTTGTATCTGTTGTTGGTGTAACTAATTTGATTGTCAGCTATATTTTTGTATGCACTGTGACTATATTTTGCTCATAATAAATATTTCTTTATTAAGTTCTGCCTTTGTCAGGTAAAGAATCACGTTACCTGAAGAGACTAATTAGAGTTTTGCAACTGCTTAGATATTGTATTTAGTGGGTTTTTATTATTAAGTTATATGGGGGACCAAGGCACCCCATTTATAAATTGCTTTGGTTGTGGCAGCGTTAAAATAGTAATATTTATATTATTATGGTTAAGTGTGGGTGGTGCTAAGTGGGATTTTATCATTATTTCCGGTCTAGTGCAGACAATAGTGAACTTTAACCCTTTCACCACAACAACTATGTTACGCATACTCTTGAAGTAGGGTGCGTTTGTGACAATATCCATTTCTTTTTGACTCTCTTAAAATCTGCAAAGTTTGAACTTTTTTACTGTGTTAGCTTAGCTTGTCCGTGGCTTTATTGCAGATACAGTGATTTGCATAATTATTAACCTTCTTAGACATTTCCATACTTTGTAGTATTGCAACCTTAAACTATAATGAAGGTTCAGTTGCAAAAAAAAAAAAAAATGATATTCGTTGATTACATAAGTGCTTCCCACCATTGCTATCAAATCCCTATATACCTCTGGTACAACCAAGTGTCATTCCCACTAAGCATGAGTCATTGTCAATTGTTAAAATATTTTCAATTAATGTGGTGTATATTTATTGTCTCATTGTCAACAAATGGTTAACTAATGTGATGTGTGTAGGGAATGCATGGAATCGTTACCCAGTTTAGGTGGTATGATTAATTACAGCGTGATGAGGGGTAATTTGGGCTGACCTATGAGGTGAACTGTTTTTGGGAAGCAATGAGTTAAATCTTGTTGGTGTCTGGAAAATACCTCAAATTACATAGCAATTAAGGCGTTTTATTTTCTGGTATGAAAACCAAATTGTGTAGAGAAGCATATGACTGATCCCTGAAGTTCAGTGATATTTATTGCAGGGCCTAATCAGATGAGCTGTCAGAAAGAGCTTGACAGATAGCACACACTTGTAATGTACATTGTAGGTTACTCACCTGATGTTTTGGAAGGTTTGTAGACGTTATTTTGGTTTTGGGGCATTCTGTATGAATGTTATGTCTTATTTGGCTTCAAACCAATTGTCTGGATTCATAGAAATGATTTGACATGGTTACAAAGGGAACAGATGCATCTGTCCATTGTCAACTAGGCTTTGGAATGCATTAGTTGCCCTACATAAAACTGCAATTCCTACACCCCGTGCCACCCGTCCCTCCACCAAAAGCTCTCTTGGTACAGAAAGGAGCATTGCTAGCAAAGTGAGTATTAGGGTCTCTGTTAATCTTCTCCCTGTTTATGCACTGTGACTATTTGAGTTATTGTGTAAAAAATGTTCCTTTATTAAGTTTTGCATGTGTCTGATAAAATAAACAGATTACTGAAGAGATATATAGTATTGTGTTGTCATAGGTTTTTTTTCTGCTTATCTGTGTTTTGTGGATTTGAATCTAATTTGGTTGGAGTAACCATATTTATAAATTACCTTTGTAGTGGCAGCTTTTGCAGGTGTGGGTAGAGTAAAGAGGGACTTTTTTATCTCTATTTGAGGTCTAGGGCAGACAAATTATGTTTTTAACCTTTTCACACACAAGTTACATGCCTGCCTAGGATTGCTGGGGCTTGTGGCACGCCAGTATATTCAAAATTCATGTAATTAGTATAAAATAAACATAATACATGAGCACACAAAATCCACCTATTTCTGAAAGCCCACTACAGTTTGTTAGAAAAAGTGTTTAAACAAGAGCATCTTGAAAACCAAGCTGTTAAAACAAATTAACAATATTAATATATATATATTTTTTTAAATAGCCTACAATTTGAACTATTAAATCAATTATTAAAAATGGAATGTATATGGTACACCTGTAACTCACTGATTGGCATAGGAGGGCAATAATCAGAGAAGCAACCAAGAGGTCAATAGCAACTCTGAAGAAACTGGAGAAGTACACACCTGGGAAGTAAGAAGACCTATAAATAGGACAACTATAACTTGGATGCGCCAAAAAGCTGGTGTTAGAATGGTCAAGTTCGAGAGCAAGAATGATGTATCCAAATATAGGGGTCATATGTGTGGTAGTTATTTAAAGGGATATTGTAGTGCCTCGGCACTTGGTCGAAGCACCAACCCCTCCTCAATGAGTGGGGTCTAATGAGCATTAGACCTCCCCATAGAAAAGCATTGAATCAATGCTTTCCTATGAGGAAAATCTGACGCTGGAGGTCCTCATGCAGAGTGTGAGGACGTCCAGCATCAGATAACAGACCAAAAGTCCATTACAATTTCTTCCCCCTCCCCTTCTTCTTCCCCCTTCCCTTTTTCTTCTTCCCCCTCCCCTTCTTCCCCCTCCCCTTCTTCCCCCTCCCCCCTTGCCTTTTTCTTCTTCCCCCTCCCATTTTTCTTCTTCCCCCTCCCCTTCTTCTTCCACTTGGGGGGAACCAAATCCAAGCTCTACTATTTTTGGCAATTTTGTTTGTACAACAATGTCTCCGTGACAGCAGAACACATCCCGGGTCTGGACAATTCGGGGGCGGATTGGAACTCGAGACATTTGAGAGACTCGGGAGATTGGCACTTGCACGTTTCAGTGTTTTGAGGCCTAGACAGGTTGTGGGGACTGTTCGTGATGGACTTGTTCGCGTTCTGCCTGAACACCCAGTTACCGGAATTTTACAGTTGGAGACCAGATCTGGCAGCGGTGGCGATGGACGCTTTTCTTCAGGAGTGGCCGACGGGTCGCCTGTATGCCTTTTCCCCGTTCAACATGAATGCTTGAGCAATCTCGAAGTTGGTTCGTCACGATTGCTCCCTGATGCTGATCACCCCTCTGTGGAGATCTCAGCCATGGTTCCCACGCCTGATGGAGTAGTCGATAGATTATCCACGGCTGATCCTGGGTTTTCAGGAACTCCTTCTGGATCCGGATGGGAACTCACACGGACTGGTATTACAGAACCAATTGCCTCTGATAGCGTGGCTCCTTTCAGGGGACTTTGGAATGTCCCAAACGTTCCACGAGCGACTCTCCTGCTCCTCAATAATGCCTGGTCCCCAGGTACAAGAGCAGCCTATCGCGCTTCATGAAGTTCCTGGTCTGGTTGGTGCATGGAACGGTCAATGGATCCCGTATCTGCCCCTCTCCATATGATCTTGGAGTTCCTCACACACTTGTTCGATTCGGGTAAGGCGTATCGTACTATCAACCTTTTCCGCTCAGCAATTTCAGCTGGACATAGAGGATTGGATGGTTCGCCAATAGGCAAACATCCTTTTGTGTGTCGTCTTCTCAAAAGGTATTTGCCGTGCTCGACCTCCCAGGACTCGTTTTTCTGCATTCTGGGATGTCAACGTGGTGTTACAATTTTTGTCGTCATGGTACCCGAACCAAGAATTGACACTTAAACAGATCTCTTCTAAGTTAGTGATGCTTCTCTGTTTAATTTCATGTAAAAGGGTGTCTGACGTCAGGGCCCTTGATTGGGACGCCATTACTTTTACCCGAGGGTATCTCGTTCAATATATCCAGAAGGACGGACCAAATCAGCATCCAAATCTTTTGTATATCCTAGATTCTCAGGGAATCAGGCATTATACCCGGTGGAGTATCTAAAGGTATATTTGGATATTAGACGGCCTCTTCGGTCTTTGGACTTGCATCCGTTATTCATATCATTTAGGTCTCCATACCGGCCCGTATCCACCCTGACTTTGGCTCGTTGGATATGCTGGCTTCTCTCTTTAGCTGGCATTGACACTTCTATCTTCACGTCCCACTCAGTACGTGGAGCCATGGCATCGAAAGCTTCTAGAGTCGGCTGTTGTCTGGAGGACATTCTGCGGGCTGCGGATTGGTCTCGGGAGTCGACCTTCCGTGACTTTTATTTCAGACCGATCAACCACATCGCATCTCAAGTGATAGCACAGCTTTAAACTTGTATAATAGGAGCCTCCGTGTCTTTAATAAAATTCCCAGATTTTACTATTAACATGATGTAAAGTCATGATTTTATTAAAGACACGGAGGCGAGTATTATTCCCACCCGCCCTCCCGGTGTTGGGTCATTTTTTGAGATGCGGTTGAATTTTCAGGTATGTTACTGTCTGGTCTGGTTCTTATGTCCTACATATTTATATGATTATACTATTGATGTTTTGGTTTTATATCATTATATACTAATAGTTTTTTCTATATTATAGGTTGAACTTCTAAGAAGCTGTTGACATTTTGCTTGTTAAGTCTTCAGTTTGGAGTTTGGTTATTACCATATTTCTCTCTCTCTTTTAGCTTGAAGTTTTCGTTTGGTTCCGGTTTTCCTACTCTTGCCGGGTGTGAGATCGTTTCGTGTTTTCCTGGTCTTCGGTTCTCGCAAGAAAGAGGGGGATTGTGGGAGACACAGGCCTTTTATAGCTAGTTCCTCTGTTATGTGATTGGTTGCCTGTGTGCCTATACAGTTTTTTCTTTCATTTTGATAATATTTATATTCCTCTATCTTTGCTGCTGAGGGAATAAAGAAAGAGTTATGCATAATACTCACCTCCATGTCTTTAATAAAACCATGACTTTACGTCATATTAATAGTAAAATCTGGGAATTAAGTCAACTCGGCCTTTCATATTTCTAGGATGGGTAAAAATATTATGTTTCAGTTTGGTAATATAATATGAAGTGTCCAAATATACAAAAAATAGACAAAAGCTAAATGTACTATTTCTTGTTTAAAGGAACACTATAGTCACCTAAATTTATTTAGCTAAATAAAGCAGCTTTAGTGTATAGATCATTCCCCTGCAATTTCACTGCTTAATTCACTGTCATTTAGGAGTTAAATCACTTTGTTTCTGTTTATGCAGCCCTAGCCACACCTCTCCTGGCTATGATTTACAGAGCCTGCATGAAAAAAAACAAAAAACTGGTTTCACTTTCAAACAGATGTAATCTACCTTAAATAATTGTATCTCAATCTCTAAATTCAACTTTAATCACATACAGGAGGCTCTTGCAGGGTCTAGCAAGCTATTAACATAGCAGGGGATAAGAAAATCTTAATTAAACAGAACTTGCAATAAAGAAAGCCTAAATAGGGCTCTCTTTACAGGAAGTGTTTATGGAAGGCTGTGCAAGTCACATGCAGGGAGGTGTGACTAGGGTTCATAAACAAAGGGATTTAACTCCTAAATGGCAGAGGATTGAGCAGTGAGGCTGCAGGGGCATGTTCTATACACCAAAACTGCTTCATTAAGCTAAAGTTGTTCAGGTGACTATAGTGTCCCTTTAATAATTGAATATTATTTTTGTATACTATATCAAAAATGTATCCTTCATTTTTCTTATGTGTTTTATTTAGTAATTGGTGATAATATCTTCCAATTTATAAAGTCATTAGTTTATTATTTACCAATTTAAATTCTTATCCATGCAAACAGCTATAAATTCAGCAAGCGCACTTAAGAGGATTAAGGTAAATACTCCACTTGTGCAACTGAAAAGGAAAGATTAATTATAAGTATCTTTACAAAAGAGAGACTTAAGCCTTGTCTCTTGTACATGATATGTCTATACAATGTTCACAGAGATTCACACACTTGACACAGGAAGTGAGTACCAAAGTAGAGTGTAAACATCAACCACAAGGTTTTTAAACAATTTTAAACTCATTAACAAAGTTTCATCTTTATTTAAGACAATATTATAAAATAAATATAATATTTAACCTCTCAAATGGTTATACCATAGCAATACCATGAACAGTTAAAGTATCAAAATACAGAATACATACATTTTTAAGGGAGCTATCTATTAAACACATACACATGTATATACATAAACACATAACCAAAGATATACCCATACACACAAAATCACAGATATACACACACACACACAGACATACTCTCAATCACAGATATACACACACATACACACACACACAGTCACATACATACACAGACACAATCACAGACCCACACATACAATCACAAACACACAAAATCACAAACACAATCACATGCATACACACAATCACAGTTATACACAGACATACACACAAACACACATAATCACAGACCCACACACGCACACATACAATCACAGACCTATACAAACAATCTCAGACATACATACACATAATCACAGACATAAACACAATCACAAACCCACACACATACAATCACAGACACAATATCACATACACACATAATCACTTAATCACTGAAAACTCACATTCATACACACACACACACACACATTTAGTAATTAATGCTCTGGAAGGGCTGGAGTGGATTTTCTCCCTGGTGGCCACTGATTTCTTGCTGTGATAGGATCACTGTGCTCTTTCTGCACAGGTCCCACGCATGCACAGCATGGGATGATGTCATATTACAGCTGCCAGCTCACTGTAGGGCGCATGAAGGATCTGTGCAAAAAGAGCACTGTAAGTAATGTGTCATGACATCCCCACCTCTATATAGCAGGAGTTCTCAAGTTTTGCCTTGGTTTCAAACCCCAGGTGTTTCTGAAGCCTAGCAATGTCCACGGACAATGTCCTTTTTGGGAACAAAATGGAGCCCTATAATTATTGAGATCTGGTGCACTGAAGAAATTATAGTAAAAATAAATAATGAAAAGTGATAAGTGACAGAGTATAATTATTATGATAAAAAGGTGCATAAGGAAAGGAAATCAGAGGGGAAAAAAATCCAAGTTCCCTTTTGGCTCAGAAACAACGACATTATTTTAAGATTCAAAGTTCACTACCACTTAAACCTTTCTAATAGTTTTGTAAGCAGAGTTCAAATGATAAAACAAAGCAGTAAATGTCATAAGCTATCACAACAATACATCAAAGTGTGAACAAGGATTAACTCAGCCTTCAGCAAAGTAAGGTTAAAATCTCACCATATTATAGGCATATCTTTTTGAAATGATAATTACTTTCTACCTGAGCTGGAAAGACAATTAAGATAATGATGTGTTATTTTTTTTTTAAAGCTGTAGTATTTTCATCCTGTTAATTATCCCAAAGACAGAGATTGCGTATGATAACGTTACACACATGCACACAGTTTGTGCTTAGCTAAGTGGCTGTGCTTATCCCTTAATTAGATTTTCTGTATGTGATTTGCATTGTGGTCCTTATAGTTTATAAGATGATGGCTAGAAGTGAGGAGAAGAAAATGGCATTTTTGTTTTAGTTATCCTTGTTACATCGTCAACCTTGATATAGAACAAGGTGACCCTGTTCTCATGTGTGGTGTGTTCCAGTTTTAATTTTTCTGAGATACTTTCACACCCAGCACAGCATTTAACATCTGTCACCAGACAGCTATTTACGAATTACTTCTGAGTAATTGGATTTTTCCTCTTCCATCTCTGATTCTTGTTTGTAGTCAAGGTTCAGTGGTCTGGAGACCACCACATATTGTAGATAGATTGTTGACTGTTATTCTTCCTAGTGGTTGTTGCAACTTTTTTCAATATGTCATATTATATCTTGAATGGCCATTCAGTTTCCATAACCCACAATGGAAAAATATCCTTAGCATAGAATTTGCTAGGGTAAGTTAAGGTAAAGTTGAAAAAAAATATTATATGAAAATACCTTTAATATACATATTTCTATTGCTTTAAAAAAAATGTATGAGGTCAAGCAATGGTGGGGTCATGCACAGCATTCTTCTATTACTAAAATACATATTTGCAATAATTATTAATTATGTATGTTTCTATTAATTTATTTTGTTTTAGATTACCATCAATTTCTACACAGCAGGGCAATATGAATATAATGATTTAAAACAACAACAAAAAACTGTTTAGCAGACAGAAAAAGACTGACAAGGTTTTTGGCAGGCTTTTCTGGAAGCTTACATGTAGAAGATAAGATGGGTAAAGTGAAAAATAAGGAACGTACAAGGGAAGCAGCTGGCAAAAACAAAAATGTGCTGGCTAACTTATGGATTGCAATGAAGTTAAAGGAACATTTTAGCATTAGGAACACAAATATATATTCCTTATTCTTTAGTTCCCTAGTCACAGTTTAAGTGACCAGGTCAATGCTGCCAGGGTTAAAAAAGCCTCACAGTGACTGTGTCCTCCATGTAGTTCTGCTGCTTTGATTGAGATCATTAATGTAGATGATCTCAGCCAATCCAATGCTTTCCCGTAGGAAATGCCATACAGAACCAATCAGATGGTCTCCCACGACAGTTTCACTAGAATAGTCACTATTACTCTACTATATCACGGAAATGCCTATCATCGATGTCATATTGAGACTGTTCCTGTCAGGATATCAGGAATAGAAGAATGACTATTAGTGAGAATATTTAAAGACATGACGTTCTAGGTAAAATTGTGAAAGTTAGTTGTAGATTACATTAAAGGAATTTCTGGGATGTTTTCTATCTTGAGAAAATCTTGTAATCAGGAGAGAGAACATTTAATGGGGCCCACGTGGAAAGTCCATGGTCATTAGAAAAGAGAATGGACTGAGTAGAATCTTAAACAAAAATAAGGGACAAAAATACAAGAGAGAGCAGAGTTGTGGAGCACTTTATGAGGGTAATTCAATTTAGCTAAACATTTATCTGAAATAAATGTGTTTACTTGTTTGTATAGCAAATAAAACAAGGAAAAATTATTGCAGGTTTTATAGGGTGGAGTTATCAACATATTATTCAAAATGCAGCAAGTTTGACAGCTGACTCTCCTTAAATTCTTAAAAATATGAGACTAATTAATAATTGACTAATTCTGATCAATAAAAAAGAACAGAATTATCAACTACAACAAATGAACACCATAGTATAATACTACTACTACTCAATAGCCTTGTGCAGGACGAAAAATGTTTCTTCCGAAATTAGTTGAGATCACTGTTCATCTTGGCTAATTTTGTTAATGAAAAAAAAATGGGAAAGCCATTCAGATAGCTAGAACAGCAGGAAAAAATAATGGCCCCTTTAACAGTGCTGTCATGCAAAAATGGCTACAATATTACCTAGCCTAATAGACATTTTATAATGCTAATTCTTTGCCAAAAATGGGAAACAGGAGTAATGTAAAGATAAAAATAATGAGATTTATACATGTATCCATTACACAACTGACCACCCTTCCTGACCACCCAGTCTGCAGCATCAGTGATGTCCTTAAATATGTCAGCTTCTCCCAACAGCGTCTGTGGGGGAGCAGGCACCACAAGTTTCAGGGTTAAACTACTGCAATGCAAATTTTACTTTTGTTATTAAACCATAAAATCTAAATATATATAAAAATTAAGAATGTATTTGTCACAAATTAGTTTGCACTTAGCACTTACAATGCAAAGCTTAAACTTAATTTTCCTGTAGAAAAAAAATTAAACAGATGGCAGTCTTAATGATGAACAGGAAAGCTGATTCATTCCATAAGATAAGGTGAGTATGGGTTCTCACAGAGGAGAAACTTAACTCCAGGTTCATAACATCATGAGTTACATAGTAAGTTAATGAGAAAACAGGGGGCTGGCTGCACTCACCTGAACATGCATAAATAGGGTGCTGCTGGGAGCCAATTTATACAATAACAAAAGAAAATTCAGCACACTCCCTTATCCACTAAACAGCAACTTCGATGCTGACAGATTGTTAGTTTTTTAAAAATACCTAACCTAGGCAAAAAAAGAATGGGGGTTTAGTTACATTATATGATCATACATTGCATAAGCCTGCAACAATGTCCATGTACCCCATCTTTGTCAGGTCCTACTCTAGTAGCGTAATGTCTGCTTCATGAGCTACTTACTTGGGGAAAAAATTCCATCTGGAGTTCTCTGCAGTACAGGGTCCTGGGATGAGGCACCTGTGACAGGGAGGGGTGCAAAACCAAGGAGTTGGCTAGGCTCTCAAATATCAGGACCCTTTCTCTACCCTCCCTCAATTTCAGCCTGAGATTAGTACAGGACTGATATTGGTGGCTTTGTTTTTCTTACTGCAATACATTTTGGATATGAATGATTGTGCATTGTGTAAACTAGCACAATTTTATTAAGCATAAATAGGTGTTTGTGTTGCAAAATGGGCTGGTGCTTGGTGGAATTAGTACTGTAACGTCATTGTGCTAGTGTGTTCGGTTGTACTTTACATTGTTTGCACAATGGACTAAACACATTCAGGAAAATTAAATTAAAACATGATTTCTTTCTCCATATAATAAAAAAAAAAAACTATTGGTAAACTAGTTTCACACTAGGAACAATGACAAAATGTCAATCTCCTATCACACACTCAAAGTTGTTTGCAAGTACTCCTGGCAGTTGCTTATAGTTGGATACAGCTGCAAGGGCAAATATATATATATACCACACATCCCAAAAGGTTTTTCACCAAAACGTTAAAACTAAATAAATTAATAAATTAACAAGTAGAGGGGGTGTGGCCTGGCAGGCAATGTGAGCGGTCGCACTACAAGAGAGCTCCCGGTTCACGGATAAATATGTTAGCCCATTACAGTGACACACTAACCATGGGTAACAAGAAAAAGCTTACCCTGTCTCAGGAACAGGTGCGAGAGCTAGACAAATACTTCAGGGAGAAGTCGAAAGGACTGACTATGGATGCGGAGGACGACCCAACGCCATCTGAGATTAAGGACCTCCTGCAGAACTAACCCTCTAAAGAGGACATGGCTTCCATGCTGGCTAGGCTGGAAGCATCCTTCCAAGAAAAGTTTTTAGCACTGGCAGGAGATGTCAGACACGTGAGGCAGAGAGTGGGGGATCTGGAGGGCTGGAGAGGGACAGAGATTACATTTTTTACTCAGTGCAAACAATTGATGGGTGACAAGAGAACATGGAAAACAACATACTGCAAATGGCTAGGTGGATGGATGACCTGGACAATAGAGGCAGGAGAAACAGCCTACACATACGAGGGCTGCCTGAGCCACAAGAAGGCACTTAAGATCTCACAGCAAAACTCCAACATCTGTTTAATACTGTGCTGCAAAGACCTAAAGACACCCCTATTTTGTTTAACTGTGCACACAGAGCGCTGAGGTCCAAAGGCATCCCACCAACCATGCCACAAGATATAATATGCAGGATACACTACGATCATCTGAAAGACAACATTATGCGAAAAGCTAAGGTGACCGAGAACTTAACCTTTGACAACACACCAGTCCAGATCTACCAAGACCTGTCCTGGACTACCTTACAGGGACGGAGGGGGCTACGGCCACTGACGTCAATACTTCAAGAACGCCAGATAAGATATTGCTGGGGATATCCTTTCTCCCTGAACTTCACTTGCGAGGGGAGACCGTACTCAATTACAACCACAGCAGAAGTACGCAGACTAACGCAAAAAAATGGATCTTCCAAATTTGGACATCCCAGACTGGTACAACCAGAAACTACAGGACACGGCCACAGCTTCAATGTCTCAGAGGCCTCACTGGAAGATCACTGGGAGTCAAAAGAGACCCCCACCCAGACAACCTATGTCTCTGCCACAGTCCAGATCCCGACACGATGCTCCTGCTACCTGAGCTCTGTAGACCAGGTTGCATGACTACCTGCTTTACGGCTAGTAGGTAAAAGGTACACACACCACCCTAACAGTGTTAAAACTTTTTTCACGAGACCCACACCCATGACCGCAGGTGACCGGCAATGAACGTTCACCCCATCTGGGTACCAGCTATGTATATGCTGAAAGGTAAATCTGCTAATCTGGTGACTCGGTCCCTCTGGTCACTATTCTCCAATCCTCGATTGTCAGCTGAATATTCAGGGAAGATTTTTATGGAAGCGTATTAACCAGACACACACTCTTTGCTTTCCATAATCTTCTGACAAATGTATTCAAAATGCTCTGTACTTATACAATATTTGGAACGAACATTGGTTACAGAAAGTTACACAAGATACATAAAAGAGGAAGTAGTTTCTGCTGTTACATTCAATAATCTAATCTTACAAAATATCACATATACATTGTGGTTAGGCATTTCCTGATACATAGAAACTGTCATAGCTTGTGACTTCCTTTCAGTTATGTTTTGCAAGCAGTTCTGAAAAGAGCTTGCTACTACATTTACAAAATAATTCATTTCTACAATACTAACAGATTAACTGTCTCAATTCCTTCATTTTCCCCTCTTTGAGCAATATCTTGCTCATACCCTATTTAAGGAGTCCTGGTCAGACAACCAGCCATCTGCCATGGTATATTCAGGATTGCTAGCCAATCCTGCAGGTCTTTCATTATGTCTTCGGCCACTATTCCCATAGCATAGGACTAGGCATCTGACCAGTACCACAAACTTATAGATCTGTATCAGCATGTTCATCATTGCTTCGGTTATGTGTATACATTTGGAGATACTCATCATAGCAAGCTGGGGATTTTACATGAACAGTGTTGCGTGTATGTTTGTAAATGCAGAATACAATAATCTTGAAAATAGCATAAACAAGTAGAGCAAGGATCAGAACCATAACAATAAGTATTGCAATATTCTTTAGCCAGTCTAGGATACTGTCAAACTTAAACATATCTGCCCATGGGTGATCAATACCTGAATTCCTCTTCATTTCTATGGACAGGTCTTCCAATTTCTTTATAGCTAGGGTTACTTTACCATTAGGGCCAGTGTTCTCTGGAATATAAGTACAACAAACACCGGAGTCAAGTAATTTACAGACTCCTCCCTTTTCTGCTAAAACCATATCAAGGGCCATTCTATTCTGGAAAGTCATTTGTGAGGTAGCCTGTAATTGTTCAGCAAGACCTTGTAATGCATCTCGTGTATAATTTACAAATCTTTGCTGATATAATATATATAATTAATCCAGTTAACATTCTTGTTAGCTGTTATAATGGGAAATATTGATTCAAATCCTGCTGCCACCTCGTCTCTAGTCCATTCCAGCCATAGGTTTGTATCTGTATACCCTGTTTCTAATGCTATGGTATCTCCAAACGTGGGATCTGCTATGGCCATCATATCACCAAGGGTTTGAATGTGGGGCTTTAGAGGATTAACAAGAGTTTGTCTAGAGGTGAGGCTTTCCCATTTTGAGGAGTTCCATATCTTATAACCCCAATCTGTCCCGGTGTTCCATCCAACTGAGCCCCAATACACAATTGTTACCCCTCTTTGAGCAATATATATTGCTCATATCATCGGTTAACATTCTCCCAAGACAGAGAAATTTCCACATTATGGGATTCCCAAGCAATCATGTGGTCTACAAGAAACAGAAACTCAGCAGAAAAAAACAAAACAAGAAACACTTAATACTTTTGCAGACAGATATATAGAAAATGGATGTTTAAAACAGAATGGAACTTGGGCTTATAGCAACCATATTATTGCACAACCAGGACCTAGCGTCCTATATCTTTTAACCATTTCCCTATTCCAAAAGTCCAGTCAAAACCAGTCATATCCTCACGCAGTTCCTCAAAACATGGGAATCCATCCTTGGCACACTCAACATATATCAAAAACACACATTGTACATCCATCCCTGGGTCAGCTAACACTTCCTCTCTCTCTGGCTAACTCTACAAAAATAAAAATAAAAATAGTTCAATAGTTCAGCATAGTTCAGAAAAATAGAATAAGTCTTTCACAGAGTATAAAGAAATCAGTTTAGACACCAGACATTTTGTTCCATAAGGGTAGCAATATGGCTGACAACAAGACAATGTTAGCTTCCACATAGTTCTTCTTTTGTTTGCTGGATTTTCACCACAAAGCTCTGTGCAACACCCCAATGGTTGAAAGGGTTATTACAGAACCAGCGGTATTAGACAGCACTGCACCTTCAGGACTTTCCAGGTTCTTGCGTGCAAAGTTTATGTCCTCATAAATAAGTATCTCAGTTTCTTCGGCCTGCATGGATAATGACCAAACAGATGTAATTGCAAAATACTTATTGCATGGTCAGCCAGAGAGATTGGTGTATAGTCCCAGAAATCAGGCGGCACAAACACTCCAGGACGGTCTCTACAATCATACAAACACAAGGATCAATACAACATCATTAATTAATTACCTAGGCTAAAACTTAAATTAGAGATTAAGGTTAAACCCTTAATTTGTGTAACATGTACTTCTCTTATATTTGCTTATATTTTATGCAATCTGTCTTCTATGAAGTTTTACATAATACCCCTTTGGAATGCCTTTGTACTGATGAGAGTAGCACTCACTCTATAGAAATCCTTGTTAGGATGAATATTAAAACACTAACATATACATATGGGGATAATTCCCAATAAAACTCTGTTCCTAAACTGGAACCTTGATTTGATATTCAAAATTAATTACTTTAATAATCCCGAATAATTCAATACTCTTGGATTAACACCTAAAACTATATAAAATATTACAAACCTGAACCATCTGTGTATTAGGCTGCGGTTGTTGGGTGTGGGTATAGGTTGGAAGCTATGGTTGGTATTGAGGAATCTGTGGGGGTGGGTTTGGGCACTCATTTTTTCAGTGACCCTGCTATCCACAATTAGAACAGTGTGTTCCACCAATGCTGAAGTTGTTACCTCTACAAACGTTAGACCCTTTGACCAAATCCTCTACCTCTGCCTTTATTCCATATGCAGGGTGGGATTACCTAACTCACACCCCCCTCTTTGTGTACCACACAGATATAATATTAATAAGCTTTTAAAGGTTGAATGGATAGTTACATTTTGTATATAAAGCAAGGTTGTCTAGGGGTATATACATCGACAATGAAAGCATAGCCTTCATATAGGGCTTGCGGTATTGCAAGCCCTATATGAAGGCTATGCTTTCATGACAGTCTGTGTCATGCGCGTAATGCAGACATGCGGTTAGGTACTTTTCCATTATTATAATATATTGAAAACACTAAGACCTTGCAAATTTTTAAAACGCATATTGCTTCCTGTACCTGGTGCCGTGCAAGGATGTAGTTGGGACATATTTCAAATTGAGTATCAAAAGTCTAACCACAAAACTAAATGTTATACGCTTATCAAGAAAACAAGTTTAACCCGTTAGTGCATACTTTGGATAGCCTCTTTGCATAATTTGGCACCTAGTGAGATTATTATATTATTTATTAATCCTCTTCTGGATCTGCAAAATGCTTTCAATTTACCCATACAAATATAATACAGTAGTTTAGGAGATTAAAATTACCTCACTTATAAATTTCAGAAATTGTCTAATCTCTATTAAAAATACCATGTTATTATTACCCCATAATCAATGAGGCATACTAGATGAATCTTACTTTGACACAAACAATGCAATATACTTTAAAAGTAGAGTTAACTTTGAGCTGGACAATACTCCCCTATTAGAACTCCTTTATGAGGGAGAGACATCTTGTCCATTCAATCCTTTTTATCAGTAAAAGAATGACTTTCAGGATTAATCAATTTGCAAATGGAAACGTGGACCCACGATTTGAACAGCAGAAGTTTGCGGGGCCCTTTTCACGTGGGATGTAACAAGCGCTTTTCTTGCTCCAAGAGCGATAGCATACAATTGTTTCATTCAAGCCGGCTGGACAGCATTTCACCTTTTGTAAAAACACTAAATGCTTGCGTTAATGATATGCAAATCACTCAGCTAGTTAAACTCCTACACAATGGATAATAAAATACATAAAACAAATAACACACCAATTTATTTCAAACCATATAACTCATACTCAGCATTCAATGTAATATTACATGTCATCTCACAAAACAGACATCCCACAAAACAGACGTATCAGAAAACACATAATGGATACCCAGCAGATATGCCAATACAGAAAACACATTCTTGGGCACGCAACTACACACTCTGTGTCTCTCTTAGGAAACACGGGTAGACACAATATGAAAGCAGTCTTAAACTAACACCTCCAAATTTCCATTCCCATATAGCTATATCAGAACACAACACAGAGCCTGATAGAACTACTCCAACTACTCTTGGCCAAAACACTAGTATTCAACAGCTAATAAAACAGTTATTTGCTAGGTTATTTGACTGGCATTTTTATCAGTATCACTAGACTGAGACAAACTGATTCAAATATAATTTAAAACAACACAGCAACATATAAATTAAACCACTTTCCAGTTAAGCTGCACACTTCACACATTATCACAGTCACCATTTACACAGAATAAACAGTTAACAGCTGTACTCAGAACATATTATTGTAAGGTATACCAATTTTAGTTTGTATTAGATTTATTTTAGGGATTCTTATGTATATACTTTTTATTTATTTATTTATTTTAATTCTTATTAACTTCATTACTTTAATCTACTATAGTATTGTATATAGAGAAAGGATCCATTTATATAGCGCGCTCATAACTCAAATATTTGTATGAAACTTCCATTAACTAACCTGAGATGATACTGCATCAACTTAAATCTTATAGAAATTGAGCAAACATTTGGA
>OW240923.1:45846438-45908075 GCA_933207985.1 Pelobates cultripes
AGTTCCCTTACTAGACTAATTTAACGGGACCTTATGTAAAACTGAGTCACATAAAACACATATACTAAATAACCTTTCCTAAAATGATGTAGACTTACAAAACCATGGGGATCATAGATTCAGGACGTCAAGATAGACACAAGGAATTACTACTCACCCAAAATGGTTTGGCTACAATCCCACTTCTAACACCAAGCTGAAAGGTAAATCTGCTAATCTGGTGACTCTGTCCCTCTGGTCACTATTCTCCAACCCTTGATTGTCAGCTGAATATTCAGGGAAGATTTTTATGGAAGCGTATTAACCAGACACACACTCTTTGCTTTCCATAATCTTCTGACAAATGTATTCAAAATGCTCTGTACTTATACAATATTTGGAACGAACATTGGTTACAGAAAGTTACACAAGATACATAAAAGAGGAAGTAGTTTCTGCTGTTACATTCAATAATCTAAACTTACAAAATATCACATATACATTGTGATTAGGCATTTCCTGATACATAGAAACTGTCATAGCTTGTGACTTCCTTTCAGTTATGTTTTGCAAGCAGTTCTGAAAAGAGCTTGCTACGACATTTACAAAATAATTCATTTCTACAATACTAACAGATTAACTGTCTCAATTCCTTCATATGCTTATGTTGACTTTCACAGCTATTGTTATTATTATTTCCCCATTTTATGTTCGAACATATAGAATCCCCCTCCCCCTCCACATAGACCCATGGAAGTTCTAGTAGCCCATCCTGGGAGGGCACAATAGTGATGTCTATATAGGCCATTTCACACGAAACAGCAATTGTAGTCTCCATCGTTCGAATCATAAACGCCCTACGGCTGGTGGGTTTGGGGGACTCGCCGTTCCCATAGGGGATGAAAGCCCCCTAACAAATGGCCTTGACCACCATATTTATTGTACAGCATATAAGCTTTGTTAACTTTTTTATTGTTAATGTTTTTGATGTACAGGACATGGTGCACTTAGGTCAAATCGAGTATCCTACAGGGGTCAATAACTACACTGAACAGAATGTATACAGGGTTTAGGTATGCAGGGTAATACGATACACCACTCCATATAACAGCAAAGCTAGGTGCAACTGCAAGCGGTGGTAGGCAGGATGCGGTCCTCTCTGTCGGTGCATAGTACCTGACATGGGGGATTGATCATGAATGCCACAGCCGGTTTGGGAGATACCCCGGGTGTGCGGAGGAGGAAGGAGAGCACACAATAATAAAAAAAGAAAAAGTTAGCCCTTCATTCTCCCCCAGTTTGGTTCCCCAAAAAATCCTCCATCCCCCCACAAAACAGGCAATAATTAGCATTTCCTAATTCCATTTATAGAGCAGTGCACGGATTACAAGAGCAAAAAGGCCTGTATCTCGCTCCAATAGTACAACTTAGAGAAACCCTGGTATTTGTCCTGCCTCCTTTGGCAGGTGCTCAGAGCATCCTGTCCACTAATTGATCTAGTGACAATTAATTTTTTAGTGCCTGTAGTAATAAAATTTTTTCTTTATTGTTACTCTTTCGTTCCTACTAGTCTATTCTTTTTCTCTTGGAGTGGCTATTATATTTGGGACCGAGGTGGGAAGCCCGTGCCTCCTTACCAACTTGCTTCCGGGAAAGGGGAGAGCAGAGGCTGGCTGCACTCTGCTCAGATGCCAACGCATCCTTAAGGGAAGGGGTAGCGGCGGCCGTATTCTTGCCCGCTACCGACTGACAAGACCATAACAGGTCACTGGGGTCAGCCTCCAAAAGAGTCAAAGGGGCCAACTATTCCACCTGCCGGGTGCCCATGGCGACCGGATTCCCATCCACGACACCCGCACTACCGGTGGGTATCCCTCCCGATAACTCACCCTGCCGCTGGGCAACGAGATCGGTTGTCTCCATTCCCTGGACTTCACACTGCCGCTGGGGAGGAAGGACAGAACCCTTCTCTCCCTGGACCTCACACTGTTGCTGGTGAACGAGACCGGTTGTCTCCATTCCCTGTAACACATTCTGCCGCTGGGGAGAGAGACCGACTGTCTCTTCTCCCTGGAACCCACACGTCCGATGGGGGGCAAGAACAACACACTTCTCCGCCAAGACTGTACACTGCCGCTGGGGCGGGGGTATCCCCCACCCCGTGCTTTCTCGCTTGCCAGTTCTGCTGTGTGCTGCAGGTACACGGCCACTATTTTCCCTGTGTGCTGTATAAACTTCTCAGCAAGGTTGGGCCCATAGTAGGCCACCAGCTTCTTGTCAAAATCTTCCTCACTGTAGCTGGTTCCTTTTGGCTTCAAAGTATGATCCCACCGCTTGCCACCAGTTGTAGCAGATCTCTGCGTAACCATACCTGTTACAAGGACTAAGAGCTTCCTTGACTGAGTGTTGTCCCTTCCTGGGAGCACATAGAGCTAAGTCCCCTAACCATGTAAGAGTTCCTGATCGGCTCAAGGAAGGGAACTAGTGGAGGTAACTAGTCTGGTTAACAACTAATATATTGCCTCTTAGATAGGGAGATCCCCAACGTGAGGATCTAAAACAATGCGGGCAAACAAGTGAGCATAAGTGTGGATGTTACTCAGTGATGGTGGTCCGTCACACATCTCCCCCTTGTTCATGCCCGACAGTCACAGCATGACCCACATGGGTCAGCTCGCTGCTGTCTGGAGTGGACACATAGTCTTTTAGTGACATGCCCACAACAGTACTTGTCCCTGACCCGCACCTACAGTCCTGGGGTATGGCCGGCGTTGCACCCTGCACCCTCCTGGGTACAGTGTGACTTAAACATAAAGGGCCTTGAGCCTGGGAGGCCATCAATTCCAGGCTCCGGTACTCAGGGATCTCGGAAACCCGTAGAACCCCCCACCCAAGCAAGTGGGATAACCCGATCCCCGGAGCCCGTATTAAGCTTGTATTGCAATTTACAGGAGACAATGAAGGTTAAATGCCACTGTAAATCCGTAAAACTGTACACTCTATGACTACATGTGCCTAATTATCTTTATAAATTAACATATTTGATGCTCAATAAAAATAAAATAAATAATGTGCTGACCATGAGCAGGAGCAGGAGCACAGTAGGAACATTATGATGGACCCCTGGTTTTATTTAATAGTCCTATCCACTGTCCATGAGTGGGGTTACGGGGTGGACAGTGATCTGTTCAACCCCCATTTTTTTGTCCCCATGGCTGAAGCATTGTCACAAAATGGGTAACCCAACACGCAGAATAATAACCCTCATATAGATAAAATAAATACCTAAACCGGTCCTTAGAATGGCTGGACTAAATAGGAATAGTCAAAACAGGCCAAAGTCACAGGGAACCAGAGAATAGCCAAAATGAATACCATAGCCGAGTCAAGGGAACCAAAATTCAGAGTAGTCAGGAAAAAGCCAATTCAATAACAAAATAGCACAAAACCAATAAGAAACACACTCTTGGGACATTAGTAAACTAAGAATGCACAACAGGGCACTGAAACACTGGTTAAATGTGCTTTTATATGTTTGGGGGCGTGATTGATGTAGTCACGCCCCCAAAATGTGAGAGGGCTTCTGTAGATCCCGCCCTAAGTACTGCCCATTACCTGATCTCAGCATGTGTGCGTGGCATCATAAAAATGGGGGTGCGCACAGCGGCCGGCGTCAAAGAGGCTATCTGATCACGCAGGAAGACTGGAGTAAGTGGTCCGCCTGATTGGAGAAACAGGATTCCAACAAAGTACAGGATTCCTTACATTATCCCCCTTCAGAACAACCCACAGGGTGGGAACCACCTGCATGATGAGAAAAACAGGCATGGAAAGCCCTAAGCAAACAAGAAGCATGGATGTCATGAACAGTAAACTAGGAGCGTTCCTCAGGGCCATAACCCCTCCAATGCACCAGATACTGTAGAGAACCCCTGGAGATACGAGAATCGATAATGGACTGAACCTCATATTCCCCATGAACCTGAACAAGGACAGGAATATTTGTTACAAAAAAGAGATTTCAATAAAGATACATGAAAGGATATGCAATGCAGGAGGCAACTGCAACCTGTAAGAAACAGGATTCAAAAGTCGTAAAATCTTGTAAGGACCAATGAACCGAGGAGCGAAGTTCATGAATAGAACTTTCAAACGAATGTGCTTGGTACTTAACCAAACCTTATCACCGACTTGATACGTGGAAGCTGCTTGTCTACGTTGATCAGCATTTTTCTTCTGAAAAGAAGACTGATGTGTCAGGATGTGCTGGATTTGTTCCCATTTCTCTTGCAGGTTCTCCAAATATTTCTCAACTGCAGGCATGGAAGAATAGAATAGTAGGATGAAACCCATAATTGAGATAAAACCTGGAGCGTATTCAGCCCAGGGAATCAAAGCCGCCCAATTGTCCTGATTATGTGAAAAAAACATCTTAAATATTGTTCCAATGACTGATTAGTTCTTTCAGCAGCCCCATTAGACTGCTACATGGACCACCAGGGCTTCTCCATCGGACCACCAGGGATTGCCTTGTACTGTTCCTCCTCCCAGGTAAAGGTAAGAAAGGAGGGGGGATATGAAAATGATAATTACTTTTTTTAATAAAAAAAATAAATAAAAGTATATATTTATCTGCCCTCCTACCCCCACAGACCCACAATACCTCCCCCCATACACACACATTACCCCCAGCGCTCCCTCCTGTCACTCCCTCTGTAGTAGTGTGGCCGAGCCCTGTATAGTCAGCGGGTACAGGGAGCAGTGTGTGCACTTCCTGTTAGTCCGGCCGGGTACAGGAGACAGCTGCTCCCTGTACCCGCCGACTATACAGGGCTCGGCCACGCTACAGCAAAGGTAGGGGGGAGGGGGGGAGAGGGGTAGGGGAAAGAGAAAGGGGAGGAAAGGAGAAAGGGGGTGAGAAAGAGGAGAAAGGGGAGGTGAGAGAGGGAGAGAATTTGAGAAATGGGGGGTGAGAGAGAGAAAGGAGGGAAGAGAAATGAGAATTCAGAGAGAAAGGAGGAGGGAGAGAAAAGGAGGGGTGAGAGAAAAAGGGTAGAGAAAGAGAAAGGGGGTGAGAAAGAGAAAGGAGGGGTGAGAAGGGGGTAGAGAGAAAGGGAGGGTGAGAGAGAAAGGGAGGGTGAGAGAGAAAGGGAGGGTGAGAGAGAGAAAGGAGGGGGTGAGAAAAAGGGGGTGTATCAATTATGGGGGGGTGTAAATTATGGTGGAGTATTAATTATGGGGGCTGTATATTAATTATGGGGTGTATTAATTATGGGGGAGTATTAATTATGGGGGGTGTATATTAATTATGGGGGTGTAGTATTGTGGGGGAGTATTAATTGTAGAGGGTGTATATAATGAGTATAGGGGGTGAATTAATTATAGAGTGTATTAATTATAGGGGTGGATTTAATGATATAAGAGTGTATTAATTATGGGGTGGATTAATTATGGGGGGTGGATTAATTAAGGCAGAGTGGATTAATTATGGGGGGTGTATTAATTATGGGGGTGTATTAATTATGGGGGGTGGATTAATTAGTGTGGATTAATTATGGGGGAGTGGATTAATTATGGGGGAGTGGATTAATTAAGGGGGTGGATTAATTAGTGTGGATTAATTAAGGGTGTGTGTATCAATTAAGGGGGGTGGATTAATTAAGGGTGTGTGGATGAATTAGTGTGGATTAATTAAGGGGTATGGATTAATTAAGGGGTATGGTTTAATTAAGGAGTGTGGATTAATTAAAGAAAACCTTTAACATTTTTTACAGGTTTTTTTTGGGGGTGCCAAGCACAGGATCCGCCCCGGGTGCCAAATGCTCTAGGTACGCCCCTGCCCTTCACACAACCTGCCCCCCACACACGCACTGTACCCCTCACACACCCACACAGTACTCATCACACACAAACTGCCCCACATACACACATACACTGCATCCCTCACACACACACTATATCCTTCACAAACACAATGCACCCCTGTACACATACTGCACTCACACGCACACACTGCAACCCTCACACACACTACACCCCTCACGCACCCTGAAACCCTCACACACACTACACCCCTCACGCACACTGAAACCCTCACACACACTACACCCCTCATGCACACTGAAACCTTCACACACACACATATTGCACCACACACATACACACTACTGCCCCTATCCCCTACTACTGCCCCTATCCTGGCAGATCCCAGGTAAGATGTCAATCTTAAACCGTTTGACTACTTAGCCTGGGAGGGCACTAAGGCACTCCTGGCACCATAACCACTTGATTGTTTCTTTAAATAATCTACCAGTGCCTCTCCCAAGATTCTAGTTCTGCGCTCGAACAGCAAGCATTTCTGCCGAACAGGGGCCCAGTATATGGTGCAGCACTGTACATATATACAACCTAGAACAATTTTTTGACTTAGGGCACCTTGGAAAAATATTTAAATATTAAGAGGACCTTGAACCTAAAAAGTTTGGGAACCACTGATTTAGAGATTGATCTTGACCTTCGGGCTGCATTTTCACTGAACGTTTAAACAAAGTTTGTAAAGCCTGAGCGAACTGATCCATCCAGACGCATATCATGAGAGACTGCCAGAGGGTTAATATCTTTGGCCATGTTGCAATGTCATGATATGGGTTACCCAACACGCAGAATAATTACCCTCCTATAGATAAAATAAATCCCTAAACCTGTCCTTAGAATGGTCGGACTAAATAGGAATAGGAATAGAATAGTCAAAACAGGCCAAAGTCAAAGGGAACTATCTGATCAGGCAGGAAGATTGGAGGAGGCGGTCCGCCCTATAGGAGAAATAGAACTGCCAAGGTAAGTACAGGATTCTTTACATGCATTGATTTTTATGTCCTAGTAAACACTTCAATCACTTTTACTTTGTCGCTCACTTCCTGGTATATACATACTTAGATACCCAGTCATAGATGCCCATTTGCAGGTACATATTCACATAGACACACAAATATATGCAGACACATAATTACTCAGATAGACACAAGCTATGGTATCTAAGATTGTATAGCCTGCTTTATTCTGCTGGGCAGCATAGGTGAGAGATATTAATATAATAAAATCATGATTTTCATTATTTAAAGTGAGCATGCAAATGCTATTACAGTTTAATTTAGTTGAAATATTATGATTTAAGCAGCAACCCTATTTTTTACTTTCAAGTTGGGACCTGCATTTTTATTATTTAAGAATATTCAATCTCTCATTCTTTGGGAGTAAAATTAAAGACATAGCTGCATTGCACATTAGTAATAGTAACTGTTAGTAAATAGTTTTTTTAAAGGCTAGACTAGAATTATTTATAAAAATGCAGAAAGTAACTATAAACATGGCTAGATTGAGAACATTTGTATATCTGAACACACATAAAAGGCAGAAAAAGCAGTCCTTGCATATTCTAATCTAAAAGCAAAAATCAAACCTTAATGTATAATTCACACAAGTAAATTCATATCGTCTCCCACAACAAACCCACAAAATTAGAATTCTGTGCAACAGTGTGAACTAAAATATTTATTTCAGAATGACCAGACGGTGAGAACTTTAAATTGCATTTCAGGTCCTAATATAAAGCATATAATCCTATTTATATTCAGATTAGGTCGAAGAATCTATCCCTTTAGAGTTCTCTATTTCATATGCTTCCTTAAACCAAGCTTGTTTTTTATTTTCGTTAATACATTTCCACAGCATTGTACCAATGTGCTGGCAATTTAAATATATAAGGTAAATATTTTTCTCAAAATATACTTTCTGAGACCAAGAATAAATATACACTTCTGAATTTGCAGACAATTTAGTATGTTGCAGGTTGATTGGGTGTTATCATTGAGCCATGTAAAGATAATCTATTGCTAAAAATGCTTTTCGAATGCATGGATAGCAGTTTCATAAGGTCAGTAAGTGCCTGGTTTATATTTTGTAAATGTTTTTCCTAAACTCTAAATTTAGTGTGATTTTTGAATGTATAATAATTGTTCGTTGAAATAGTCAGTGTACTCACTGATTTGTTTTTTTTTATTAAATATCTTACACTTTTATAATATAATGTGCATGTTATACTGTATGTGTATATATATATATATATATATATATATATATATATATATAGTAGAAAGTAGAAAATACACTGTTTAGTTTGACGTGTGCTAGTCCTTGGCACATAAAATGTACAATGGCATGGTTGCATTCATGGTCTTTTTTTAGCAAATCAATCCTTTATTGTTCCAAGAAGTTCACAATAATTTCAGTCCAAGTTTAGGACTCAGGACCAAAAACCAAATGCCTAAAAGTGCAATTTAAATATAGCTAAAAAAAAAATAGAAGTAATTCAAGAAATCCACTTACCCTTCAGTGTTCTCAGGTGTGATTAGCGTTGTTGATGTGAAAGTGCACTTGCGCGGGCGTATTCTGACTCCACCATGATGCTGTCACACGTTCCCATTACTATGAGGACTGTGTTCATGCCTGCCATGATTCAAATCCAAGTACACTGGGAGACGGGGCCTGACCATCATGGTGGAGAGACATGTTTTACAAGAGCTCCCAAACAACTGTAAGCATTGCAGCCTGTTAACAAGCCATCACACTAGATTTGGGCCAGCATCAACAACAAACCTGACTTTCATGATAGAGGGCACACAGTGTGGTGATCAGCGACCCGACAAGACCTTACTTACCCCTGACTGGAACATGCGGCCCGGCATGCATCGGATGGGAGAGTCCAGAAGCACCCTGCAGCAGTCGATGGGATACACATGCCCTGTTACACCCCTTTGGACCAGTAGGGGTGATCTCGGTCCTCCCATGGCAGGCTACCCTGATACAGTTGGTATGTGGGGAGGGCTATGCAGGAAGATGGTGACCTACACAAAATGGCAGACACCACATGCATCAACAACTTCAGTGCAATTCAACTCAATGTAATGAACAGATTGGACATCACTTTCACCAACTTCTGGCACAAGCTGGATCAAAAACTGCATCAGCCTACCCAAACACAAGTGAGTGATCATTCTCAAACTGCGGCTCCAGTGATCCAGAGCTCCCTAAAATGGCAGAAGAGCACACGAAAACCCTCACTCCTGCTTAAGGTGACACAGAGGCAGGCTTTGAAGCGCTCTACTGCTGCACCACGAGAGGAGATTGCACAACTGGGCAAACTCCAGACCCTTGTCTTTGAATGTACCAGCACATCCTCAACCGAACTCAGATGCTTGCAGCATTCCTTCTTGATGCGGGACTGTGTTCTGTCCCTGAAGGGTATAGGATGATCTGGGACTGATGACTGATCGATCCATAGCTCCCAATTACTCACCTTTCCCACCATGTTGAAGCATTTTGGGAGAATTATCTGATCTGTTGTCTACCCCTCTACCCATACTCTTAAACAGCTGTTGCCTTGTGTACCTCTGACCACTCACCCACTCTCACCTGACACTGTGGTGGCCACCTATGGGAAACACTCTGACCAATCTATGTTACCTCTCGTTTTCTCAACATTCTCACTATATAGATCAATCTCAGTGCAGACAGCTTGCTCAATCTCTGACTTAATGTCTAACTCAATCTGTACTAAGTTTCTACTTATAACAATTATATAAAATATAGGATGAAATTTTAAAATAAGTGAGATAAAAGTCCAAAACACTTATCGAATGTCCGTTATAGTAGTTTCTCCTTGTAGAGACAACAAATCTTGGGACGTCAGACGGGGTTGAGACTTCACAGTGATGTACTTGAATCCGGTGAGGTATGTATATAAAAGGAAAACAGAAAAAAAGGAGAACTCCAATGGTACAGTATATCAATCACAGTATGAATATTAAGATAGTGCAAATGGTCCTACTCACACTTTTTGGAGCTAGAATTTAGCTCCAATATATGCGTGTGAAGTGGAATGATCCCCACTCATGGATATGTAGAGTAGTGCTTAATTGGAGAGTTCTTGGTCCGTGTTCAGTGTTCCAATCAATTTGACCCAAAATTGAGAGAATAAAAAATAGTGCTCTCTGTTTGTGATATAAAGTGATGGTATATAGAAAATTACTTACACAGTATAGGGCAGATTTGTACTGCTTAGTATAGGCGTTTAGGTGGTATAATCCCCACCCCTGGATTCTTTCAATTCTTTGTAGATGTAGGTAAGGTGCAGGTATTAGATAAAATAAAATAAATAAATATAAAGAAAATGGCAATAAAATATTTTATGCCAAATAAAATTCTTTATTAGAGATAAATAAAATAAATACTAATAATATCTAGACGCGTTTCGCCTCAAAAGGCTTCTTCAAGTAGATAGTTATAAAGCTTTTCAGTTATAAAGCTTTATAACTATCTACTTGAAGAAGCCTTTTGAGGCGAAACGCGTCTAGATATTATTAGTATTTATTTTATTTATCTCTAATAAAGAATTTTATTTGGCATACAAAACAAGCTATGTAATTTATAAACTCACATGCCCATGTGGCATGGCATACATTGGGTGTTACTGCAGCCAGAGCTGGGAGGAAGGGACAGCTTGTAACTACTTCCTCCCAGCTCACACACTGAGCATGCCACGTGTGAGAGGAGCGGGCGGGGCAGGTGCAGTGGACTGGGAGAGCAGCAGGACCCCAACACCCACCAGACCAAAGCCAGCCAAAAGGTAGGATTTGTGTATCTGTATGTTTGTGTGTGTAGTGTTTGTGTGTGTGTGTGTGTATCTGTATGTGTCAGTGTATCTGCATGCGTGTATCTGTATGTCAGTGTATGTGTCTGTGTGTCACTGCATATGTCACAATATGTGTCAGTGTATCTGTATGTCTGTGTCTGCACGTGAAAGTGTGTGTATCTGTATGCATTAGTGCATGTATCTGTGCATCCATGTATGTGTATCTGTCAGTGTATCTGTCTGTGTGTCAGTGTATGTATCTGTATGCCAGTGTGTCTGTGTGTGTATTTGTATGCCATTGTATGTGTCTGTGCGTCAGTGTGTCTGTGTGTGCATCTGTATGTCAGTGTATGTGTCTGTGTGTGTCACAGTATGTGTATCTCAGGGCTCGATAAATCCCAGGCACCATGGCGACTAGGAATGTTATCCTTGCGCCTGGAATATGTCGGCCCAGAGCGGCAAGGGAGAATACAGGTGGCCAGTCGTGGGGAGCAGAGGTGGCCAAACAGCCAGCCGTGGGAGAGCAGAGGCGGCCGGCCAGCCATGCAAGAGTGGCAGCCAGTCTTGAGGGAGGGCAGAGACGGACCAACGGCCGCTGTGTGGAATAGACCCAAGGGGCGGGGGAGTGAGCTGTCATCTCCCTGCTCTGCTCCCTCGTGGGCCCTGCAGGGATGCCGGTAGCCCGGAATAGGACATCATTCTGGCCCCTGGCACATTAAACTAAACAGTGTGCGACAGGGCCAACAGCCCCACTGGACCCCAGGGAAAGCCTATCCACGCCACCTCTCCACTAGGTAGGAAACCTGGGTGGGTTTTAATCAAAAGAATTTTAAAAATTAATCTTCTGCGTGTGTGTGTGTTTGTGTGTGTGTGCCTGTTTGTATGTCTGTCTGAAATTTTGTGTGTGTGTCTGTCAGCGAGTTTGTGTGTTTGTGTCTGTCTGCAAGCTTGTGTATGTCTGTGTGTGAGTCTGTGTGTGTGTCTGTCTCATAATGAGTGTCTGTTTAGGTGACAGGTCCCCCTCTGATTACATGGGAAAGGTGATTGTACATACCTGTTTTCCCACGCTGTGACAGTCTCACCGTGGCTGAATCTGCCTCCATGGCTGAGATAATCTATCTTGATGATCTCAGCCACGCAATGCTTTTCCATAGCAAAGCATTGGGAGGCTATTGTGCATGCACTAATCTGCATCTTCTCAAAGAGATACACTGAATCAATGCATCACTATGGGGAACATTCAGTACCTCCATGCCGAGCGTGGTTTGAGTGATGACTAGAGGTGTTACTAAGCGGCAAAAACACAGTTTTTTATCTGAAAAGGCAGTGTGAAGAAAATAGACTGAGTTCGGTATTTTCTTCTTTTCTGCAGTATTTTGTTCATGTTGGATCTATTAGTTCGGTAGTTTAAAACTACCGAACACCGACCACCCTCCTGGCTCATTAACTTCAAAAGAACCGTTTATTAAGCGCTCTCTGGACAGCCGCTGTTCGTATAGCCGAATGCCACGTGGAACAGAAAATGGCGGCCATCTTGTTTGCACGAAAGGGGACAGCGGGATTTGGTCGTCGAGTGTCTGGAACCAAAATCGGACACTCAACCTCCCGAACCACCGCTGAAACTACCGAACGTCTGCTTCCTTTAGTTGCCGAACAGCCAGGAGAGCGCCATTCGGTAGTTTGGTTCATTTGGATATGTTGGTCCCCCAGAACGGGGCTATCAGGGGATATGTAATTTGTGGGGATACCTTGTGTGGAAAGGGGTGTTCTAATTTTTGGGGAAATTGTGTGCCCTCTGCCTGGAGATAATTAACTTATCTCAATATCTCCCAGGCAGAGAAAGGGCGGGGGTTACTGTAAATCTGTATGTTGATTGGTTATTGTCTTTCTTTGCTGTGGGAGGTTCTCTTGCAGGGGGATTCTCATAAAAGCCAGTGTGATTCCTCTTACACCCTTCATGAAGTCTAGACTCATGTTTGGGGAATATTCTACTTGATGGGGAGAATCATCTTGGAAGCTGTATTCATCTATACTATTCCTCTACCTCCTAACTGCAGTTATAATCACTTATGATCAGCTATTGGGAAAGGAGTAGGAGACCGCAGTACCATAACCATTGCAGGTCTTAACAGGCAGTGTTTACGTCGAAAAGCCTGAAGGGACACCAGACACCAGAACCAATACATTAAGCTGTGTGTGTGTGTATGTACGCCTGCTAGTGAGTGAGCTTGCTTGCATGTGTGTGTGTGTGTGTGTCTGTGCCTGCTAGTGAGTGAGCTTGTGTTTTTATGTCAATTAGCTTATGTATATCAGTGAGATTGTTTGTATGTATCTGTGTGTCAGTGTGTGTATCTCTGTGTATCTGCATGTGTGTCAGAGTATGTTTCAGTGTGTTGTGTGTCAATGTGTCTGTGTGTCAATGTGTGTACCTGTGTGTGTGTGTCTGTGTATCTGCATGTGTGTCACAGTATGTATCTGTGTGTCAGGGTGTCTGTGTTTCAGGTAGGGATGCACCAAAATGAAAATTCTTGGCGAAACCAAAAATTCAGGATGCCCTTGGCCAAAAACCAAAACCGGAAATGACTTTTTCCACCAAATGATTTATGTAAGTTGTGTAGTGTGTGTATGGAATATAGTGAGGTGTGGGAAAGAGATGTAGTATGTATGTGTGTAGGTTATGTAGTGTGTGGATGGAATATAGTGAGGTATGGGAAAGGGATGTAGTGTGCATGTGTGTAGGTTATATAGTGTGTGTAGGGAACCTGGTGTGGTACAGTATAGAGATGTACTGTGTAGGTTGTGTAGTGTGTGTGTAGGGCACATAGTGTGGAGTGATAGGGATGTAGTATGGGTAGGAAACATAATGTGGGGTGGGATAGGGATGGCAAAATGAGGGGGTGATAAGTGGCAGAGCATGGGAAGTAGTGGGTGACAGTTGACAGAGCATGGGAGGGAGTGACAGGTGACAGAGCGTGGGAGGAAGTGACAAGTGGCAGAGTGAGGGAAGGAGGGGGTGGCAGAGTGAAGGAGTGACAGGTGGCAGAATGACAGTTTGTGGGGGTGGCAGAGTGAGGGGATGACAGTGAGGGAGGGGGTGATTGGTAGCAGAGTGAGGGGGTGACATAGTAAGGGAGGGGGTGACTGGTGACAAAGTGACTGAGGGAGGGAGTGACTGGTGACAGAGTAAGGGAGGGTGTGACAGAGTGACTGAGGGAGGGGGTGACAGAGTGACCGAGGGACGGAGGGTTGTTAGAAATACCTTCTTTTTTTTTCATTTCCCTGGTGTTCCAGTGTCCTGGCTCCCTGGTGGTCCGGTCGTCTGTCTCTCCCATCTGCCCAGGGAGAGAGCCAGCACAGTCTGCAGCCCTGCTGGGTGTGAACTGAAGACTGTGCTGTATCTCGCGAGCTCCAGAAGTCAGAGCGTTCCGAGATACAGCACAGTCTGCAGCTCACACCCAGCAGAGCTGAAGACTGAGCTGGCTCTCCCCCCGGGCAGAAGGGAGGGGCCTCGCACCCGGTGGCACACAGGGCAATGTGTAAGGCACATAGTGTGGGGTGGGCTAGGGATGTACTGTGTGTAGGGCACATAGTGTGGAGTGTGATAGGGGTGTAGGGCACATAGTGTGGGGTGATAGGGATGTAGTATGGTTAGGAAACAGAATGTGGGGTGGGGATGGCAGAGTGAGGGAGGGAGTGACAAGTGGCAGAAGGTGGGAGAGAGGGAATGACAGGTGGCAGAGTGAGGGAAGGTGGGGGTGACAAGTGGCAGAGTGAGGGAGTGACACGTGACAGAGTGAGGGGGTGGCAGTGAGGGAGGGGGTGACTGGTGGCAGAGTGAGGGGGTGACATAGTAAGGGAGGTGGTGACAGGTGACAAAATGACTGAGGGAGGGGGTGACTGGTGACAGAGTGAGGGAGGGGATGCATATGACTGGTCAAGTAATGTATTTTCCAGAATAAAACTATACATATTGTTAAACTACATACTCACAAACCCATGCTGAGCAATGATTACATTAACATAAATTACGCCATCAAACACATTATGCACTGTGCACCCAGTAAAATTATGGAGAGGAACAGAATTGATTGAGAACTCCTAAAAGCCCATTGGTTCCTACAGACAATTTGAAGGGAAAAAAAATATTTTGCATTTAGTTTTGAAAACATTTTCCCATAATACAATAAAAGGAGAGTCATGCCAAACTCTAGTTGACATTAAGCTGTGACATAGAAACCAAGGGATGGCAATGCTTTGAATATGTTCTTTGTTTTAGAAGAATTACCGGTATATCAAATATTGGTCTTTACTGTCTTTTAAAATGGCAGATATATAGATTATTTTTCACACCTCTTATTTTCCCAGAAAATATCAAAAGAAAGAAAACTAAATTGAGAGTTTATTAAAATACAGTATTTGGTTTTTACAGACATATGAATGTAGAATGAATGTGTTCAAAGACATAGATCAGTTTTGTTGATCTTGTTAGTACAACTGGGATTATTTAATTCAATGTTTGCACAAACTTTTCACATTAAATCAGCAAATGGAATTTAAATTCAAAGGAAACTGTATCCATTGAGAGCATTTAAGGTAAAAACCTTTATCTGTAAATGTTTTCAAGACATATGATACTTTAAGTGTCTGTTCTTTAAAAAAAATAAAAAATTTTTTTTTTTTTTTAAAGCTTTTGCATATCTCAAGGGCAATGTACAGTGATCATAGGTTCTGCCATTTTTAAGTTCTCTACTGTAGTCTTCTTCAACAGTAGAGGGTTAAGGTATTTTAAATAAGCCCAAGCTCTATGCCATTCATTGCATTTTTAGAGTGAATGGCAAGCACATATAACCAGCTCAGTTCTAAAGAAGAGAAATATGAAATGAATTTCTAAATAATATGCAACAGTCTAGACTCCACAGGTCACGCGCGGGGAGACCGGGGCCAGGCAAAAATTGTCCATCAGTCAGACAAGCGGAACTGATTCTGATGCTAAATAATGGTTGAGATATTCAGTATTCTATATATGCGAAAGGCTTCAGTGAGCATTGGATGTTGGCAATACTCCTGCCTCACTAACTATTTAAACATTAAAATGAATGGCAACCAGGAGTGGTTAGATCCCCATGTGTAGGTGGTATGCAAATTAACTTTTTCGTTACCAGGCAGTTCCCATAATTCACTGTGTTATTTATTTTCAAGTGTCCCAGGGTGTGTTGCCTTTCTTTTGACTGTAAAATACTTTATTATTTGAAAGTCATTAAAACCCTATCCCTGTCAAATGTCCCAGATTCTGAAATGAAAAATTCATTGACTTTCAGACAGAAGTATGACAAGAAAGTATTGTTAACCCATTGGAATCCCAATGCTGCACATAAACTTTAAGCAAAATTTGAAAAAAATGTAAACAACTTTAGCTTCCTCTGAAGTTTATTGTGAGCTAAAACTAAAAAAAGCTTGTGTGTTCTTACAGCAATACAGAGCTTTGCGATTCATGCCCAATGCAAATTCTCTTGATAGGAAATAATGTAATGTAACATAATTTTATATTAAAAGGATATGCTTTTATGGGACATCATAAAATATTTGCATTTCTCAAAAATGGTAGTGCTTACATTTGTCTTTGAACACACCTCTTGAGAAATATTATCCTCAAAAACTTCAAAAATTGAAGGTCTTCACAAGTCCAGCTCTTTTTAAAGAGAGGGAGTAAATTGAATGCTTCTCTGTGATAATGATGGCAGATAATGTAATAGAGCAGCAGGAAATACTAGAAGAATGCTTAGTTGTATAGGGAGAGGTATTAGCAGTAGAAATAGGGAAGTGCTCATGCCATTGCACAGAACACTGGTGAGACCTCACTTGGAGTATTGTACACAGTACTGGAGACCGTATCTTCAGAAGGATATTGATACCTTAGAGAGGGTTCAGAGAAGGGCTACTAAACTGGTTCATGGATTGCGGGATAAAACTTACCAGGAAAGGTTAAAGGATCTTAACATGTATAGCTTGGAGGAAAGACGAGACAGGGGGGATATGATAGAAACATTTAAATACATAAAGGGAATCAACACAGTAATGGAGGAGACTATATTTAAAAGAAGAAAAACTACCACAACAAGAGGACAGTCTTAAATTAGAGGGACAAAGGTTTAAAAATAATATCAGGAAGTATTACTTTACTGAGAGGGTAGTGGATGCATGGAATGGCCTTCCAGCTGAAGTGGTAGAGGTTAACACAGGGACTAATGAAAGTATTTAGAAAATTGGGCAGACTAGATGGGCCGAATGGTTCTTTTCTGCCGTCACATTCTATGTTTCTATGTTTCTATGCTATGCATGTGCCATGGGCTCTGTGATAAGATTTGTATTGGACAAAAGTCACAAGGATCAACCTTTATCATAGGTGGAGCAGATGCTGCAATGAGACTATACCGGCAAGTTCTCAGTCTCACTGTTATAGGGCAGTAAAATAAGTTTCCTTTTAATTATTAGTTTTTAGCTTTTGAATTGTTTGATTGTGCTTAATGGTTCAGGTGGTACTAGAAGGACTAACACCTTTGCTACTCTTATAATAAACTGCCCTTACCACGATTTAAACATAACAAACATTAAAAAAAACATAAAAACTAACCATTTGAAAGAAACTTATTTCATTGGCCCATAAGATTGAGACTCACTCACTTTACAAATTATACTTCTCTTGTCTTAGCAACACTCTATATTTTAGAACAATAATCAAGAAACTGAAAGTGTCACGAAAAAAAAATAAACTGATAATAAAAAAATAATGGATGCTTGGAAATCTTGGAAAACTAAAATGCTCATTCAAAGTTTAATCTTCAAATTGCAGCACTTGGAAAAGTATCACACTGCTGGCAGAGTTTAACCAATCCAGATTATTTTATTCTGATCTATGTTTTGTTTTTGTTTTTCTTATCCTGCAAACTACCAAACTACTGTCCAGCAGAGGTTATTGGATATGTAGTTTATCTTCCAGCCTCACTTCCACTTATCAGAAAGGATGACTGGAACTGCTCAAGAAACTGAAAGCCGTTTATGCAAAGTTATATTCACGGTTTTAGAAATTGTGATAAGTGCAGTGATTTCCCGAGCCAACGACAACAAATACTAGCTTTGGCTCTTTGATGGCAATTGTTGGAAGTCAAAATTCCTTCTTTGACCAGACAGTCAGGGAGCAGGTTTATATCTTTCGAAAATCACTGCAGCTATAATCCACTGTTAGGTACAGAGGTTACAAGCTAGTCTGTATACACAATAAGCTTTAATATGGTGCTAAATCATTAAGATGCTTAGATTGGCTCTCTGAAATGGTTGGTAACTAGACTTATGTAGGGAAAAAAATTTTTTTTCTTTTGAAACATTTCAACAGATTGTTTTTTTTCTGAGCTAAACAATCTAAGAAGTAAACGATCTGTTGTCTGTTTGAAAGCCATGGGTTGTAACAAGGTTAAGATATAAAAGTGTCAATTTATTTAGAAATCTGCGTTTTTGTAAAATGAAAAAAGAGGACACACTCCTCACACAAAACATTTCAGCAAGCCAAAGTGCTTTATAGGTTTCACCCACTAATTTACAAACTATGGGGCCAACCACTATACAATTGTGATTTTCATAGCTCTTACCACTGTGGAACAAACAAATCTGGAAATCATCTTTAACTTGAGAAAAAAATGACTCAAGCTTAAAACTCTAAATTAAAAATCTAATTCATGGATGGTGCGAAGAGGTTAAGATGAATGTGGAGAGTTCCCCTATTTAAATATGTACAGGACCAGTACAACAGAATTCTGGTAACTTGTTCATTAATAGAACTCAACAGAGGTCATCCATTAAGACTCAAAGAAAAGAAGCTTCACCCACAGCATAAAAAAGGTTTGCATGTTTTTTGGGAAAAACAGAATATTCAAAGGTATAATGAAGTAAAATTGATTAAAGTAAAAATCTGACTTCCATTTTGGAGTCAAGTAAATATTTTTCCCTTTTCATGACAAAATCGGAAATTGTTTCAAATGGGGGTTTTCATCATCCTTTTGATTAAGAGCAAAAAAAAAAGAGGTGTGTGAAAAACTAAACTTGATTGAACTGAGTATTTTTCAGAAAATTGAGAAAAGTATTATTTTTACTATTTTGTATCTTTTTCAGGGTTATTCACTAAAACATCATGTATTGAATTTGAATCTGAACGGCATTATTTTGGCTAAATTAACTTATTTGTAAAAATGTGAAAATTCCAATTCTTGTAAAAATTCTAACTAATTCGGACTCTAAGAAGCTTGTACTTTTATGCCTGTTGGTGAATGTGAACCTTTTTCTTCAAAATGTAATAAAAGAAACTAGAGAGGTCCTTTACTTACCACTCTTTATTATAATTTTGGCTTTGAATTGATGCCAGCATGCAACTATTATTGCATGCAAGTGTAACCCCACTGTTTTGTCACGAATACCTAAAATTCTACTAGTTTGCAGTTGCAATCTAATCTCCATCCACAGTATTGTTTTACATTCACCATATCTATTAAGCAAAATGTGCAAATATATTTTCACATTAATATATTTTTTTGCAAACATAATTCAAATTTCATATGTATTCATTTTCAATACTAAGTATTATGCTGTGGATTCATGGGTCATGTTGTTATAATATTTCCTGTGGTTTACATAAGACTTTGAAAACACGTTTAGAGTGACTGCAATCATTTTACAAAACAGAGTTGGCTTTACTGACAGGTTAAGTCACTAACTACCAGATGTTGTCTAAATGGACAAAATCCAGTTAAGATTGGTGAATTATGACCATAATGGCAAAGCTAATTCTGGACAGGATTTGGCCAACCCTGAATCTGCATCAATCGGCTAGATGCATTCGGTGGCAGGTTTAAAATAAATGCATTTTGCATCTTTTCCCTTTACAAAGTATAGGTTCCAGAATATTTACCAAGCACCATTTTAAATACAATCTGGATCGAATGCATCCAGTAGGATGCACAAATCATTTTTACTGCATTTTGCAACGTAACAATAATTCAAAGTATTATTATTACACTGAAAGTGCTAAAATAGTTAAATAAACTCCCGCTGACATGTAGTGGCTGCAGGGACAGGTTTACATGTCAGATGCCTGTAGGCACACAATTCTAAGATGCTCCCTGCTTCCTAACACAAAAAAGCAGACAAGGGGAGTATAATAAATTTAATAAATTTATTAACTGGACTTTGAAATCCTAAAAAAATATTCAGATTTGGCAACTTCATATGTATAAATGAATGTATGTGCATATTTATAGGATGATTGAAGTGGTTAGGGTAAAGGGGGGGGTAAGGTTAGAGAAGGGTTAATGTCAGAGTTGTGTAGTGTTAAGGAGATTAATAGCTTAAGAGGGGTTGAAGATATAGTAGAAGGGCTGTTTAAAATAACTGAGTTTAGTGCTAGAGTTTGGTTAAAGTTAGTATTGGGGTACATCTGATGTTTAGTTTTTAAAAGGAGTTGAAAATTTAAGATTAGGGTAAAGGGTTTATTTTCAGTTTTAGGCTTTAAGTGCTGGAGTTTGAAGAGTTATTTTCAAATTACTCAACCTTCTATGTCTTCTGTAGACCAGTCAGATTTATGATAATAGAGTTGTTATACAGCGTGCATCACTAAGAGTGTCAGATGCTCCTCCTGTTAGGCTTCCCTTTGAGCAGGGCCGTCTTTAACGCGGGGCAAACGGGGCAGCTGCCCCGGGCCCAATTACTCCTCGGGGCCCAAGGCAGCTACCCCGTGGGCCCCGCTGCCCTAAAAAAAAGAAGAGAAGAAGGACCTGCACGGGAGGGAGGAGGAGGCAGTGAGGATGGGGGCTCCTTACTCACATCATCCTCAGGCAGCACGCTGGATCCCAGGGATGCCACCCTCCAGCAAAAGGTAGAAAACTGGAGGGTGGGCTTAAAATGTAAATGTTACATGTACGTCAGTTTGTCTGTCCATGTATCTGTGTGTCAGTATGTCTGTGTGTGTGTGTATGTCAGTATGTCTGACAGTGCATGTATCTGTGTGTGTGTCAGTAGGTCTGTGTGTGTCAGTATGTCTGTGTATGTCAGTATGTCTGACAGTGTATGTATCTGTGTGAGTCAGTATGTCTGTCAGTGTATGTGCCCGTGTGTGTGTCAGTATGCCTATTAGTGTGTATGTGTGTGTGTCAGCATGTCTGTCAGTGTATGTATCTGTGTGTCAGTATGTCTATCAGTGTATGTGTCTGTCAGTATGTCTGCCAGTGTATGTGTCTGTCAGTATGTCTGCCAGTGTATGTGCCTGTGTGTCAGTATGTCTCTCAGTGTATGTGCCTGTGTGTCAGTATGTCTATCAGTGTATGTGTCTGTCAGTATGTCTGCCAGTGTATGTGCCTGTGTGTCAGTATGTCTCTCAGTGTATGTGTCTGTGTGTGTCAGTATGTCTACCAGTGTATGTGCCTGTGTGTCAGTATGTTTTCCAGTGTGTGTGTGTGTCAGGCATACTGACACAGGCACACCGATAGACATACTGACACAGGCACACTGATAGACATACTGACACACACAGGCACATACAATGACAAAAATACTGACACACAGATACATACACTGACAGACATTCTGACACACACACATAGGCACATACACTGATAGACATACTAACACACACACGCACATATAGAGACATACTGACACACACACAGCCACATACGCTGATAGAGATACTGTGTGTGTTAGTATGTCTGTAAATGTGCCTGTGTGTGTGTGTCAGTATGTTTATCAGTGTTTGTGCCTATGTGTGTGTGTCAGTATATGTATCTGTGTGTCAGTATGTTTTTCATCGTATGTGCCTGTGTGACAGTTTGTGTCAGTGTGTGTGTCAGTATGTCTATCATTGTATGTATTTATGTGTGTCAGTATGTCTCAGTTGATATGTCTGTGTATCTGTATGTGTCTGTGTGTTTATCTCTGTGCATATCTGTATGTAGTCAGTGTGTGTATCTGCTTGTGTGTCAGTGTGTTTACCTGTCTCTGAGCACCAACAATAAATACAAATACATCCCTCCATTCAAACTTCAACATTACATACAAACACACTCCTGCATTGAAAGTCAACACTTCATACAAACACACCTCTGTGTTAAACACCAAAATTATATATAAACAAACCCCTACATTCAAAAAGCAGCACTACGCTTAAATGTACACTTGCATTCAAACTCTAACACCACATACAAACACATTCACACAAACATACTCCATACAAAAACATGCTTACATTCAAACACACACAGTGCTAAATACAACCCTGCAAGCATGGGAAATTGGTAGAGCCCCAGCTGTCAATGCATTGTTGGAGTTGCACAACAGATAGTGTTCTACCTTTTTTCCAACCTTGCAATTGGGGGTCCAAATGAAATTCTTGCACCAGGGCTCTTTCTACTTTAGTTCGCCCACTGCGTTGGGGTGGAGGCGTGATTGCATGCCAGGGAGTGGGTCCAGGGGGCCCAAGCAAATGCTTGCCCAGGGCCCAATCAATATTAAAGATGGCCCTGCCTGTGAGAGTCTATTAGTGGGCAGATGGGAAGTGAATCCTCCCACTTCCCATTCAGCCTTCAAGCATAGACACTGGTGGAGTTGGGACAGCACTGAGTCTTTAACACCCTCTATAACTGATTCTGCAGACCTGCAGATTGGACTACAGAGATCACATCCTATAGACGGGTGCCTACTTTATCCTATGAGATATTTGGTCCTGGGTAACTGGACAGATCACATTTTAAAAAGTGTTAAATTTTTTTAGAAAAAGCCTATGGGGGTCAATATGATTCTCTTATTATTGTAAAGGAGGTTTCCAACCTCCTTATGCTCATACGTGCTATGCAGTGACTGAACAGCCATGGCTAGCATCCGCTTTCAGCTACCTATTCACTAGAAAAGCCCCATCTTATGGGCATGGTGCCTGTAAAATAGCACAAGTGACCTGCCCTCTCCTCCCTCTCCATTGGGTATTGGATGGGGGATCTTATATAATTAAAACCAACCAATCAGTGCGCTCTACTGAGATTTCAAAGCATGGGAAAGCTTTCATACCTCAATGGGCTCACATGAATTATGCCTTTTATAATAAAAAAAAAAAAAAAACAAGAGGATAATGCACACACTAAAACAGGGGGAATACTTCCTGGAGGGTGCTCCAGAAAGGGAGGGCCAATCTCTGGAGACATCAAATGGAAGAAAATAAATATCCAGGCACACGTGAAGTTTCTTCTAAAAGGCAGTCTTTTTATTTGTAAAAAGAAAGTGGAGACAATGTTTCGGGTCCTCTCTGAGCCTTTCTCAAGTCTGATAAAGACTTGATAAAGGCTCAGAGAGCAGCCAAAATGTTGTCTCCACTTTCTTGTTCCAAAAAAAAAAGACTGCTTTTTAGAACAGACTTTCTGGTTCCGCACTCGCCAAATAACCCAGGTGCTCTGAAGCCAAAGCTGGACAGGCCTCCCTTCCAAGATATGCAGAATAAATAAATTCAGGCATTCCAGGATAACAAAAATAGCAGTTTTATTTGGGCAAAAACAGCAACGTTTCGACTGTACCGGGTCTTTATCAAGCTAACTTTGCTGTTTTGCCCCAATAAAGCTGCTATTTTTGTTATCCCAGAGTGCCTGAACTGTTATTTATTCTTCTTTTTAGTATAAACCTCAGGTGTGTCTGCATATTTCTTTTCTTCCATATTTTTTAAATTAACAACTCCCATTTGCTGGTCCCCCACTGGATTTTTACATGGAATGGAGCATTTGTATAGTCACTAGTTTATACTTACAGTGAGCAGTCAGTGGCTTAGATGATATGCCTCCACCCACCACAGTGGTAGTAGTAATATAGGTGTAATATTGACCCCAATAGTTTTTTTTTTTATTATTATTTATTTTACACTTTTTATGTTGCAAATGCTGGCCAGCCACCACATGACGAATCCTCACCAGCAGGCAAATATTTCAGATTTTCTACTTTTGTACCTGGATTCACAAGAAAGGTAGTAGGGAGGAGTAGGGTGACTATAGGCCAGTAAGCCTTACTTCACTAGTGGGGAGAGTAATGGAAACCATGTTAAAGGTTAGGATTGTTGAACATATAAAATCACATGGATTTCAAGATTAGAGACAACATGGGTTTACTTCAGGGAGATCATGCCAAACTAATCTTATTGATTTTTTTGATTGGGTAACTAAAACAATAGATCAGGGTGGTGCAGTAGACATTGCTTACCTAGATTTCAGTAAGGCTTTTGACACTGTTGCACATAGAAGGCTTATCAATAAACTGCAATCTTTAAGTTTGGATTCCAATATTGTTGAATGAGTAAGGCAGTGGCTTAGTGACAGGCAACAGAGGGTTGTAGTCAATTGAGTATATTCGAAGCTTGGGCTTGTCATCAGTGGGGTACTTCGACCCATTCTCTTTAATATTTTTATTAGTGATATTGAAGAAGGTCTTGATGGTAAGGCATGTCTTTTTGCTGATGATACTAAGATATGTAACAGGGTTGATGTTCCAGGAGGGATAAGCCAAATGGCAAATGATTTAGGTAAACTAGAAAAATGGTCAGAGTTGTGGCAACTGATATTTAATGTGGATAAGTGCAAGATAATGCATCTTGGATGTAAAACCCCAAGGAGTACAGAATATTTGATAGAGTCCTAACCTCAACATCTAAGGAAAGGGATTTAGGGGTACCGTATATACTCGAGTATAAGCCGAGTTTTTCAGCACATTTTTTGTGCTGAAAAACCCCAACTCGGCTTATACTCGAGTCAGTCTGTATTATGGCAATTTACATTGCCATAATACAGACTGGGGGCTGGCAGAGCTGTTACTTACCTCTCCTGCAGCTCCTGTCAGCTCCCTCCTCCTCCGCGCCGGTCCGTGCAGCACCTCAGTCAGCTCCCAGTGTAAGTCTCGCGAGAACCGCGGGGTCATAGTGCGGCTCTCGCGAGACTTACAGTGTGAGCTGACAGAGGTGCTGCACGGACCGGCGCGGAGGAGGAGAGAGCTGACAGGAGCTGCAGGAGAGGTAAGTAACAGCTCTGCCAGCCCCACTCCTCCCCCCACTGAACTGCCACTGCCATTGGACCACCAGGGAAGGAGAGCCCCCCTCCCTGCCATGTATCAAGCAGGGAGGGGGGACGAAAAATAAATAAATTAAAAATATATAAATAATAATAATAATAATTTAAAAAAATTATATAACAAAAAAATTTAAATAATATTAATTAATAATATATAAATAATAATAATAATAAAAAAATTATATAACAAAAAATTTAAATAATAATATATAAATAATAATAATAATAAAAAAAAATAATATAACAAAAAAAATTAAAATATATATTTTTTTTTTTTATAAAAATGCCCACCCCCCCCACCAAGGCTCTGCCACACAAGCACACACTGCATCACACACACACACACTGCACTCATACACACACACTGCACTCATAAACACACTGCATTCATACACACACACTGCACTCATACACACACTGCATTTATGCACACACACTGCATCACACACACACACTGCACTCATATACACACACTGCATTTATGCACACACACTGCACTCATACACACACTGCATTCATACACACACTGCATTCATACACAAACACTGCACTCATACACACACTGCATTCATACACACACTGCATTCATACACACACACTGCATTCATCATATACACACACTGTAAATAAATATTCAATTAATATAATTTTTTTAGGATCTAATTTTATTTAGAAATTTACCAGTAGCTGCTGCATTTCCCATCCTAGTCTTATACTCGAGTCAATACGTTTTCCCAGTTTTTGGGGGTAAAATTAGGGGCCTCGGCTTATATTCGGGTCGGCTTATACTCGAGTATATACGGTAATTATTTCTGATGACTTAAAGGTAGGCAGACTATGTAAATGAGCAGCAGGAAATGCTAGCAGAATGCTTGGTTGTACAGGGAGAGGTATTAGCAGTAGAAATAGTGAAGTGCTCATGCCATTGTACAGAACATTGGTGAGACCTCACTTGGAGTATTGTACGCAGTACTGAAAACCATATCTTCAGAAGGATATTGATACTTTGGAGAGAGTTCAGAGATGGGCTACTAAACTGGTTCATGGATTGCAGGACAAAACTTACCAGGAAAAGGTTAAAGGATCTTAACATGTATAGCTTGGAGGAAAGACGAGACAGGGGGGATATGATAGAAACATTTAAAGAACCACTATAGTGCCAGGAAAACAAACTCGTTTTCCTGGCACTATAGTGCCCAGAAAACAAACTCGTTTTCCTGGCACTATAGTGCCCTGAGGGTGCCCCCACCCTCAGGGTCCCACTCCTGCCGGGCTGAAGGGGGAGGAAGGGGGCTCCCTCGGCGCTGGGGACTCCTCCCTCTTCTGATGTCATCGGCTGAATGCGCATGCGCGGCAAGAGCATTCTCAATGTTTTCCTATGGATGCTGGTGTTTTCTCATTGTGAAAATTACAGTGAGAAGCACGGAAGCGCCTCTAGCAGCTGTCAATGAGACAGCCACTAGAGGCTGGATTAACCCTAAAGTAAACATAGCAGTTTCTCTGAAACTGCTATGTTTACAGCAGGCAGGGTTAATCCTAGATGGACCTGGCACCCAGACCACTTCATTGAGCTGAAGTGGTGTGGGTGCCTATAGTGGTCCTTTAAATACATAAAGGGAATCAACACAGTAAAGGAGGAGACCATATTTAAAAGAAGAAAAACTACCACAACAAGAGGACATACTCTTAAATTAGAGGGGCAAAAGGTTTAAAAATAATATCAGGAAGTATTACTTTACTGATAGGGTAGTGGATGCATGGAATAGCCTTCCAGCTGAAGTGGTAGAGGTTAACACAGTAAAGGAGTTTAAGCATGCATGGGATAGGCATAAGGCTATCCTAACTATAAGATAAGACTAGGGACTAATGAAAGTATTTAGAAAATTGGTCACACTAGATGGGCCGAATGGTTCTTATCTGCCGTCACATTCTACGTTTCTACGTTTCTATGGATTTTAACAATTTAAGTCCGGATTTTAGCTCTCTGGCAGGGATACGTCTGGTTGCAAGCTGGACCAAATTCAGGCTCATTCAGCGCCTCCTCTGCAAACATTGTTAAATATTATGAACAATATCCGGATTTGGCACTCTGAATAGCTCCATACAGAACCGGATGGTTTTGCACCATTCAGTACAGGGCTATTTGAACTTTAGTGAATAGCCCTGTGAATGTTTATCCATGCCATTTTGGTCCTATACTGAACTCCAGCACTTCCCTGGATTCTATAGAATTATACATTATGCAAGTAAAAGGAATGTTTGCTATAACACATAATGCATTTATATAAATGGTGCCCTAGTGCATTGCAGGCAACCCTTTCATGGCAGCTGTTATAACAAAGCTGATTTATTAGTGCAACTTGAGAGTCTCATGTTACGGACATAAAAGAGTGCAGAAGTTCCGGGAGTGTGCAGAATGACTCTCTCTGTATTTAAAGTTGCAGTTCCATTTACCAAGCAGACACACTGTATTTTTCCATTTTTGCACTGACTGAATTAGCATCATTCTTTATTCCTCTGTGTGTTCGTGGGCTTCCTTGTTTTATTTATTTATTTTAGGTGACCAAGGAATGACGTTGCTCAATACCTTATCTGCTCATGTGCAATATCAAGTCTCACAGCTCCATTGCTACTTTTAGATAGATTTTCAAAGCATTGTGACAAAAAAAATGAAACTAAAATTAAGCTGTAAATTGTTAGGGAATTCAAAGTTAATTTAAAATATTGGGTCAAATAGCTGAATTGGAAAGATTCTCCAAGTCAGATATGTATTAATTAAAATTCACATGGCATGTAATAATGAGTTTTGCTCACAAGGGTAAATCTAAAAGCCTTTATCTTCCTATCCCTATTGGGTATGCCAATGTGATGAACTCTGATCCATTGTATGATTTATAAACAGTGTTGCATATGTGAAATGCAAATGGAAAAAGATTATGTAGAAAGGAAAAAACGATTACGAAGTTACACACTTGCAATTACAATCCCTGCAGCATATGAACATGAAGGAATTGCTTTTGTGTTACCAAACCAATCATTGTAGTCCGTGTACATTTTGTCTGCTGTCGATGCAATAAAACAAACCGAGAATAAAACAATATACAGAAAATGGCCCTAAACATTTTGTCGGTCTCTGAAGGGGCATCCTAGGGAGCTCCTATGAGTGTCCCTCATTATGCAATGATTTATGCTTTTGTCGAACTCCCACAAGAAATGCAACTCCTGTGCAAGTATAGGAGGAATATATATATATATATATATATATATATAAATATATTAAAGTAAATTATCTGTGCTAAATGGAGAAGTACTTTAGAACTTCATAATCATGATGATCTAAGATGAATAAAATATTGCTATATATCCTAACGTGTGAGTTGTCATTATTTCTGTTTTCCAATACAAAGTGTTTTTAGTGATAAAGCTGTAATGGCTGTAAACAGGGGTGTACCTAGAGCATTTGGCACTCGGGGCGGGTCCTATTTTTGGCACCCTCCCCTTTCCCCCCCCCTCAACTTTAAATATAAAAACAACTAAAAAATGTTTTAATGTATTTAGCACTAAGCAGTGTTTGTGTTTTTGAATGTATGCATGTTTTTGTATGGAGTATATGTGAGTGAATGTAGCGGTGTGTTTGTATGTAGTGTTGGCGTTTGAATGCAAGCATGCATTTGTGTGTTGTGTGGTATTTGAATGCAGTGGTACGGTTATATATAATGGTGGGGTTTGTATGTAGTGTTGACGTTGAAATGCAAGAGTGTATTTGTGTGTAGTGTTGGCGATATTTTTAGATGTCTGCACATATACACATACACGGACATACACACACAAACACAGTCACACACAGATACACATTGACACACATGCAGATATCGTGGCGACTCTAGGAACAATATATATGGGGGGGCACATAAGATACCACAGTCAAAACAGGAGGAAGAGGTGGAGCAGTAAAACTTCTAATATGCCGCCATTGGCTGTCTGATGCTAGCATGCTGTGTTCTGCATGCTGGCATCTGACTACACATTTGCATATAATTCACATTAGCCACCCAGATTTCTTGTTGTGGGCTGGCTGACACCTCTTAATTTCAATCTTTGTTTAGCAGATAACTCCTCTATTTCCTATCCTTTTTGGGATTGCCATATTTAAGGACACCAAATAAGGTGCTATCTGCTAAACAGCACCCTCATTTGGTATCTTTAAGTATGGAAATCTCACATACGCGCACCAATTCAGGGAATGATCTACTAAACAGCTAAAGGATAAAAAAAGCCCTTTTCTTATTTTCAGTTGTTTAGTAGATAAATCCCTTATTTGTTATCCTTATGTGGGATTGCAATATTTGAGGACAGGAAATAAAGGAGCTATCTACAAACACATACGCAGAGATACACACAATCACACACATAATCACAGATATACACAAGCACAATCACTGACCCACACACATACAATCACAGACACACACAAACATACACACATTTAATAATTAAGAGGTCCACCCAGCCTCCCTACCTTGCTTTAGAAGGGCTGGAGTGGATCCTCAGTCCCTGGTGGTCAGTGGTTGCTGCTGGGATCTCTGTGCTCTTTCTGCACAGGTCCATCGCACGCCCTCTAATGACGCAGAGGCCCGCGATGACATCATATCCTGGCTGCCGGCTCACTGCAGGACGAAGACCGTCAGACACAGTCAGATGCACACAGTCCCACACACAGTCACTCACACACAGTTACAGGCAGACAGTCAAATACGCAGGCAATCAAACAGGCAGACAGTCACACACACACACACAATCACAGACAGTCACACATACACACAACACAGTCACACACACACAACACAGTCACACACACACAATCACAGGCAGACAGTCACACACACAGTCACAGAGTCACTCACACACACACACACACACCCACAATCACAGGCAGAAAGTCATACACACACAGAGTAACACAGACAATCACAGGCAGACAGTCACACACACACAGTGACACACACAATCACAGGCAGACAGTCATACATACACATAACACAATTCACAGACAGTCACACACACACACACAATCAGTCAGACAGTCACACACACACACACAATCAGACAGTCACACACACAGAGTCACACAGACAATCACAGGTAGACAATCACACAATCACAGGTAGACAATCACAGGCAGTCACACACACACACAAGAAGACAATCACACACACAGTCAAAGACAGTCACAATCACAGTTACACACACACAGCACACACTCTCTCACTTACAGTCAGCTTGGGCTGGAGGAGGAGGGGATTCAGTCTCTCCTGTGCTGTAGTTGGGGAAGCAGGGACTCCTTCCTGCTTCCCCTCTGTGTGCAGCAGTATGAGGCTGCATTTAGCTCCGCCCCCACATCCGGATTGACTCCGCCCCCACGGCAGATCTGGCTCCGCCCCCCCTTAGTACGCCACTGGCTGTACACCTCTTAATTTAGGTTTGTCAAATTTCCAACCTCAAAATAAGAATTCCCTATTTTTGCATGTTTTTGAATTTTATTTTATTTTTTTACTTTGGTGTTCTGCCATCTAAAACTGTTTGGTATAACAGCTAGTATTAGTGACAGAGGGTCAAAACCTGGAAACATACTTGGGTTTTAAGTCACCTATTCACTTTTTTTTTAACACAGATAAACTGGGGTTCTCTTCCTTATGACTTTACACTATACTAAATTACACAGCACAAGTAATGAAGTGGCAACCCTGGCCATGTAAATTTAATGTTGAGGTACGATCAACATCTAATATTTTATTTGTCAGAGTGACTAAGATCCAGCATGGTGCTAGAGAGGTTAGACACTCCAGGACTGTCCTTTATAAGAGTATGCCCATTATTTGTAGCATTGAGGTCTGGCACATTTTGACATTACATTTAGGGGCTGAGCCAATCAGTAGGAGAATGATAGAGAGAAGCAATTATGGGATACACTATATCTATTTATTTAATTAAATTATGCTATTTTTCCCATATGGATTTATACATAGTAGAAAATGCCATATTATATTTGTGTAGGTAAACATTTTTAAACACCCATACTTCTATTATCTAAGAAACTTTGATGTAGTGCTATTTAAGTGTCCCCTAGAGTGGGAAATGTAGCATTAAATATAGAATTCAATGAATGTCTGAATGCAGAATTTCAGGCTATCAATGGGTTAAGAGGAGATCTGTTCTGAGCTCACTGTGCCCATAACAAAATATTTGCCTTAAACCTGAATATCATTTTACTGCTCTTAGCTAAGTTCAAAGGCAATTATACCTCCGAGTCTGTTTTGTATCAATCACATTCCGTGTTGTACTCTTGGTGCCTTGTGACAGATGCATGGCATGTTGTGTTTTTGGTACATACACAGAATGAAAGGATTAAATCATAAATTGTTTAAGCACAGGATTAAAATGCAGAATAAAACAATATACTGATATATTATTGACCCTGCCCATATGCACACAGCACTGTGTATCAGTGTTTCTCAGCTGTGCAGAAACTGAATAAATCTACTTTCTTTTTCTGTAAATATTTAGCTTTATAAAGTGTGCTTACTACTAAAATATATTTCAATGGAAATTGGAAAAGTTTTTAAAATGCTAAATTACATTTAAAATCTCAGCTTATCTGTTTGTATATTTATAACATAACATTCTAGCAATGTTTACTTTTACTATAGGGATATTTCTTTATATCAATTGTGAGGCTTCATAATTGGGTCACTACATGGAAATGATATTGGCAAGATATTGACAGTTTAAAAAAACCTGTGCCAAAATTTGCCAAAAATTAGACATAATTTTCTGCAAATTTTGCACAATTTTTTTCATGTGTTCTTCTTTTGTTCCCAAACCATCATTATTTAATATAGTAATTGTTTTTAGCAATGTGTTTATCACATTCCACTCTTTCTAACAGAAAAGTGTTCTGTTTCACCACTCTTGTTTCCACCACTTGGAAGCAAGAGTGGTGTTTCTGATATAAGTTAAGTTTGCAAAATCTGTTGGAATTTACAGTGAAAAAAAAATCACAACTTTTTAGATCACATTTAAAACACTTTAAAAAATACCCCCACATTGTGTTTTTTTTATGTTAGTGCACTGTTAAAAATCACGAACAAGGGGGCGTGTCCTGCAACTCCATGGGAACGGTCGCACACTTCGAGAGCTCCCGACCCTCCGATAAAAAAGAAATCTAAACATGACCGCAAAAGTCAAAAGCCAGCCTCATGGGCAACAAAAAGAAGTCCTTAGCACCCCAAGACAGCCTAGAACCAGGATCAAGCAAAAGATCGAGTGAACTGGACCACTGTTTTCGGTAAAAAGTGAGGGCCCTTACGTCCGACATAGACGGCAACATGGCGGTGCCGTCCAACGCTTCTGACTCCGTGACAGAGCCCAGCACTCTCAGAGCAATCTACAACCTCCAAAGACTTGGATATTCGAGAGCTGCTGCAAAATCTTCCTTCCAGGTCAGACATGGCCTCCATGTTGGGCCAACTGGAGGCTCTATGCAAGACCAGAAGTCCATCCTGGCAAAAGATGTCCGACATAGTTACATACATAGTTTCATAGCTGAAAAGAGACTTGTGTCCATCAAGTTCAGCCTTCCTCACATTTGGTTTTTGCTGTTGATCCAAAAGAAGGCAAAAAAAACAAAAAAAAAACTGTTTGAAGCACTTCCAATTTTGCAACAAGCTAGGAAAAAAAATTCCTTCTTGACCCCAGAATGGCAGTCAGATTTATCCTTGGATCAAGCAGTTATTACCCTACATTGAAAGATTATATCCTTGAATAGTCTGTTTTTGCAAGTATGCATCTAGTAGCTGTTTGAACATCTGTATGGACTCTGATAAAACCACTTCTTCAGGCAGAGAATTCCACATCCTTATTGTTCTTACAGTAAAAAACCCTTTCCTTTGCCTAAGACAAAATCTTCTTTCTTCCAGTTTAAACGCATGACCTCGTGTCCTATGTAAAGTTCGGTTTGGGAATAGATTTCCACACAATGGTTTGTTTTAGCCCCGAATATATTTGTATAAATTTATCATATTCCCTCTCAGGCGACGTTTTTCTAAACTAAATAGATTTACATTTGTTAACCTTTCTTCATAGCTGATATTTTCCATTCCTTTTATTAATTTTGTAGCCCGCCTCTGCACTTTTTCTAGTGCCATAATATCCTTCTTTAGAACAGGTGCCCAAAATTGCACAGCATATTCAATATGTGGTCTTACCAGTGATTTATAAAGAGGCAAAATAATATTCTCATCCAGAGAATGAATGTCCTTTTTCATGCATGACAATACCATACTGGCCTTAGCCACTGCTGATTGGCATTGCACATTGTTGCATAGTTTGTTGTCTATAACAATTCCCAAGTCCTTTTCATGTGGTGTTATCCCTAATTGCTTCCATTAAGGGTATACGTTGCTTGTGTATTCTTTACGCCGAAGTGCATAACTGCATTTTTCAAAATTAAATTTCATCTTCCATTTGCATGCCAAGTCCCCCAGTCTACCTAAATCCCTCTGCAGCAAAGTAATATCTTGCTCACATTGGATCACTTTACAGAGTTTTGTATCATCTGCAAACACTGAAACATGACTTTCAATGCTTTTTTCAATATCATTTATAAACATGTTATATAGAAGGGGTCCCAGAACAGAACCCTGAGGGACACTACTTGCCAACTCTGTCCAGCTTGAAAATTTACTATTAATAACAACTCTTTGTACTTAAGCCAATGTTCAACCCAAGAACAAGCATTTTCATCTATACCGATTTGCTCTAGTTTGAACACTAATCTATTGTGTGGCTGTATCAAATACCTTTGCAAAATCCAAATAGATCACATCCACTGCAACACCCTGATCTATACTTCTACTTACTTCTTCGTAGAACGCAATCAAGTTAGTTTGACATGACCTGTGCTTCATAAATCCGTGCTTATTTTTGCTGAAAACCATGTTCTTCTCAAGGAATTCTTGAAAATTATCCCTTAATAACCTTTCAAATATTTTCTCAGCCACAGAAGTTAAGCTCACAGGTCTATAATTTCCAAGCAAGGATTTTGAACCCTTTTTGAATATAGGAACCACATCTGCCTTCCTCCAATCCTCCGGAACACTTCCTGAAAGAAAAGACATAGTGGACAAAGAGTGGGAGAGTTGGAGGCAAAAATTGAACTGCAATTACAACCATGAAGGCTGTTGAGACCAGGCAATCCAACTTAGAAAGCATATTCACTCATATGGCCAGAAATATGAAAGACATTGAAAACCGAAGTAGGCGCAATAATTTGCGCATTAGAGGCCTACCTGAATCGCAGGAAACACAAGAAGACCTGCCGGCCATGCTCCAAATATTATTCAATGATAATGATAAAAGGCCCCCAGACGCCTCAGGGCTTCTGGACAGAGCACACAGGGCCCTGAGACCGAAGGGGCTACCACAAGACTCACCCAGAGATATAATTTGCCAAGTTCACTATTCACTAAGAAATTTTGCTACTCTCTAAATACTCTCCTGCATTACAGAAGGACAACATCGGAATCCAGTTTTTTCTGGACCTGGCTTGGACTACGCTGCAGGGTCGTAAGGCTCTACGCCCGATCACCATGTCCCTCCAGGAACGGAGCGTCAAGTACCGAAGGGGATAACCCTTTTCACTGTCAGTGCTTTGGGATGGCACAATATATTCAATCAGAACGGTGGTGGACTCCCCCGGACTTTATGCAGAGTCTTATGCAGAGTCTCAATCTACCCCAGGTGGACATTCCATACTGGTACATGGACTCATCTCTGGCACTTGCTAAAGCACTGCCTCAGCGGACCAGGTGGAAACCAACTGTGGGGAAGAAAAGACCCACTTCCAAGCAAGCATCACAGCATCCTAGCACAAGGGCTAGATAGGACTTCTCACTATCCTGAAACATTCAAACAGGTCGTATGCACCCTGCCACCCATGTGGCTTTTGTTATCCATCTGGATGTCCCCGATAGGGGGGCAAGCACTCCAGTAACTGCCCCAACTGCTAGGTTGTCACATCCACCATATCAATACTACAGATAATATCACATTTATTGCCTTACAATTGTATAGGTTCCATGCACATATATATACTTTGGTTGTGGTTACCAATTGCTCCCGGTCTTCTCCTCTCGTTTTTATTTTGCTATAACAGTTCTGATATGGCACCTTGCCTGGGAGGCCCCAACCGCTGTGGGCCAGTGTGGCAGGAAACCTATTTCCATATCAGTACGGAACTGGCTCTCTGTATGATCTAGGCTGACCTTATTCATAACCGTATAGTTTTCAATGCCCATGCCTTACCTGAATTCACCCACCCAAAACAATTTACATTCATATATCCTAGCTATTTGTGTCAAGATTGTATTTACCTTACTTACATATGTTTTCCTTGTGTATCTCTTGAATGACATGCACTGATTGAATTATATACTATTACTTGATTATCTATTGTCTGATTTTTGCTAATAAAAAGAAATTGAATTAAAAAAAATCATAAACAAATAATTAGCTTTTTGCATGTTTACAGGTCATTTGCCACAAATACTATATTTTGTAATGCTCTATTTTCCTTGTATTTGTATATCTAATTATATTTTGCACTGTCTGTAACCTCTCACCTGGTTATAACTATTTTGTGAAGTTCTTTAGATAAGTGATATATAAACACGCATACAAATAATCACTTGTGCAAGATGTTCTTTTGTTTAAACATTCTGATTTTTGTGACTTGTTTGATCTAAAGGATTGCTCAGTGTAGACTCCTCGCATACATCACCTTATCTCCAGATGTTAGACTATTTCAAAAAACTGCTAATTACAACTCTGAGCTATTATTTTCTCTGCTGAAAATATACATACTGATGCAAAATAAAGAGAAAAAACCCAACAATGTGTTATTTGGTGTCAAAAGTCCCAATACATTAAGGTAACTAAGTATAATGCATCAATAAATCGTCTTTTACTACAAATGCTTGAGTCAATGGTGTTTCTGCCAAAATCTCTTTGAATATTAAAGCAAAACCTTGTATTAAATAGCTTCCTGTTTGTATCACATCACCTTCTATAAACCTTAGAGCTGTTTTCTAATGAGCAGCAAAGATCTCCCCTGGTGCCTGTACAATTTGGATTCTAGGCGCCATATAAATGGGAGGGCATTTCTAATTGCCGATTGGCTTGTTGCCCCCTCTCTTTAATTATATTATTGCATTACCTTTATTTTACCAAGTTAAAATATCCACAAAATATCTCTGGGCAACTAAATATAAACTTTTCATCCTTTACATCACATTTCTAAGATCCATAACGGTTATAGTGATTTAACTCACACTCACTTTGTTATACATAAAAATTCTTCTATACTTTTTATAGGTGTCCACTTTCAAAAGGAGAGAAGGGGTGGAAGGCTTTAATCAAAATATGAACATTCCGCAAAATAAAACACAGGAAACACATTTTCAGAGTGAGAGAACAAAAAGATGGTTTAATATAAGATGTTGTTTTAGATGCTGGAAAGAAGCAACCACAAGGTAGAGAAGAATTAAAAAGTCTGCAAATTAATACAGAGGTTTAAAGGGATACTATAGCATTATGAATAAATATCTGAATACCTAACACTACAGTTTCCCTGTACCTACTTGTTGGCTGGTCTCCCTGTGTGCATTACAATTAAAAAGATATACTATTTTTTTTTCTTGTACCTGGGCTCACCTTTTTGCCTCCCGCGATGAGGGAGGTCAATGCTCCAGTGCTCCTTACAGAGAGCAGTGTCACAGAAGCATCTCTAGTGGCTATCATTTTGAAGGCCACTAGAGGTGGACTTAACACTACAATGTAAATATTGCATTTTCTAAAAAGCCTGCACTGTTTTAGATGAAGTGGTCTCGGTGAGATGAAGTGGTCTCGGTGACTACAGTGTTCCTTTAAGATGTAGATATTTTGGTTCACTGAGTAGATAGACAAATCTAACACGTTGAAGTGTATGAGATTTTCTGTGGATTAAATTAAAGATCTCCTGGATATCATACCTTGATGCTACTTTTAGAGATGTCACCGTTTCAATCCTACATTATGACCTTTAACATTGATTGCTTTATCGATTGCTACAAATCTCCTCCAGTTAGAAATCTCCAACCAATTAATGTATTAAAATCAAAAGGTTTAGTGATACAAAACAATGCAATAATTCAAAGTAATAATTATAAAAAAAGTTTTGATTGCAAATGGTCAATAATAGGAGCATATTAATATATTAACTTTTTTTAATGTAAGGGCCAATTTCATACTAAATCATCCAAATTTGTATGCACCCATTGTACAGCGCTACGGAATCTGATGGCGCTATATAAATAATAAAATAATAATATGTCTTTCCGTTTATTACATATGTCGGATATTTTCTTTTCCTTTTTTAATCAGTACCTATCTCTGATGGAGCTCCTGTACTCCGACCGAGTACCTCTGCCGTGTCAGCTTCCTAGCTGCTTGCAAAGACCCTGTAACGCTTGACTGGGGTCCTTGTGGACCTTTTCCACCCAACCAGGCTGCAGCTCTCCTTTCAGGCAGGTATCTTCTCCTCTGCCTCTTCCTCTGCAGCCCTTCTTCCAAGCAGGTATTCACATCTGCCTGGGGGTCACAGACACTAGGGGGCACACATACATGGGGACACAGACACTGGGAGACATGGGGACACAGACATTTAAGTAAAACTAGAGACACAGAGACATGGAAACACAGACACTGGGAGACTAGGGGACAAAGACACTAGGGACACTGGCTGGGAGACATGGGGACACAGACATATGGGGACACTGGGAGACATGGGAGCACTTGTGGATATAGACATGGGGACACTAGGGACACAGAGACATGGGGACACAGACACAGACACTAGGGACACTGGCTGAGAGACATGGGGACACTGGGAGACATGGGGATACAGACATTTGGGGACACTCTGAGACATGGGGACACAAACACTGGGAGACTAGGGGACACTGTGAGCCAAGGGGACACTGAGACACTTGGGACACTGGCTGGGAGACATGGGGACACTGTCCCTAGTTTCTCCGTGTCCCAATGTGTCTCCCTATGTCTCACAGCATCCCCATGTGTCTCAGCGTCCCCATGTCTCACAGTGTCTCACAGTGTCCCCTAGTGTCTCATTATCCCCATGTTTCCCAGTGTCCCCAAGTGTCTCAGTGTCCCCATGTCTGCCAGTGTCCCCTAGTGTCTCAGTGTCCCTATGTCCCCCTGCAGCCTTTCCCCCCATCCCTCACTTACCTGAGCTGTAGGCTGTCTCTGCAGCCCCTGAGCCGCTCTCTGGTCTCTTTGTGCTGTGTAGCTGCTCCCCCGTGGATCAGTGAGTAGAGAGAGGCAGGTAGATGCTGTAACTTCCTATTCCTGCCTCTCTCCATACACAGTGACCCCTACTGGCTGGTGCTGGTATTGCAGAGTAATCTCGGTTTATACTGAGAAAAATATTTGCATTTGTATTGCCGGTATTACTGCAATACCGCCTTAAAATACCAGTCAGGTGGCAAACCTAAGGGTAGTGTGTAAAAAATGGGTCTATTCCATGGGCCTGAGCCTGGAGCTGCAGCTCCACCAGCCCCTATGTTAATCCGGCCCTGCTTGTGGGCAGAGACCAGCGGTGCTCTGCCCTGATGCCAGCTCTTCTGCTGGTGTGATGGCTGCAACTTCGGTGGCTGATACTCAGCAGTCCTGCGCCACCAATTGTTGTAGACAAAGTCTATCAACACTCTGCCCTGCTGCCAGCTTTTCCGCTGGGGTTGCTCTCTGCTGCTGGAGAGGAAGGCTGGTTACCTCTACCTCTGCACGCTGTGTTGCAATCTGCCAATGGGGAGTGAGGCCAACTCCAACTACTTCCTCTCCCCGGGTTGAGATCTGCCGCTGGGGAGGGAGGCTGGCTGCCTGTACATCCGCACACTGGGTTCCCATCTGTCACTGGGGAGGGAGGCTAACATGCTCTGATGTAAAGTCAATTTAATCTGTGGGCACATCCTCCCAGTTCAGTTTTACCACCTCTGCCAAAGGGCCACTGCAAACCTCATTTCACTGGAGATCTCCTCCCTTCGCCTTAGCCATCAGGAACTCGTGGTCTTTCTTGTTTTGTATATCGGTCACCTGGCTCCAGGTCTCCATCGAAACATTAGAGCCATACCAGGCCAGTCGCTGCTGCACCTCGAACAGAAACTCTGAATAAGAGTCAGAGGATGCCATGCTTGACTGCTCCAATTCTGTGGGTAGCTCTGCTTATGGATTGCCTCCGAAGAAAGCCAATCCCTCCAAAACTCTCCTCTGGAACTCCTTTCCCGACAAGGATGCTGCACAAGTGCTATCCCTCTCCAACAGAACAGCAGGTGTCCCAGGGGCATTTCCCAAGTCGCCAGGAAGCCATCCTACAAAATGTGATGGAGCTCCTGTACTACGACCGAGTACCTCCACTCAGTCCGCTTCCTAGCCACTTGAAGGGACCCTGGAACGCTTCAGCTCGAGTCTCTGAAGCTTGACTGGGGGCTTTGTGGAGCTTTTCCACCTGTCTAGGCTGCAGCTCTCCTTCCGGGCAGTTATCATCCTCTGCCTCATATACTGCAACCCTGCTTCTAGGCAGGGATCGTCCCTTCTGGCTATTCTTCTGCAGCTTTCCTTCCAGGCAGGTATAGTCCCCTCTGCCTCTTCCACTGCAGCCCTTCTTCCAGGAAGCTATTCACATTTGCCTGCTATTCACATTCTTGTCTTTAAAAAGACACTTGTGGCTCTCAGGATTAGCTCTCTTGCTTTATCCAAGGGCTAGAGGGATCCTGTAACCAGCAAACAGGTCCGAAGACTCTGTCACTGAGATCTCTACAAATCCACACACGACACAAGTTCCAAAAGGAACTAACATGCAAAACTTTATTTTTCTTGGGACTAGCCCATATGATCATTACATTTAGATTGCTGTGACAAACAATAAAATTCAAATAACTAAAACATGTCACAAAATATACAGGAAATTATAATCGCATAACATATTTATAAAGGGGTGGGGAAGAAAATATCTCTCCTGTCTGGAGAATTAGCAATATGCAATCTACCCGAATATGCACATTAGCAAGCCTTCCTATTCAGGTAGTGCATATAGCTGTTTCTAGATCCTTGCAACCAACAGGTGGTGCTGTACAGGCTACACAACCAAATCGACCTAGTTGATTGCAAGCATTAGCAAGACAGGAGAGCACAATAATCTTTAACCCACAAAAACCACATTACACACACACCCTGCACCCACAATGGACACAGGGTGACTTAAACATAGGAATAGAAACATAGAAACATAGAATGTGACGGCAGATAAGAACCATTCGGCCCATCTAGTCTGCCCAATTTTCTAAATACTTTCATTAGTCCCTAGTCTTATCTTATAGTTAGGATAGCCTTATGCCTATCCCACGCATGCTTAAACTCCTTTACTGTGTTAACCTCTACCACTTCAGCTGGAAGGCTATTCCATGCATCCACTACCCTCTCAGTAAAGTAATACTTAGTCCAGGGCCCTACATAAAATGTCCATATAAAACCCCAGGTGATGGTGACTACCGTCACACTATCCTCCTCTGAAGGCAGCAAAAAAATGTCTACAGGTCAGTGATCTTCTCACTTTCACCCACACCAACTTTTCTCCATCATGACCAACTGTACTTTTTAACTCTCTATCATGCACCTTTGTGGATGGTCCTGTCATATCTATATAAACTGGGACAGGAAAGGACCATCCACACTTCTGAGGAAGCCTGTTGGGTGAAATGCGTCAAGTGTGGTTCTGGTATTTTTACCCAATTCTTGTTTGCTATATAGGTAGTATTCACTATTTTAATATTATACTCAATAAAGTCTGTTTAAATATATCTATATATTCCCTTTTTTATTTTATATTTTAACCTGACATAATTTTTCCTGGTTTACTCATTTCTGCAAATCCTAGGTGGGGAGAATACCACCAATGTTCCTCCAACCAGAGCAAGTCATTGCTCTGGAAATTGTAAGTAAGATACTTATTTTTATCATTTACATTGTGTATTGGCATACTGCACCATAAGCCTTTTCCTGCTTTATCTCTCCTATATATATTGGATGCTGACTATAATAAAGCTCCACATATCCAAAGACGGGGATTGTACAGTCCAGGTGACATACATAAGAGATCTGAGTAGCTCAGTAAAGTGTGAGTTAGTTCTCTATACACTTTTTCAAAAGCATGGCTAATATAAGTGATATATTGCACTATTTGTTATTCTTTCTTTTTTGTCTTTTGAGGTTATACAATCGACCAAGACTTTCACCAACTGTCTTCAAAGAAGTATATGTAATTATACATAATTATACTGATACTAAGGTGTTGGATTTATACACGATACTTTGTGGGCACAGTTTTTCACTCTGTTTGTTATACATTAGCATATGCTCATTAAAACTGTATGCTGTAACCAATTTTCTCCTTTGTACAAAAGATAGTTTTTCTGGTCCACAAGGAATTACTGGAGTAATTGTGATTCTAAAAGTTACACAATCCATGTGTTAAGGCTATCACATACTACTCCCAACCCTCCCAATACTAAAAACAGATGATGTCTGCATTGGCACTAGAAATATCAACTGTTTGAACACACTGCAGGTTCACAGTTGCATTGTTTGTTCTTTGTTAAAACTGAGGCCTTTTGTTCTCCACATGATTAGTCAAAGTGTTTTATGAGAATGAGAGAGAGAGAGAGGGGAAAGGTTCCAAAAACAATAGAGAAAGTATCAAAGTTATTGGTTAATCCACATGCTTTGAATAAAGAACAAGACTTTATATGATGAAGATAATTTCCAGGCCTGGCACCAATGAAGACAAACAAATTAAAGCACTGATTCTGACAAAAATCTACACTGTTTTTCTTTTTTACAATTTTGAAATCACGCTTTTAAGGTTTAGAACTTTTATAATTTCAGAACCATTGTAATCTCTTAAATGTCTATGTCTTTGGTTTGTTATTGTGTGCTATGATTATTTCACAGAACATAAATATTTAGTAAACATTAATGGCTTAATGAGTTATTAGTGCACATGAAAACCAGCATAAACAAAAAGATTTACTCTTGTATTTTTTCTTTTTCCTTTAAAATCCTTGGGATTTGCTTGTTTTATTCATGGTATGAGAAACTAGCACAAATGTACAGTGTCAGCATAATAACCTTCTACGTGACAATCTTATACATGTCTGACCAGCTCATCAAAGGGAAACTGACAAATGACCATTGTTCCTTTAAAAACAGTGAGATTACACACCGGTTATGATTTAGCCAATAACCAGGATTCAAACTAAAAGTTCTTCCCATAGAAATTATTATTATTGGCATTTATATAGTGTCAACATATTCCGTAACGCTTTACAATATTATAAGAGGTTGAGATTTAACAATAAATAAGACAATTACAAAAAACTTTTAGGAACGATAGGTTGAAGAGGACCCTGTAAACGAGGGGTAAAAAACACAATACGACAAGAGAAAGCAATCAAAAAGGGTGGGGGTGAAGCAGAGCTGGAGGAGAGAGTAGAGGGCTGCCTTTTAGGAGAGAGCAAGGGACAGGTATGTGAGGTAGAGGTTACTCTGAAATGCCATAAACCTTCCTGAAGAAATGGGTATTAAGGCACTTCTTCAAAATTAAAGACTAGGGGTGAGTCTGATGGTGGTAGGTAGGCTATTCCATAGGAATGAAGCCGCCCGCGAAAAGTCCTACAAGCATGAGTTGGCCATACGTGTGCGCGTAGCAGACAGGAGAAGGTCATGGGCAGAGTGTAGAGACCGAGAAGTGGCATACCTATGAATGAGTGAAGAGATGTAGGAAGGGCTAGAATTGTTCAATGCTTTATAGGTATGGATTAGTACTTTGAATTGACTCTTATAGGATACAGGAAGCCAATGTAAGGAATGACAGAGGGGTAAGGTGTGAGAGGACCAACTGGAGAGGAAAATCAGTCTGCAGGTAGCATTCATTATAAACTTTAGTGGGGCAATACGGCTTTTAGGAAGACCAATTAGGAGAGGGTTACAATAATCCACGCGATTATTGTAGAACATTACTAGAGCTGGACAAAGTCCTTAGTAGTATCTTGAGTAAGAAAGGGCTAGATGTGGTCTATGTTTTTAAGGTGGAATCTACAGGATTTGGTAACAGACTGGATGTGAGACTCAAAGGTGAGACCAGAATCAAGTATAATGCCAAGACAGAGTGCTTGCAAGGATGGACTGATGTGGGTACCACTAACTTGAAGGAAGAGCGAAAGAGGAGGATCAGTATTAGGAGGAGGAAAGACAAAGAGCTCAGTTTTGGAGAGATTGAGTTTCTTAAAGCGGGAGGACATCCAGTCAGAGATAGAAGAAAGGCAAGCAGTGACACATTGCAGGACAGCGGGGGAGAGGTCCGGGGAGAAGATATATATCTGGGTGTCATCAGCGTACAAGTGGTAGTGGAATCCTAATGAGGTGATAAGTTTTCCAAGAGAGGCAGTGTAAAATAATCATAGGCCACATTCTGATCGCTGCTACATCCTGTTTACCTAGACATTGGAAGTCCCAAAATGTGCCATCTCTCAGAGAAACTTTTAATTTGATTTTAGAAAACAAGGCACACAAATTATTGCATAGAGCCAATATGCATCGTTTCCCAATATTAAAATATAATTGGGATAAATGGGAAGAAAAAATCAAAACAGTTTATGGTCTTTGATATATTTATTGTTAAAGTGCATTGATGTACAACATTTTTGCCATATACATTGTTATGCCTATTTCAATGATGGATGGATACCCCTTCCCATTTCCAAGTTCCCCTTCCTTTCCTACCCCTAATACAATGTTTGTATTATTATTACTTGTTATACAACATTTTAATACTTTAATAAAAATTATTTGAAAAGAAAATAGAAGGGGACCAAAGTTGGGGGACTCCAACTAGGACAGGATAAACGGAGGAGGTATCATTAGAAAAGGTGACACTGAATGAGCGTTGGGAGAGATATGAGTATATTCGAAGCAAGGTCTAGTTACCATTGGGGTACCTGAGGGAAGTGTACTTGGAAACATTCTCTTTAATATTTTTATTAGTGATATTGCAGAAGGTCTTGATGGTAGGGTATGTCTTTTTACTGAGGATACAAAAATTAGCAACAGGGTTGATGTTCCAGGAGGGGTAAGCCAAATGGCAAATGACAAATGATTTAGGTAAATTAGAAAAATGGTCAGAACTGTGGCAACTGACATTTAAAGGACCACTATAGGCACCCAGACCACTTCAGCTTAATGAAGTGGTCTAGGTGCCTGGTCCAGCTAGGGTTAACCTCTTTTTTTTTTTATAAACATAGCAGTTTCAGAGAAAATGCTATGTTTACATTGAGGGTTAATCCAGCCTCTAGAGCCTCTAGTGGCTGTCTCATTGACAGCCGCTAGAGTCGCTTGCGTGCTTCTCACTGTGAAAATCACAGTGAGAAGACGCCAGTGTCCATAGGAAAGCATTGTAAATGCTTTCCTATGAACTGGCTGAATGCGCGCGTGGCTGCTGCCGCGCATGCGCATTCAGCCGATGACGTCGCTAGGAAGGAGGAGAGAAGGAGGAAAGCTCCCTGCCCGGCGCTGAAGAAAGGTAAGATTTTAACCCCTTCCTCTCCCCAGAGCCCGGCGGGAGGGGGACCCTGAGGGTGGGGGCACCCTCAGGGCACTATAGTGCCAGGAAAGAGAGTATGTTTTCCTGGCACTATAGTGGTCCTTTAATGTGGATAAGTGCAAGATAATGCATCTTGGGGGTAAAAACCCAAGAGCAGAGTATAGAATATTTGATACCCTACTAACCTCAACATCTGAGAAAAGGGATATAGGAGTAATTATTTCTGATGACTTAAAGGTAGGCAGACAATGTAATAGAGCAGCAGGATATGCTAGCAGAAAGCTTGATTGTAAAGGGAGAGAGTGCTCATGCCATTGTACAGAACACTGGTGAGACCTCACTTGCAGTATTGTACGCAGTACTGGAGACCGCATCTTCAGAAGGATATTGATACTTTGAAAAGTGTTCAGAAATAGGCTACTAAACTGGTTCATGGATTGCAGGGTAAAACTTACCAGGAAAGGTTAAAGGATCTTAACATGTATAGCTTGGAGGAAAGACATAACAGGTGGGATATGATAGAAACATTTAAATACATGAAGGGAAAAAACAACGGAGGAAACTATTTTTAAAAAAAGAAAAACTACCACAAGAGGACATAGTCTTAAATTAGAGGGGCAAAGGTTTAAAAATAATTTCAGGAAGTATTACTTTACAGAGAGGGTAGTGAATGCATGGAATAGCCTTCCAGCTGAAGTGGTAGAGGTTAACACAGTGTGGGAGTTTAAGCATGCAAGGGATAGGCATAAGGCTATCCTAGACTTATGACAAGACTAGGGACTAATGAAAATATTTTAAAAAATTGGGCAGACTAGATGGGCCAAATGGTTCTTATCTGCCGTCACATTCTATGTTTCTTTGTTTCTATGTAACCACAAGAGGACAGTGTCACAGAGCCCGCGTAATTAGTAGAGTTTGAAGAAAAAAAACATGATCAACAGTGTCCAAGGCAGCAGAGAGGTCAAGAAGAATTACAGAGTAGTGGGCTTTGGATTTAGCTGTGATTAGGCCATTAGTAACTTTGATAAGAGCAGTCTCAGTGGAGGGGCGGAAGCCAGACTGAAGAGAGTCAAAGAGAGAGTTAGAATTTAGTAAGTCAGCCAGACAGGTAAAGACAGGTCTTTCCAAAAGCTTTTAGGAAAAAGGGAGCAGGGATATGGGACGATCGTTAGAAGGGGAGAACGGGTCAAGAGATTATTTTTTTTCAGGATGGGTACTATAGTGGCATGTTTAAGGGCAGCAGGGACAATGCCAGAAGAGAGAGCAGTTGGAAATGTGTGTTAAGGAAAGACAAGGGGAGAGAGATCTGATAAGGTGAGATGGGACAGGATCAAGTGGGTATCTGGTGGGGCAAGAGGAAAGGAGAAGTGCAGCCACCTCTTGTTAAGTAGCCAAGAAGAAAGTCTGAAGGGTAGGAAAGGCATGATCTACATGTGGTTAAGAAAGAGAGGGGCAATGTGGGGAGAATTCTTTCCTTAGTTGTTCAATCTTGTTGGTAAAGTAGCATGCAAACTCAGGAAAGAGGAGAAGGAACCGGGGGGAAATAAATAACGACAATGTTAGCAGAGATGGGTTTGAAAAGGGGAATCGAATGAATTTCAAATGATGAGAAAGAGAGGGAAGGAGGGATGGGTACAGGGGCGGGCTGGGCCAGGGAGGCAATTGCCCTCCAGGCTGCCCTAAATTCTTTTAAGACCGGCCACTGCAGGGCCGGCCCTTTAAATGCTGCAGCTGCCTGAGAGCTCTGTTAAGAGCTTCAGGCGGCTGCAGTTGCTTCTCTCCTCCCCTCCCCTGTAGTGTGGCCGAGCTCCTCTCCGGTCCGCGGTGCCCGGCCAGAGTGATAGGAAGGTGCACACTCATGCGGACCGGAGAGGAGCTCGGCCACGCTACAGGGAAGGGGAGGTGAGAGGTGGGGTAAGAGGAAGGAGGGGGGTAAGAAGAGGGGGAGAAGGGGGTAAGAAGAAGGGGTAAGAAGAAGAAGTGGGGGTAAGAAGAAGTAGGAGGGAGTAAGAAGAAGTAGGAGGGGGTAAGAAGAAGGGGAGAGCAATAAGAAGAAGGGAGGAGTAAGAAGAAAGGGGAGAAAGAAGAAGGGGGAGTAAGAAGAAGAAGGGGATACGAAGAACAGGTGGGGTAGTAAGAAGAACAAGGGGGAGTAAGAAGAACAAGGGGGAAGTAAGAAGAACACAGGGAGGAGGGGGGTAAGAAGAGGGGGGTGAGGAGAACACATGGAGGGGGGAGTGAGAAGAACACAGGGAGGGTGGAGGGGGTGGGATGAAAAGAGCACAGGGAGGGTGGGTGAGTGTGAGAAGAGACCGCTAGGGGAGGGTGGGGGAGAGGAGAGACCACTAAGGGGCAGGGGAGAGCTCTAAGGGACAGAAGGGACAGCTCTATAAGAAAGGGGGCAAGACAGGGAGCTCTTTCACACTACGCACACACACACACACACACACAATGCATCCCTTACACACAACCAGAAACAAATAATACATCCCTTATACACAAATACACACTGCTTCCACTACACACAAACACACTGCATCACCTACACAAACTGGTATCCCTATATACTACATACCATAAGCACACATATTAGATCCTCTACAATAACACATAACACATCCCCCACACACTCCACTCCCTGTGAGCGAACTCATGGGTGGGTGGAACATATAAGTGGACTTAAGAGTGGGCCTTATGGGCATACTCACCGTCAGGCCCTGGAGCCCAGGCGTTGAGCTGTGTAAGGGGCCCCCATAAAATGGAGCTGCTTCCAATTCTCCCAGAACATTGAATTTTGTGACCACAGTTGCAAACAGCCTCCAGATATCCTGTTCTACACCAGACGAGTGGAGCCAAACTGTAGCCCATCATCATCCTCATCTTGTTGTAAGTAGGTATATCTAGTATATTATTAGTGACACTAATCAATAATTTACCTCACATTAAAGGGACACTATAGCTTAATGAAGTGGTTCTGGTGTCTATAGCCGGTCCCTGCAGGCTTTTTAATGTAAACACACATTGTGTGCAGCACTGGTTCATATGGCAGATCATATGGGTGGGTCATTGTGATGTCACATGGGGGGGGGCGGCAAATTTTTCTTTTGTCTAGGGCGTCAAAAATCCTTGCATCGGCTCTGATCCTGGGCAGTTGCACCCGTCTACTGGTGACCCACAGGAGGGGAGTGCACTGATTGCACTGCACTCTCCTCCTGCCCAGACCCATCTTTACCGCAGTGCAAGTGCCCTCTGCCCCTAAGTTACAGTGGCTCACACTCACAACAAGCAGTGCCTGGAGCCCTTTGCGGAGACGGGAACAAAGAGGTTCTGCAGCAGCTGGCCAACCTGCAAGCATTACATTAAACAGCTGTTCCCCATGCAGCCACAGGTGGCGCTGTGCTGGGAGAATGTGATTACCTTTCACTTCCTCACAGCCTACAGAGCAGCGCATGGGAAAGAGAGAGGAGGAGGCATGATTTACTCTTACAACAAATCCACTAAGCAAATTTTTTTTTACATTTGGGGGACCAGCTCTGTTTCCACAGTTTATTTTTGTTTACTCTGATGTCTGTATTAATATTGAGGGATTTCTAAGTAGTTACATCAGTGTGTGTTAGCAGGGCCAGCCGTTGGGGTGTGCACGCTGTGCGGTCACACAGGGTGCCATGACAACAGAGGCGCCCGGTGGCCAACACAGCTCACAAGTTGGGTACACCAGCATATTCAATTTAAACGATTCGCTGGTTGTCCACTGGTGCGCATCAGCAGCAGGTGGTCAGATCATATTCTCTCCCTCGTGGTTCCGGCGCTAAGTTAGTGAGTCAGACCAGAGGCTCAGAGATTCTCAGCCTGTGCTCTGACAACATTGAAAGTCAGAGCCGTGAAGGAGCAGGTATGGCAAAGAGTTACCATTATAAAACCAGGAAAAGGTGGGCATGGATGGTGAACTTATTTGGTGGTGCAACGGGCCACTTGACTGGTTTTGCCCCCCAGGCCTAAGGCTGCCAGCCCTGCCCTGACAAACAGAGAGGGAAAAATACCCACCTAATTAAATCAATACATATACACCAAAATGACCACTATCAGTCAGAATCCGGTTATAAACAAAAATGGCTAGCACTCCTTATTATGTGTTAAGAGCCTTTCATTGGCACCTAACTAGCAGCAACGTTTTGACAGATAATCTGTCTTTATCAAGCCAGTTTGACCACTTTCGCTTTCAAAAAATTAACTGCTGTAAATTTGTAATTTCAAGTTGGTGTAAAATATCTATATAGTCTCACACTAGAATCAACAACCTAGGCAATCTCCTACACACTAAAATGCACATCAAGGGTAAAACATGCAATATTACTGCTGGTCTGTCAGTAGCTGCAGTCAGTGTCTGGACAACTTTTGCTTGTAAGTATAAATTGTTTTATTGGTTCCTTTTTGTCCCTCTATTATTATTATTGCCATTTATATAGCGCCAACAGATTCCGTAGCGCTTTATTGGTCAGTTGTCCCTTGCTCTGTGAGTTAAAAGCATTTAATGGTTGTTCCCTATCGAACAATCTTTTGCCCACAAGATTTGGCAGATCTCTTGTCCATAATAGAATACTAAGCTGCTTTTACCCACCCCCCAAAAAAGGCCTCCATTCCTCCCCCATGTATGGTGCCACAAACGGCACTTCGAATTACAAATCAAAAAGAGCATGTTTGGGCTTGTGCCAATAATATGAATGCCAATAATAATAATATTACTAATAATAATTGTATGCTATGTGTTTCTGTAATGTGATTCACTCCCATGATCTCCCTAGTCCCCTAGCTACATCATTATTTTACTTCCCTCAAACTGGCCAGGTGATAGCGAAAGGAGTAAGGGCTATCGATTCACTCCACCCTGATGTGTATGAGAATTCCATGTTTTTCTTTTATTTTTCTAACTATCCTACTCCTATGCAACACTTTACATGCTACAGTCTCACTGACGTTGTGTGTGTGTTTTTCAATTGCATTTGTGTCATTATTGTCATATTCAGCAGCGATGCAACTTACCCCTTCTGCAATGTTTTTTGACGTAATTCAAAGTTAGCATGTATGCCTACTGTTTGAAATAGCACCAAATGTGTTTGATGTCAGATTGTACATAAGTGTGTTTTTATGGTAAACATTAAATCAATCCCATAGTTTAGTAATGCCAAATTAAATTTGGAGATTTACAAATCACAATTAACATAAGCAACATATTTTGCACCTAGCAATGAAGCACTTTGTAGAAACGAAATGCTTCCTATATCTCATACTGTATTTATATGTAAGATTACTGATAACACATTCTATGTATCTTTCATTGGTAGCCTATTTTGCTGCAGGTGAATTGAGATTTTTAATATGTCTGTGCAATTGCTGCTGATAATTTATGCAGTAAAAACCGCTTTTCATTAATGCACTTTATTTGTCATTAGCTCCTAATTCAATAGCCTCCAAGTGCATTTTTTTTATGAAAGGCTGTGCACATATCTAACAACCGAAAGCTCAATCTATTTCCATCTTCTCTCATTAGGGACAATTACAGTGCATGTTTAAGAATGCTACGTTATTCAGTGGTGCTAAAACCTCAGCAGGCAGTGAACAAATATACTTTGCCCACAGCAAGATATATGGACAGATAAACAGGATACCTGCATAATCATGTGTTCTATTATACCACCTGAGCAAGCAGTAACAATAGGAAGATGATACAATCATATCTAAAGTTTGAAATAAATAAATAGTTTATATGACTCCAAGAGCAATCAAGAATATAAGTCATTGTGTTTTTTTGTCATGATGGATTAAACATGGTATAAATTCACACTTTTCGGGTTTTAAGAACCCGGAAGTCCCTCTAGTGGCTGTCTCACAGCCACTAGAGGAGAACTTAACCCTGCAAGGTAATTATTGCAGTTTATAAAAACTGCAATAATTACACTTGCAGGGTTAAGGGTGATGGGAGTTGGCACCCAGACCACTCTAATGGGCAGAAGTGGTTTGGGTGCCTGGAGTGTCCCTTTAAGGATGCTGCTGAGGCCCACCGACCATGCTTAAAGCCAGGGGCCTCTCTGAAGGTGCGTTCCTCTCACCACCTAAGCAAACGGGGAACCCCCCAAAAGCCAAAGCTCCTTAGGGCACGGGTCTCCAAAAAGAGAAGAACTTTTGGCATCACAACTCTGGCCCCTCTTAAAGCAGGGGTAGAAGAAGTACCACAACTCAGCAGACCTTTCAAGACCCCTCAGCACGAGAACCGGCTACTACTGCAGGACCATGTGCGGGCACACAGCAACATGGTGCCGAGCATTGAAATGAACTGCTTCTTACAGCCTACTCGCGGTTTCGGGTGAATGCCAGATGATGAATCTATTTCAGCTACCACCCTAGATATAATGCAGGACTCACTGTTTGCTTGCATTTTTGAATCCCACAATTTCATTTGTTTTATATCTTTGATAACCCTGTGTTACTTATTCACTCTCTCTTATATCTTAGAGGATGTTTACTATTAAGTTTTTCTATATCCGTGTTCAGGCATACATGCCTAGTCAACAAAAGCCGATTTTACAACCTCTGCTACTGATGTATTGATACTCCTGTCGGCTTCATACTTTTGAAATATTGCATCCTCTCAGATGTTCTGTACTTACTCCTGTCACTATTCCTTATATTTAAAAGGTGCTGATTTTTGTTATACACTTTGCCATACATTTAATCTCATGCGCAATGCATGTCTCCAAAGTGTACACTGTCTCACGCTTTGTCTTCAACAAGCACATCAAAAATAAAGAACTGCAAAAAAATATGTAATCAGATCACAAATGACTATTAAAATGGGGCATTGTGTGAATGGTTGTTGTGTGTTGCTGTTCAAACAAATATGTGCATAAATATCTTTTGATTTCCCAAAAAGATGTATTACATTTTCCACTCCCTTCGGTGTCTGGATGATGGCTGTATTTACTTGAGTTTACCTTAATTTTGTAATTTAAAAAGAGAGTGCAATAATGTTAACATGCAGAGTAACAATCTAATCTTAGAAATAAGTGTATATATCTAATGTTAGAATGTTAGGGGAATTATTTTTACCCTTAAATTCTATGGGAGCCATTGAATATCCAAGTAATCGGAGGAACATTTTATGGAATCCACAACTTGCAGGAAGTAATATTTAACCCATGTTCATGATGAATAAATAAAAAATTTTGTTTGACACCTGTAAAATTCACACTGCAGGGTTGGAAAGGGTAAACATATAGACTAACTATTGCAAGTGTATTATGCATTTTTCTACAAGCAATTAAAAATATGAAAAGGCCACAATAAAACCATCTTTACTACCCTCTGGAAGGAAAGGGGTTAAGAAACGCTAACAAACTGATTTCCCATACATGTACATTTACTGTCAGCTGCGTGATAAGGAATAACTTTGTAACCATGCAAGCGTGAAAAGGCAGCGGATACAAGTCTTCAGCCATTGCAAGTTTGACATTACACAACAGAAGTAGGAATTAAATTAGAGTGAGAGGTTAGAAATCTGACAGGAACCTGATCTGGAGCCACTAATTATAAAGTCTCACTCTCACCAAGTTGACATGAATGTTAGGCCAAATTAAATGTTGGCTAATTAGCTATCATATACAGAACTTCAAAGCAGAAATGTCTACACATTATTTAGCACAGTTGGCGAAAAAGTAAGAACACATTGGCCCACTCGGGCCATCTCTGCTTACTGCCCTATCACCTTTCCACATGTCTGTCCTTCTACAGGAATGAGAAATGCTTGTAGACGGCAGTGCTTTACATACTGACATCTAAGATTTTCATGCCCATTTACACTTAGTGTTCACTGTACTCTGACAAGACACACCTGTGACTAGTAAAACAAATAAAGGCATCCACACAAATGAGTTTGTTATTTTTGTTGATTAAATAGAAGGTGATACTCATACTAGTCTATGTGTATCAAATTATGCGGTACAGTTCACATTTTTTTTATTGCTGTATATTTTACAGCTTAATTTACTGTACATCAATGCATGTAATGGAACAATGGTTGATATCAAGATATTAAAACATATTTAAGCGCTGTGCTAATCTAAATATACAGTACCTATGCTATATTGTGGACAGGCCAAGGAATGTCTGCTGTTTTTTAGGGGTGGGGGGTTGTTGTTTTTTGCACAATTAAAAATTTAGAATAATGCATCCTTATTATTGTAGATCATAGCTATATTTTGAAAAAAAATTCACTTTGTAATTTAGAGAAACCTGGCAGCCCTTCAGAGTCAGCACTGTTCTGCAAAGCTTAAATATGATTTGCCTTAACTTTCATTGGGACTGCAATTATTTAACAAGAAATACAGAATTCTGTTTTTTCTTTCCCAGCAAATTAGCAGAAAGATATGTTGACAGGACAATCCCTGAGGCCTGCTAAATGATTGTAATGAAAAATATTTCAGTCTACTTTAAAGTCAACTGCTCTGATTGCTCACAATCACACAATGTCAGGATTTGGATATGCTAAATTTAACCATTTGACTTAACTACCAAAGTTACTAGTTTGTTAGTATATTTGTGAGATCTTTGTAGGATAATCCATTTGGTAATGCCATGGACTTTTATGTATTGCATTTATCCTTGGGTATGAAGCACCCCATTGTTTCATTTTTACAATAAACCTAATATATATTATATTATTATTTTTTTATTATTCATATGAATGAATAAAATAAAATATGCAATTCGCTTATCAATTCTCTGCAATTTCTGATTTAACGAATAAGCCTTTGAACTCTTAAACATTTCTGGCTAGTCCTTGATCCATTTTTTACTATGGATGCATATGTAGTGAACATAGGGTTTTATTCATCAAAATTTAGTGATTTGAAAACTCAAGTTGGAGAGTATTTATTTTTATTATTATTTGATTTGATTTTTTTATTCATTCTAATTTTATAAAATTAAAATATTAGAGAATACTTGTAGTTCATATGATTATATTCTAAAGTACTAGGCAAAATAATGCCAATATGATGTCGATCACTGATAAATAAATACGTTATCAAATGAGTTAAATAGTAAAACTTAATATACAGCTAACACATACTAATAAAATAAAGGTTTAAACGGGACATTCCTTATCTCTTGTGTCTGACAAGATAAATTTTGTCTGTCAATTACTTGTTGTTAAATAGCCCCAATGTATAATTAAAAAAAAAAAAAAAAAACAGTGGAAATTATCATTATTATGTTATTATTTATATAGCGCCAACAAATTCCACAGCCCTTTACAGTGGGTGGACGAACAGACATGTAGTTGTAAACAGACAAGTTGGACACACAGGAACAGATGGGTTGAGGACCCTGCTCAATGAGCTTACATGATAGAGGGAGTGGGATAAAGTGACACAAAAGGTAAGGATATTATTAAACTAATGACAGTTACAAGAGATTAATCAGTCGGGAGATATTAACAGTTTAATTTATATGCTTTTAATATATATATTGTAATATATATATATTATGATATATAAAATTGCTAATAATAATGATTTACCAATATCAAAATAAAAATTGGTAACGATCGTGTTTCTTCTTTTCTTTTGCAATTTGACATTTCAGTATAGGATCTAGAAAGAGCACAAAAAATATATATAATGCTTATTGTTTTTTTTTTTTACTCTTTTTCTGTCATTCCTTAACATAGCACGCCTGGCCACAAAAGGGTTAAGAGGGTACACAATTTTTCAAAAGAAGGCTTTTGATCATCGAAATACACCCAAATCTGAAATCAACTTCAACACATCTGTTTCCACTGAACAGTTTCAGGAAAACAGAATCTCTCAAAATATGCTTTAGATAATCACAGAGAAGTTCACAAGGTTAGATATTCAAGCAAGATATGCTGTGATGCCACTGTTATGGTATAACAGGGCACAAGGTAAAAAGGCCATAAGATTAACAAGCACTGCCTTTAATGTATAAATACATAGGATCAGTATCAACTTGACACTGTTTTTATTAGGTGTTTAGAAGCAAAACTTAATTTAACCAAGATGCTCTTTGCCTCTGATAATATTGACATATATTATGTGTATGATCCAGCCTCTTTTTATGTGACAAAATTCACGATCACCCCTTTTTTAATGGGCCCCCAAATATAATTTAACATCTTTTATATAACAAAATAAATGGCTATATGACAAATCCATAATGTATATAGAAAAAAAGAAGGAAATGGTAGCATTAGGCTTTTTTTTCTCTGTGTCTTTGAGTAGCCGCGTGGACTTTAAAACATAGTGACACGCTGTGGCCAGCTCTTTATTCTTTTTTAAGTAATACCACTTGTACCTATCTCCCTTCTAAATCTAGAGTTTCATGCAAGAAGGCAAATATAGTCAAATCTTCTTTATTACTTCTTATTATAGAGTAACCTAATACCTTTTGACAAGCTGAGCAGTTGTAACAGGCGGCTGTTAATGCATCCACATGCCATGAGTTAAGACAACTATCAGAAAAAAAACATGTTGCTGATTTGCTTGTTTTTTGCAGAATCACACTGTTCAAAAACCAAACTACTCTACAAAGTTAATTTAGCACTAGAATTCCCCAGTGTCTCCTGCCGTACCAAACACCAGCTCATTAAAAGCAATAACCTACTTTTGATGTTGTATCATTGAGCATTTACATTTAAAAAAAGAAATTAAGCTTTAAACAAACATTTTTAACCTTTAGCAATATCCACTTTTTTGTTTTCTTTCTCAGTTGACAATGCCGTGAACTTCCAGAGGGCAATTTAGGGGGAAAAAAATCTCAATACATCTCCCAGCACTTACGGCCAGTGTCTTACCAAGCCGTTCATCCTGTTTGCAATTAGAAAACTAAATAGTTGAGGTAATGCATGCCTAGTGAGAATTAAACTTGCAGATCTTTTTACAAACGAGTAATGTGGTAAGACTATCTGTCCAATGGGGTGTCTTATTGATATACCCCAGGCCTGTCTGCTTGTCACAGCTGTCTGTTCAACCACTTGCACTTACAGTGCAGTGCTTTCATTACGAAAATAGAATTTGGTGTCCTACGAGCGGTTACATTACTAATGCTAAATATTTAATTCCCGGGGGCTCTAATTATGGTTGAGCACTGGCAACATGGGTTCTGCTTCTTAATAACAACTGTAAAAGCAATTTGAGCATTTTTCAATTAATTAGATACATAGGATACCAGTAACCCCTTTGTCAGTTTGCCCTTCAGGACCTCAGCTAATTTGCGTGGAGTAGAACGTTTGTGAAAATGAAGAGCTATGTTCATCCAGTAAAGCACAACATATACGTGATGACATGGATTTGCAGCTGCAGTACCACTTGTTTAATATTTTTCACCAGATGGAATGAAGAAGAAACAAATAAGGAAAACAAAATATGGTATGTCTGTTGAATTTAATGGGCGTGAGTTTGCAAGTTATTTTATCCTTTACTGATAATACACCAACACCTTGCACAGTACTTGATACAATGTTTAATGGCAATTACAAACTGCGTGACACATGCTGAGAAAGGATCACCTTAAGAATTCTATTACTCATTTATTATAGTGTTTCATTCCATCTAATCCAGGAGTAGGCAACCTTTCGCACTCCGGATGTTGTGGACTACATCTATCCTGATGCTTTGCCAGCATTATGGGAGATGTATTCCACAACATCTGGAGTGCCGAAGGTTGCCTATCCTTGATCTAATCCTTAATGCTCTCCATTGATAGTCAGGTACACTATTTACCATAAAACTGTCTAAACTATCCTTCCACTTCAAGTGCCCCCTCTATCTACTTTATCTATTCTGCTTTTCAATTTTAATACTATTTACCATATCCTCCTTATCTTCCTTCTCCAACAATAACCTTTTTTTTTTAAACAGATTTTTGTTGTTTTACTTGAAAGCTGCATTTTATGTGCACAATAAGTGCCCATTCAGGATTATATAGGTTAATGTATAAAATAAGATTTCAAAATAAAGTGAAGGCATTCACCAACATGACTTTAAGGTGCCACCAGGTCTAGATCCCTGCTGGTACCAGTTAGTGCTAGGCATCATATGCTATCTGAGGTTTCCCTCTGTCACATTTAGTGTCCCCAGATTGACAGCTGAGCTTAGTGCAGTGCTCATAGTATCTAAAATGAAGCTCCATATCATGCCAAATAGAGAAAACCACAAGACTGTGAGGCATTCAAAAAGATCAACATGTCGAAGATGAAGAATAACGAATGAGCGTGCAGATCTTCATATTGTGGATGATGCTAAAGAAAAGCTGGATGCAATCCGCAAAACACAGCTGCATTGTAGGTATTAGTGCCCTATATATGCAGGAAGCAAGACTGGATTTAAGAAAATGATGCAAAAATCCAGGCCTAATTTGTTGAGGAACTCCACCTGCATTGTGCATATCAGAATATCCCAATCTCAGACCAAAAAGGACCACTTTCATCAACTCTCACAGAATAGTACATAACTGACTGTAACAAATGCAGGACTCGTGACCAAGTACCAAGACAGATGAAATATAGGCATATGCAGACAGGAACAACTATAAGCAGTTCTGTGAAGCCACAACACACTGCATGGTCCATAGTTTCTAATCTTCTTGGAGCTCACCTCTTTTGAACTCAGATGGCACAATCAGTGGCGTACACAAAATCCATGGGGCCCCAGTACAAAACTGATCCATGGGCTCCCTACACCCTAGCCTCTCCCCCCTTCCCTCCCCTCTCTCCCCCGATCCAAGCCCCCCCCGACACATACATACAGACAGATACACACAAAAATATACACACAGACAGACACACACACACACCCCTAACAGACACGTACATACACACATACATTCATACACACAGACAGACACACAGACACATGGACACACACACATACATACATACAGAGACACAGACACAGGTGGATCTTTAAAGGGACTCTATAGTGATTCATAACATTTTGTTGCCCCAAACAGTTAGTGGAATTATATATATTACAGGGCCACCTTTTGTAACAATACAGCAAGTAAAAACCCATTACATACTTGTAGTGCAGAGGCTGCCTCTTATCTGCAGTCTGTTGCGCCACTGATGAGGTCATCAGTCTTTTTGACCATCTTTGACCATCAGTCTTTTTGACACACAGACATACATACGGAGACACAGACACATACACATACAGAAAGACACATATACAGACACACACACATACATACAGAGACACAAAAACACACACATACAGACATACAGAAACTGTTTCCTACCTTTTGTGACTTTACCTGGGGTCCAGTGGGGGCTCAGCCTGATGGGACTCCCTCCTCCTTCCTGCCGCGCGGGCTCTGATAGCTTGGAGGAGTGACCAGGGCAGTCACTTCCTCCCAGCTGTCTGATGTCATCACAGGGGGCCCGCTTGCGCTGTTAAAGCACCCAGCACTGACCAGGCCCCCTGATAATCCATATCCATCGGGTGGCCCTGACAGCATGAGGCCACAAAACATGGCAGCTTGTACCCGGTCACGGGGGTCCACAGGGCAGCCAGGCCCCCTGGAGTGACGGTCCCGATCGCAGCTGCGACCCCTGCGACTGCGGTATGTACGCCAATGGGCACAATCCTCCTTACAGAGCAGACACAGATTCTCCACAGATGGTCTAAACATTTTGAAGCATTCTCAACTGCCAGTCAACAGTGATGAGGCCATTGACAAGATGCTTTAGATTGCAGTTAATGACTACATGTATGTCCATTAACCAGCTGTCAAGTGGCAAACCCCCAGAGTCAAATGCCATACCAGCAAAGTTGGTGGACCCTTGCCTGCTATTGGAAACTTACTAGGCTTTTCTAGTCTATCTGGAATCCATTCCATTCAGGGGTTCATTCAACAGGAATTCAGAAATGCTTCCATCATACACCTCTATAAGAGGAAAGGCCAACAATCACCATGGAATTGTGCTGCTCTCAGTAGCAAAAGTTCTTGCTCGGGTTATGCCAAACTGATTGACCACTCACCTGGTGCATGCCATTTTCACAGTGTGGCCTCTATAAGTCTTTTGGAACCATTAACATAAACATCGCTGTGTGTCAGCTACACAAGAAATGTCAAGAGTAGAATCATGAACTCTGCACTACATTGGTGGACCTTACGAAAAAGTTTGAAACCAGGACCTGTGGAGGATCATGTAAAAATGTAGCTGTCTAGACAGATCCATACTAATGGTATGTCCACTATATATAAATAGATAAATAGAGAGAGAGAGAGAGAGAGGCAAAAAATGCCTACAGAATTCAAAGTATAAAAAAAGAAAATTAGACCTGTGCTGCAGAAACTCCACACTGTAGTCCCAACAGTGTATAAACAGCAGCCAAAAAACAAACAAGAGTCCTGCGCATTCAATAAAACACAGGTGTAAACACCCAGGTGCTACCACAATTTATCTGAGGACAAAGTTTAAGCAGCAAAGTTTCGGGCAGCAGCCCTGTAATCTGTAAGTTGTTGTGGCGTGCGGGAACCTACGTTCGGTAGGCCTGTAAAAAGAGGGCAAAAGTTTAATAGTTTACAACTTATTACATGTTGACATTACATACCCAATACTTAAATATCTATCAACGTTATAACCATACCTGAAAGAGAAACAGTTTGTTAATGAGAGATACTGTATAACACCCAGGTACTGGCTGACCCTTATTAAGCCAAGTGGTGAAACAATTAAGCTAAATTGGTGGCTTGGGAACCTAACTAGTTGCCAAGTGGCGATGAGAGGCTCTACTTATGATTTGGCCCGTGGGGTAGGTTTGCCACTGAGCGTTGTGGAAGGGTGTTGGCCTCTCAGGGAGAGCTAAAGAGATATATGATAAGTTGACCATGACTGATGAGACCCTAACTGCTTTGCCAAGAGAGCGGAGAAGCGAAGCAGTAACTATGATTTGGCCCGAGGGACGAAATACCTTTGCTGAGTTGGCCTCATGGGACAGCATTGTAATGGCACAATAGGCCAAAAATTACCTATGGTCACCGAGGGTACCCTAACAGCCAGACCAAGCTAATTATAGCATTCTGTAGAGCCAGTGGCGGATCCAGAGCCTGATCTCGGGAGGGGCACCTGTAGATTATTTAAAGAAATAATCCAGACACAGTAACCACTACAGCTCAGTGTAGTAGTTATGGTGCCAGTAGTGCCAGGATCCCATCCCAGAGTAAGTAGTCAAACCGTTTAAGAACAGTTTGACAACTTACCTGGGGTCTGCTGGGATATAGGGCATAGGAGCAGTGGTATGTGTTAGGGGTGAAGTGTGTATTAAAGGTGCAGTGTGTGTGTGAGCGGTGAAGTGTGTGCGTGAGGTCGGCAGTGTATGTCAGGGTTGCAGTGTGTGTGTTAGGGGGCAATGTATGTGTGGGGCAGTGTGTGTGAGAGTATGTGTGTGGGGCAGTGTGTGTATGGGGGGGCACGGTATGCGTGTGTGGGGCAGTGTGGGTATGGGGGGCACTGTATGTGTGTGTGGGGCAGTGTGTGTATGGGGAGGCACTGTATGTATGTAATGAAGGCCTAGTAAGGCCACGTGTGAATGCAGGTAACAGGTAGGATGCGAAACAGAAAAAGGTTGTGTAGTTGTGGAACATTTGTATAGGACTGAGACATGTTGATGATGAGACGGTAGAGTTACTAATAAATATCAAGTGTATGAAAAGTTGAACAGAATAGAGACCGTATGTAAACTCTTGTACACTTAGTATTATACCACTGCAGACACCACTGATCCAAATAATCGTGGTGTCTGCAGACCGACTCTTAACGGGAACGGAGTCCCATGCCTCTAAAATGCAACAGTGGGCAAAAAGCTTTAGTGGCTTTGATGGCCATATACCATACATAAGAGTTTAATGAGATATAAGACAAACGGTTACTTACATACTTATGGAACTCTTAGGAGGATGATAAATACTTATAATTAGCCTGGAAGAAAAAGGTTGAAGGCAACGGCACATGCTAGAATAATCGTAGAATAACAGTAATATTAGCATAAGCTATAACTTTATTGCTTAATAGTGATGTACCGAACGGTTCGCCAGCGAACGGTTCCTGGCGAACATAGCATGTTCGCGTTCGCCACGGCGGGTGAACATATGCGCGGTTCGAACCGCCCCCTATTCGTCATCATTGAGTAAACTTTGACCCTGTACCTCACAGTCAGCAGACACATTCCAGCCAATTAGCAGCACAGCCTCCCTAGCAGACCCTCCCACCTACTGGACAGCATCCATTTTAGATTCATTCTCAAGCTGCATGCTTAGTAAGAGGAGGAAAGTGTAGCTGCTGTTCATAAGATAGGGAAAAGCATAGCTAGGTTAGGGATAAGGGTATGCTTTTTTTGGATTTTTTTTTTCTATCTAATGTAAATGCACTTAGTTGTCTGCCACTGCTGCCAGCTTCTGTGTCAGGCTCACAGTGCCCATTTCCCCAGTCAGTGCCACCAATTACATCTGGTGTCACAATAGCTTGGATTTAAAAACAAAAAACTTTTTTCACTGTTATAGATTGAATAGCAGTCAGTTGTCTGCCACTGCTGCCAGCTTCTGTGTCAGGCTCACAGTGCATACTGTGCCCATTTCCCCAGTCAGTGCCACCAATTACATCTGGTGTCACAATAGCTTGGATTTAAAAACAAAAAACTTTTTTCACTGTTATAGATTGAATAGCAGTCAGTTGTCTGCCACTGCTGCCAGCTTCTGTGTCAGGCTCACAGTGCATACTGTGCCCATTTCCCCAGTCAGTGCCACCAATTACATCTGGTGTCACAATAGCTTGGATTTAAAAACAAAAAACTTTTTTCACTGTTATAGATTGAATAGCAGTCAGTGTCCTTAAAGCGGGTGTGTTACGCTAACAGTGGATACGGTGACCAGTGCCACCACTTAGATCTGGTGACACAAAGCTTGTATTTAAAAAAAACAAAACACTTTTTCACTGTTATAGATTGAATAGCAGTCAGTGTCCTTAAAGCGGGTGTGTTAAGCTAATAGTGGATAC
>OW240923.1:45908175-45923472 GCA_933207985.1 Pelobates cultripes
GATCCTCTATGGAGACTCCGTGTGTCCCGTCGCCGGAATCCCCCTGAAACTCTTATTTTCAACTACTGAAACCATCCTGTATCCTGGCTCCTGAAAACATCCTGATCCTCTATGGAGACTCCGTGTGTCCCGTCACCGGAATCCCCCTGAAACTCTTATCTTCAACTTCTGCAACTCTGCAAAATCCTGTAAGCAACCTGTACCATATTATACTGGAATCTACTTACCTGTCTCAACTGCTGCAACACTGCACGATCTTGTAAGCAACCTGTATTTCATTATTCTGGAATCTACTTACCTGTCTCAACTGCTGCATCTCTGCATAATACTTTAAGCAACTTGTACTCTATTACACTGAAAGTGTAATCTACTATCTACTAATCTACTATTAATCTACTTGGAAATACCTTCAAACCTACTTCTATATAAAATACTTTATTCATTTACTTTCAAAGTATCCTGTTTGTGGCATATTGCCTTTATTCTGTTTTAGCTCTCAAAGTATCCTTTTTGTGGCATATTGCCTCAATTCTTGCTTTCAAGTAAATTGTTATCTCTAAAAAGACAAATAAAGTTTCAACCAATAACCCCGGCAATTGTCTCCTCTCTGACCTGCTCCAGGAACATGACATATGCTCAATTAGATTGAGATCTGGGGAACTTGGAGGCCAAGGCAACACCTTGAACCAGGGCTCGACAAATCCCAGGTGCGAGGTCGCCATGGCGACTAAGAATTTTTTCCTGGCGCCGGGGATTTGCCAGCCCGTCCCCTCCTCCTCCTGTCTCTCTGTCTCTGCGCGCCAGAAGGAAGTGATGCGGCTGAAAAGAGTGGTCTGCTGCTGATCCAGACTCCCACTCTCCTGTCTCTGTTATCTCAGTGCGCTGGGAGGAAGTGAAAGGAACTGTTACTACTTCCTCCCGGTGCTGAAACCGAGTAAGAGAAGGACAAGCTGACAGGGAAACAGGTTGAGATGTCTGTGGACGCAGAGTCACCCGCCCGATCGCCCATTCTGTAGAGCAGCCCAACCGACTGACCATTCGACAGAGCCACACACCCGCACGCCGGCTCGCCCATTCCCCTGCGCTGGTCCAGCACCGGGAGAAAGTAGTTAAGTTGCTTTCACTTCCTCCTGGTGCACTGAGATATCGGAGACAGAAGAGTGGGAGTCTGGATCAGCGGCAGCCCACTCCTTTCAGCCATATCCAGCCCCACTGTAACCTGCTCCTAGTCCCACTGGACCCAAGGAAAGCCCCTCCTGCACCCACAAGGTAGGTACGAGGAGGGTGGTAATATATGTATTTATCTTTTTTTCTGTGTGTGCGCGTATGTCTGTATGTGTATGTCTGTATGTGTATTTGTCTCTGTGTGTGTGTGTATATATAAAAAAAAGTGAGTGTTTGTACATGTGTGTCTGAGTGTGTGTACATATATCTGTGAGTGTGTTTGTGTGTGTCATTCTGTATGCTTGTGTATATGTATGTCTTTCTGTGTGTATATGTGTGTCTGTATGTATGTTTCTGTCTGTCAGTGAATGTTTAGGTCACCAGCTCCCCTTCAGTCACATGTGAATAGTGTTTTTACTTACCTTTTTTTCGATGTGCCTGTCTTCCTGCATCTGTCATGCCTCCATAGCTGTGATAATCAATCTTAATGATCTCAGCCAATCCAATGCTTTTCCATAGGAAAACATTGGTAAGCTATTGAGCATGTGTGGCAAAACACTGCTTTAAATCCTGCATCTCTATGGGGAACGTCCAGCTCCTCCATGCAGAGCGAGGAGATTATGAATGAAGATAGGAGACTCTTTAGTGTCCAGATAGCAGAAACTTTAGTTAGGAGTTAGTTTTTTTTCAACAACAAATATAAAATTCTTAAAGGAACAATCTATAGACACGAGAGCCATTACATTAAGCTACAGTGGTTCTGGTTACGATAGTGTTCCTTTAAGAATTGTATTTTTGTCGTTGGAAAAACACTGGCTCCTAACTATTTTAGCTGGCTCCTATATTTAAAGCAAATTTGTCAAGCCCTGCCTTGAACGCTGTCATGTTCTGCAAACCATTCCTGAATAATATAATCCTGCTGAAAGAGGCCACTGCCATCAGGAAACACCATTGCCATGAAGGACATGGGGACCCGGTGCAAAACTGCTCCGTGGGCCCCCCCTCCCCCTCTCCCTTCTCCCCTGTCCCCTCTCCCCCTCCCTCTCCTGATCTGTGGGCCCCCCGATACATAGACACAAACACATACACACAGACAGACACCCCCGACAGACACATACATACACACATACACACAGACACACACATATATACACACAGACAGACACACACACATACAGACACATACACACATACATACAGAGACACACACACATACAGAGACACAGACACACACAGAGACACACACATACAGAGACACAGATACACACACATACAGACACATACACACATACATACAGAGAAACACACACAAATACACAAAATGCTTCCTACCTTTTGTTACTTTCCCTGGGGTCCAGTGGGGGATCAGCCTGACGGGTGTCAGAGTTCCCACTCTGACTCCCTCCTCCTTCCTCCCGCACGGGCTCTCTGTATGCTGGGAGGAGTGATCGGGGAATCACTTCCTCCTAGCAGTGATGTCATCACAGGGCACCCGGTCGCTCTGTTAACAGCTGCGACCGGGCCCCCTCACAAGCCATATCCATCGGGTGGCCCCTTAACATACGGCTCCGGCGGTTTGCCGCGTGGGCCGAGGCCACAAAATGTGGCAGCTAGTCCCCAGTCGCGGGGGTCCGCAGGGTGGCTGGGCCCCCTGGAGTGACGGGCCCGGTCGCAGCTGTGAGTCCTGCGACCGCGATATGTATGCCGCTGGGTGTACGTGGCCCGGATCAATCTCTAGGTAGGTGGTACTTGTCAGGGGAACATCCACATAAATGCTAGAATCCTAGGTTTCCCAGCATAACACTGCATCTGCTGGCCTGCCCTTTCCTGTCAGTGGTTTTAATGTTGTGGCTGATCAATTTAATGCATCTATTTGCAGTTAAGGGTTACTCTAACGCTTTGCCAGAATTAGCCTTTTTAGGTTTGCTCTGTCCTATTGCACATTGCTATTAGGTCCTCCTTGAGATTAACAACAAATTAGTGTTAAAATTTACATGTAATCCAGTACCAAGCAAAGCTACTGGTGCTAATCTCCATGTGACATCATAGAGAAGTCAGTGTTTGGACTATTTCGCCCACTCAGTGAGCATGCACGCCATCTAGCCGTTAAAGGGAGGGTGGAAGGATTTGGGAAGGGAATACCGATTAAAATAAAAGAACAAAAGAACAAAGCAACGAGGGGAGTAGAACACAGTAGGAGGGAGGGATGGTGGGACTGAGGAGAAAGCAATCTTCCCCTAGCAGGCGCTCTACTCTTTCATGCAGAAACACTGCACATCCAGTCTCCCATCACCATGACCACTTTGAATCACCAAAGTGGTCATGGTGGTTGGAGTATCCCTTGAATGCTACAAAACATTAATAGTTTCTGAATGTGCTGTATGTGTTTACATGACAAAATGGTAAACACAGAGGCTATAATACATGCAATGATTTATTTTAAATAATAAACATGGTGACTTTTTTTGTAGAAGAGTCTTAATCAGGATGAGATGTAAATAAGACCTGCTATATTGTATAACTTGTAGAGAAAAACTGTTAAATTAATACTTTGTGATAGGCCACATTATTGCAGAAACAATATATTATTTAGCATTATACGTCAGTAACAGATACATTTTACATTCTGAAATGTGTTACACCATATAAATAATTTCACAGTTATAACCAGGAATCCAGAAAACCATCAAATATTCTGCAGGCGTGCAAAACCACAACTTCCGGGTTCAGTTACATGAGTATTGGGTCATCAGAACAGTATATAATTCAGATATTAATCCAGATTTTGAAAAAACAAATCTTTCAGATGAACTCACCTTAGCTTTCAGCAGAGACCATTTTCACGGCCGATTCTGGCATTCCAGAAAGTATTTCAAGAAAGGAGATCTGATATGTTTTCACTAGTTAGTTTCACAGGATTCTTGTCGTACTGCCAAATCCTGGGTCTATCAAAAACAATCCTACATATTCTGGGAAATATAAACAGACATCATGTCAATGAATTCCATGGAGATCCCCCCCATAAGTTCACTTGTAAATTGCATCAGCCAAATACAAAGATATAAAGAAAATAAACCAAGAACGATTTGCGAGTGCTTGCAAAGCCCAGTATAGTAAATTAAAATCGTTGCAGTCAGACGTCAGCAAAAAAGGTCTACGCTAGTTACTAACATTTGCACATTCCCGCCCAATTATCTTGACATTTTACGAAACATTTGGTAATCAGACTCAAGTGTTTACTGTATTCTGTTACAAATTTACTCAACTATTTTAGCCCAAGTTATTCAGATTTTTATTTGTTACAGTTTTCGAGTGTTTTATGTATAGATACACTTATACAGTATATTAATGCATTTGTATACAAACATGTTATATATAAAATTATGTTTATAGTATACAAATGTAAATATTTATATAAATTAATTGTAGATTATGCTAGCTTTAGTGTACCTATAATCTTAATTTTATTAATGACAGGAGGCGAGTATTTGCTTTAGTCTCTCTTTACTAGAACTCCACAGCAGCATAGAAAAACAACCAATCAGAAAAAAGTTAGGTACTATAAAACCCTCTTCCCATTGCATCATTTCCTCTTTCAAGCTGCAACAAAACAGAACAAAGGCAGAAAAAATAATGGGAAGCAACGAAGTCCAGATACGATGAATACAGCAATGTCCAACGTCTGAGAAGAACTGTCAACCGGATAGCGTTGATGGACTGAAAATAAGTCAATGCCCACCATCCACGAAGAAGAGCCACACCAGATAGTGCTGAAGGACTGGAAACTGAAACGAGAGAAAAACAGAATCGAACAGGTTGATTATCCAATGAAATGTATTTTGAATAAACTTGTAGATACCCAATGTAGCAAAACAAAATTACCTTAATATGTAGATATCCCAACCCTACTTATGAAAAACAGGCATAAGGACAGGTGACAGGTAGCTGAAACAACAAGCAGAGTTGTATACATACCTGATAAATCCAAACTATAAAATTAAACAAGGGAGGGATAAGAATGGGTGGGAAATACTCGCCTCCTGTCATTAATAAAATTAAGATTATAGGTACACTAAAGCTAGCATAATCTACAATTTTATAACATGACAGGAGGCTTCGTATTTGCTGTTTTAACGCTCAGCCAACAAATCCAACGCTGCTTGTTTCACTGGTACCCATTCCGAGAATATTAGAGCAAACCTAAATCGACCTTCCAACTGCGAGAAGTGACCTCCGTTGATAGATCCATTGTACGTGGGGTTACGACCTGTTCCCTAGCAGTCGGTCCATGGGCAGCCAAGTTGACCTATTAGCCATATTCCTGTAGGTGTAAAGTGCCGAGGGGTCGCGAGAAGAGACTTCCACCGTGTCTCGACTCTTGATGTGAGAGGTGATTCCTCCGATCGTGTCAGGTTCACCAGGCGATGTGGCCTTGCAGACAAACTCCAACCTCAGGCCGGCGCCTAAGTCCACCGTCAATACTCGAATAGAACCGAATAGTGTCTATTCGTTCCTTTATGACCTACCTGGTGAATTGTCTCCTCTGAAATAAAGTTATATACAGATAATAGTGTGGACAATACTAGCTGTATCCTAAGAGACTCCAGTCTACCAACTGGACTGTGTAATCCACGGCTGCGGTCTAGAAATGACATCCAAAGGGCGTCCAATCAAGGTCTCAAACTGAACTCGTGTGGTAAACGGTGGTCAACTATTCTGGGAATTGTGGATCCTGGAAAGCTCAAAAGGATGGGATCGGAAACCGGGGTTGAGATTTCCATCCAAATACATCATCCTCTAAGAGTGCTAAGATGGCCGGATCCAATAGAGTTTAGGACCGTATAACACAGAAGAGCCCTTACGTGTTGCAGTGAGTGTGAGATACTCTGGTTACCATTTGTACAATCCTGTTCCATGCCCAACCTGTCAATATTCGTGTAGGGGTTCCTGGCCTACACGCCACCTACAAGATAGGGAATAATATAGTGAGACTCCTAGGTTCCTGTCTCATAGACTGTCTAAGCATGTATCTCCCAGTGTAGGTTTCCTTGATGGTAGTTGAATAGGAAGGCTAGTGAGAACCCAAATCAAGATGGTTCCCGTGATGGATATAGAGTCCGAACACTGTTCTCAAGGTGTGTTCAGAGTTGTAGGAGCAGTCCTGCCAACTTTATCTCAAGATTGTAAGGACCAGGGAAGCCAAGTCCTGAGAATTTCGGTTTCTCCATGCGATCCATTCATACGGTGCACCTGAAAACCGTTTATGTGAATTTTCCAGTCTTGTTACTCAAGTGCCCGTTTGCCCTATGCAGGTCTCAGAATCTCATGCCACCCTTACACGGGAGAATAGTCTGCACAGTTTGTACACAATGAATATCTGAAACAGAGTGCAAAGTCTGTTTGATATAGCACAGGTTTTACCAAAACCTGTACTCTTGTAAGAACTGAGGTTCCTCCTTAGCCGTACTGTCTCCCGGAATGTGTGTACATAAGTGGGAAACCTCCCCCACTAATACCTCTGAGGGCATTTCTCATGTGGATTACAAGATGGATCCAGACAAACTATGTATACCTAGCCCGATCAGGTAGCCCTCTAGAACGAAATCAGTAGCGCGGACATCATATTTAAATTGGATGTAGGAGGGACGCCCCTCTATGCGGTCATAGTTGACCTGTACAGGTACAAGCCTGTGTGAGGAACAAATGGACGGCACCATAGTGCGTTGAGTGTATGAGAGAGTCGCACTCTGTAAAATGTGATCGCACTCTGAGTCCGCGTTCCTTCTATGAGAATGAGTCACTCGGAGCATGTCCTCTATATCTAGCTCAGTATCGGGCCGAGGTTGAGGGAGGGCCACGCCCTCTAATAATGAATCAGTGTCCAATTCGGTAAATGAGAGGGGTTCGCCCTCAACTCTTGAAAAATAAAAATATCAGTCTCGGGCCGAGGTGAAGGAGGGCCGCACCCTCTGTAATCCAAACCAGAGTCCAGTAGAGACTCAGGGTGACCAAACGTGGGGTTACACCCTTATTTAATATAAGCAAAGTATACAACCTCGGGCCGTGTCCGACCTTAAGAGAAAGGGGTGATGAGAAAAGTACGTTTCGGAGCTGAAGATGGTAACTATCAACGGACCGCCCGGATCCCGTGCGTGCGCGCGGGCTCCAGGATGACCGTCGGTAGTCTGAGGAAAGCTGGAGACGTTCTCCGCAATCCACAAGTGCCCGGGAGGTCGGAGGAGGTCAAGTCAGGCCTCTCGACGACCCGAGCAATAGGACAATAGAAGGCACGAAAACAAAGAAACGACCAATGAAGTAGAAAGTGGAAAATACGTACCTCGGAAAGCAGGTCGGATAGCAGAACTGGAAAAAAATGAATCAAGTGAATCCAGTTGAAAAGGTCAAGAGCTAAACATGACATAGAAAAACACTACCTATACCTAATATGGCGTCTGAGCACTGTTCCCTGCTTGTGCGAAATTCCCATTGGAGATGTGTCGTCGTTGGGTATAACCCGTAATTGCGTGCCCGGGAATTCTCATAAAAACTTTACCCTTCAGGGCATGAGGTGTAGGGCCTTCACCCCTCCAATCACAGTTAGATGTCCATATCCTGGTGTCCTCTTGGATAATCTGGCAGCAGTGTCTGTCCGGACACCCACCTAGAGGGTACTGTGCTTACTTCAGTGATATTCCCCGAGGTTTGTGGTCCAAAGGGGAGTTCGGGCACAGGTAGAGCAGGCCAATCTTATGGGCACAGACAAAGCAGGCCAATCTTATGGGCACAGACAAAGCAGGCCAATCTTATGGGCACAGACATAGCAGGCCAATCTTATGGGCACAGACATAGCAGGCCAATCTTATGGGCACAGACATAGCAGGCCAATCTTATGGGCACAGACATAGCAGGCCAATCTTATGGGCACAGACATAGCAAGCCAATCTTATGGGCACAGACATAGCAGGCCCATTAATGGGGCACAGACATAGCAGGCCAATCCTGGGTTTCATCTTAAATGAGTAATGGGGACCTCTGAGTTTGGCAGAGTCCCCTAAATATCTGTAAATCCTCCGGGAATCCTGTGACCTAGTACCCTTAGACACTAATCTTAGACAGTGTACTACTGTGTGAATAAACCGTAACCGGGACTGGCGGTCCCTAAGTGCCCAGCAGGCAACATAGAGGTAAAACCAGTTGTATTGGGTTTAAGCTGGACATGTTCCAGTGAGTGTCCATAAAATCAAGCTCTGCTGAGCAATACCTTCTTTAAGGTGCAAATTGTAATGCACATGTACATACAGATCCGTATGAGATATCTTATCTTTATTGTAGGTCATCATCATCCTCGTACCGCCTGAAGGGTATTGTACTCATGGTCTCTTCAGGAGTAGAGCAAAAACAATTGCCAACTCAATGAATCTTCCCAAGAAGCCTGATAAGATAGAATAGTATCGGCATAGACAGGACTGACATCTACCGTCAGTGAAACTCACAGCAATCCGTGAGATCTATAGCACTAAGACTCACAGCAAGCGGTGCTATATACACTGACATAGAACTCACAGAAATCTGTGATTTATGTATACACTGTCCTATAACTCACAGAATCCGTGATATAAGTATATACTGCCCAAGGACTCACAGAAATCCGCGATATATATATACACATAGAAACTCACAGTAATCCGAGAAATCTGTGATATAACTCACCAAAGTCTGTGACATATCTACATGGAAATTCACAGTAATGTGTGATATATAGACCTGGACACTCACAGTAATTTGTGGAATATATACTCATGGAAACTCACAGTAGTCTGTGATATATAGAGCTGGAAATTCACAGCAATCTGTGATATATCTACATATGGAAACTCACAGTAATCTGTGATATATCTACATATGGAAACTCACAGAAATCTGTGACTAAAACACATGGAAAGCTACCAAAAATCGGTATAAATAAAACACATGGCAAACTACCAGTAATCTGTATAAATAAAACACATGGCAAACTACCAGTAATCTGTACAAATAAAACACAGGGCAAGCTACCAGTAATCTGTACAAATAATACACATGGCAAACTACCAGTAATCTGTATAAATAAAACACATGGCAAGCTACCAGTAATCTGTATAAATAAAACACATGGCAAACTACCAGTAATATGTAATAGAGCAGCAGGAAATGCTAGCAGAATGCTTGGTTGTATAGGGAGAGGTATTAGCAGTAGAAAGAGGGAAGTGCTCATGCCATTATACAGAACACCGGTGAGACCTCACTTGGAGTATTGTACACAGTACTGGAGACCGTATCTTCAGAAGGATATTGATACCTTAGAGAGGGTTCAGAGAAGGGCTACTAAACTGGTTCATGGATTGCGGGATAAAACTTACCAGGAAAGGTTAAAGGATCTTAACATGTATAGCTTGGAGGAAAGACGAGACGGGGGGATATGAGAGAAACATTTAAATACATAAAGGGAATCAACACAGTAAAGGCGGAGACTATATTTAAAAGAAGAAAAACTACCACAACAAGAGGACATAGTCTTAAATTAGAGGGACAAAGGTTTAAAAATAATATCAGGAAGCATTACTTTACTGAGAGGGTAGTGGATGCATGGAATAGCCTTCCAGCTGAAGTGGTAGAGGCTAACACAGTAAAGGAGTTTAAGCATGCATGGGATAGGCATAAGGCTATCCTAAATATAAGATAAGACTAGGGACTAATGAAAGTATTTAGAAAATTGGGCAGACTAGATGGGCCGAATGGTTCTTATCTGCCGTCACATTCTATGTTTCTATGTTTCTATGTACAAATAAAACACAGGGCAAGCTACCAAAAATCGGTATAAATAAAACACATGGCAAGCTGCCAGTAATCTATATAAATAAAACACATGGCAAACTACCAGTAATCTGTACAAATAAAACACATGGCAAGCTACCAGTAATCTGTATAAATAAAACACATGGCAAACTACCAGTAATCTGTACAAATAAAACACAGGGCAAGCTACCAAAAATCGGTATAAATAAAACACATGGCAAAACTACCAGTAATCTGTATAAATAAAACACATGGCAAACTACCAGTAATCTGTACAAATAAAACACATGGCAAACTACCAGTAATCTGTATAAATAAAACACATGGCAAGCTACCAGTAATCTGTATAAATAAAACACATGGCAAACTACCAGTAATCTGTACAAATAAAACACAGGGCAAGCTACCAGTAATCTGTATAAATAAAACACAGGGCAAGCTACCAGTAACCTGTACAAATAAAACACATGGCAAAACTATCAGTAATCTGTACAAATAAAACACATGGCAAAACTATCAGTAATCTGTACAAATAAAACACATGGCAAAACTACCAGTAATCTGTATAAATAAAACACATGGCAAAACTACCAGTAATCTTTATAAATAAACACATTGAGGTGGAATCTCGGTAAAAATAAATTTAGTAGGCCGAGATTACCACGTGGCATGTGTACGTGCATATGCTGACGTATCGATCAGTTGGTTGCACTAGGCAAGATACGATCAGTAGTGTACGGAGCATGTGCAAGAATACAGGATGTAGTATTCCCCTCCTCCATTGTGCTGGACAAGCCATGCGGTCAAGCAGGAAGTTAATTTTTATTTGTAATGATTGGTCAAGAGAATGTGCGGGTGGAGCTTAATATGGGAGGAGTTATGTGCCTATATAGGGAGCCTGCACTATTGTTCAGGGCTCAGAACTTGCTGTATTTTTGGTGACATTAGTCCCTCTGAGTCCCGATCGGTGATCCAATAAAGAATCTCTTCCTTCCTGAAGAAACCTGTGTCCATCCCTCTGTGCTTTGCTTCCGTCAGTTTCTCCGGTATCATTTGGTGCATTGGCCGGGAAGCTCATCGTTCAACGGTAGCTGAGAGGCAGAGGCGTGAGACGGTCTATCTTTGCCCACGTTCTCTACGGCTGCACCCCTGAACTTCTGCGTGGACCTCCCTTCGTCTCGGCGCCACTGGTCTGTTGTCCAGGAGATCATCGGCCTCTACGTAAGAAGTGCTGGGGTGTCCCCGTCGATGAGTGTGAACTCAGGTTCAGGAACGAGGAGGTAAGACAACTGCTGTTTTAGACGGCAGACCCACTAGGGGTATACCGATTGTGCGGTAGGCCCAAAAGGGGTTTAAATCTGTGTATGGAATCTGCCCCCTCTGTCGGAGGGAAGGAGCGAAGGCGCACCGCTCGATCGAACGCTCTTTAGTAAGACCGTTTGATCTGGTTAGTCAGGCGGGGTCCTGTGTAAATAGCCCTAGCCGGACACCGGTGTCTTGTCTAGACTAGCGTTCTAGGGTGTATATTACGTTCGCTAGGTCGGAGGGACCGGGAGACTAAGCGGCGCCTGTGTAAATTCGGTTCGCTAGCTCTCAACCTATCTTGGCTAAGTGGGAAGGCGTGTAAATTTGGAACCCACTAGACTTTTGATAGAGTAAATAGACTAGAAGGGCAATTTTGTAAATTTCGCCCTCTAGTTCGCTATATGTGGTGTTTGGGCAGTGTGGCTAACCAAAACGGGTGTATATAGTTTTAGGTAGTCCATTCAAGGTACTGGCCAATAGTTTAGTTGGGATTGTAAATGTGTTAAAGATTGTTAGTAAAGTGTATATCTTGTTAGATAGCGCGAGCTCAGCCGTCTAGCGAGAGTGTTAATAGTGTGTTGCTGTATCATAGTGCACGGTACCATAACCCTGTATATTTACTGACACTGTATATAAGTACTAATCATTGTCGTCTATTGCATGTTTAACACCGTAACCACTAATAATTGTATTGTGACCTTAAATTGTGCTTTGACCTATGCTAACCGTACTGTAACCGATACTAGTAAAAGACGATGTTACTGGGGTGTGTTATAGACGGGTAATTCATATATAGAGAATTATAGCGTGGGTGACTGTATAGTTTCGCCAAAGGGCATAATATTGATTATTTAGTGACTGGTGTAACAGCTGTGTGTGTACGGGAATTCCCTGAGTGATTATTGTGTTATTGTGTACGTTTCACTTGGTAACTGTACCACGTGGTGCTGTTGCCAGAGGAAACGGGTGTGACTGTTGAATAAGAACGCGTGCATAGTATTCGTTGTCAACGACGTTCCATTGATAAGTATGGGCGCGTCAGAGTCAACGATTTCGGATCCCTTAGGTTGTATGGTAAAGAATTTTAAAAAGGGATTCAAAACATGTGATTTTGGGGTTAAAATGTCTCCTGTACGTTTGGTCACTTTGTGCACTAGGGAGTGGCCTACTTTGGTTGCGGCATGGCCGCCGCGTGGCAGTTTGGATCCAACCCTGGTACAGCGTGTACACGTGGCTGTGTCAGGTAGGCCTGAACTTTACGGACAGTTTCCATACATTGATTGTTGGGGGCAGGCCGTAAACGACTCGCCAAAATGGATCCGGATATGCCACGAGGAGCAATGTCGCCTCATGGTGGCCAGGACTTGTTTGTCCACTAGGACTGGTGTTAGGCCCATTTTGGACACGCCCCCTGAGATCCCTTTGCCGCCTCCTTACTTTCCTTTAAGAGGAAGTGACGCGAATGCAGGAAGCTCTGCACCCCTTCCCCTATTGCCCCCATCCACTTCCGCTTCCTCCTCCAGTACAGAATCCACCCCCCCTCGTATTAAAACTCCCCTTCCGGAACCAGGACCAACCCCCATTAGATTTGAATATCCTGATTTGGCGCCACTTCAAACTTCCGGTCAAGCTTCTTCTAGCTCGGCTCGGAGTATACTATTCACTAACTTTTCCCAAAATCAAGTTCCCACATCCTCATGCCCTATTACCTCTCGACCGGAACCTTTAACTGACGCCCCTCCACGTAGCCCCATACTAACCCGACAACTGACCGGTACCCAACAATTAAAACATTATCAGATGCCTCTTCGTCTGAATCCTGGGTCAGCCTATATCGATGCCGCAGGTCAAATGGCACATGCTGACCCAGTCTTCGTATATGTCCCGTTCACGACTACCGATCTCTTGAATTGGAAGACCCACAATTCCTCGTACACTGAGAAACCACAAGCTATGACCGATCTGTTCACCTCGATAGTTCAGACACATAACCCGACATGGGCTGATTGCCAGCAGTTATTAATGACATTGTTCAATAATGAGGAAAGGACAAGGATTAACCAAGCGGCCATTAAGGCGCTAGAGGAGAGAGCCCGTGCTTTAAATCAAGCCAATCCGGCAGCATGGGCCGCAACACATTACCCTAACACCGATCCTGACTGGAATGTAAATGGCGCAGATATGGCTCAACTTAAAGCCTATAGAGATGCTATAATTGCTGGCATGAAAGCCGGAGGGAAGAAAGCTATTAACATGTCGAAGACAGTTGAGGTGATTCAGAAAAGTGATGAAGCGCCCAGTGTCTTTTATGACCGATTATTGGAGGCATACCGCTTGTATACCCCCTTTAATCCGGAAGACGCTGATAATTCCCGAATGGTAAACTCCGCCTTTGTCAGCCAAGCTTACGGAGATATTAAGCGCAAGCTACAGAAATTAGAAGGGTTTGCAGGTATGTCTATCACCCAACTAATGGAGGTAGCGAACAAAGTATATATGAATAGGGAAACAGAAAGTAAGAAAGAGGAAGAGCGCAAGATGCGTAGAAAGGCAGATATGCTAGCGGTAGCGATCGCAGGCGTAGATAGACGGGGCCCAGATAGAGGCGATGGTAGATGGAATAGGGAGCCTTTGAGTAGGAATCAGTGCGCGTACTGTAAGGAAGAAGGGCATTGGAGGAACGAGTGTCCGCAAAGAGAGCAGTATGAGAGAGACTTACCCAGGGCAGGTTACGGAAACTTTAGAGGCAGAGCGAGAGGTAGAGGAGGCCCCGGAGGGAGTAATGGTAATAGAGGGAGTAATGGGAACAGAGGAAGTGTAAGGGAAGATAGGTACTATCCAGCAGCGCAAAGGTCTCGCGATAGAGAAGGTAGGGACTTTGTGGGATTGGCTGACACGGTCATGGAGGACTATTGATACCGACCGGGCTCCATCCCCCTTGGTCGAGCGGAGCCTATGGTCGATGTATCAATAGGGGAAAAAGGAGTGCGTTCATGATCGACACTGGTGCTGAACATTCGGTGGTGACTAATCAAGTTGCTCCTCCATCTGGAAGAACTATTACTGTAATAGGAGCAACTGGAAGAAGTGCTGAAAAACCGGTTCTTAAAAGTCGACTCTGTACATTGGGAGGCCACGTAGTAAAACATCAATTCCTTTATATGCCTGAGTGTCCAGTCCAATTGCTGGGACGTGATATGCTATCCAAATTACAAGCGCAGATTACGTTCCTACCAAATGGAACAACATCCTTAAAGTTTAATGGACCCTCAGGTATTATGACATTGTCCGTACCAAAGGAAGAAGAGTGGCGACTTTATACAGTGTTGACTAGCCAAAACCCGAGGAGTGATGAATCCTTATTTAACATACCAGGAGTTTGGGCAGAGAACAACCCACCAGGACTGGCCCGCAATATTCCACCTATTAAAATTGAACTAAAACTTGGGGTTTATCCAGTAAGCCTGAGACAATATCATATTCCGCAGAAGGCTAAGAAGAACATCCAATTTTATCTGGATAAGTTCATACGGTATGGTATCCTAAAATTCTGTACTTCCCCCTGGAACACCCCATTGCTGCCTGTTCAAAAGCCCGGTACAGATGAGTATCGACCTGTGCAGGACTTGAGAGCAGTCAATGATGTGGTTGTTAGTATACATCCAGTCGTGCCCAATCCATATAACCTGCTTGCTTTAATTCCGGGCGGGGCTACTTACTTTACAGTCTTAGATCTCAAAGATGCCTTCTTTTGCCTCCGAATTGCCGCAGAAAGCCAATGTATCTTCGCTTTCCAATGGAAAAATGCTGTAACGGGCTCGAAACGCCAAATGACCTGGACAAGATTGCCCCAGGGGTTTAAAAATTCACCTACCCTATTTGGTTCAGCTCTAAGTCAAGATCTACTAGATTTCGAGTCTATCCCAGGAGAGTGTGTATTATTACAATATGTAGATGACTTGTTGATAGCAGCAGTTACAAAGGAAGTATGTC